>CAJHZI010000904.1:577500-1101491 GCA_905160935.1 Enchytraeus crypticus | reverse complement strand
AGAGAGTAACGTTTCCCAGTCCTGAAAACAACCATAGAGAGGAAGACATAAAATCAATTGAAATTCAATAAATATATATGACTGCATTATGGCTGCTAGAAAGTATTTGTGAAATTATCTACATAGAGGTTAGAACATAACATATATTGTAAAAATATATATAAATGTTAATAGATTGTAAACAAAAACTATATTATGGAACATTTGAGAGTTCTAATACAAAGTAATGCTGAATACAATACAGTCAGGGTGTGGCAACAGCTAGTTAAGAACCGAATTCAGAAAATCACGATCAGCAGCAATTTACCAATCTAAGATATTAAGCATGCATAATTGTTTAGATCAGCTACGACAAAGACCCACATCATCCACTAGTCTAGTGCGTAGAATCAATTTGAATGAAATAAAATTGAATGTATAAAAATACTTCGAAATCAAGTACATTGTGTAGTAGCATTATTATTTAAAAGAAAATTTGTTCTACATAAAAATTAAGACCTAAACAATTAACATCCTATTGAAATTATTATTTTTATAAAAAAGTTTTGTAGTAACAAGAGATTAATTACCAAATGAGACTGATTACAATATATATTATATTTCACACAAGCTTTACTTACCAAGAAGTAGAGAACAGATGAATGGTGAGACATCATTTCCTAGCAAGATTTCCAGAAAGAGAGGAAAGAAATTGCTGTTAAAGTGACAATGAAATACCTGCAATAAAATTCACAACAAGAACCTGTTAACAAAAGAAGTAAAATGATCTATTAGAAATTCATGAGTAATAGTATAACTCAACATCGTCGTCATCATCATCATCATCATCATCATCCCTTGAATCTAGTTTAACCAGGGTTTGGATAGAAATAGACCGTCTCAAATCCTCTCTGTCCTACACCACACCACCAGACAATCCCCTATTTGAGACTTCCATTAGTTTAAATTTTTGTAGCAATTTCTTGAGCCTAGGCGCTCACCAACCGAATGCCATTTCTGACATTGGTAAGGATCTTAGTGCTTTAGTAGCCTCCTACGACATGTGCAGTCACTGGTTGGTCAATTCTTCAAACAACCCGGACACAACACGGGGAAATAGTATAATTCAACAGAGTTATAATATATACTGTTATAATATCTTAACTGGCAAATGCTCAGCATACAGCGGGAGAGTATTAGCACCTACAGTCAAACAACAGTGGCCATACAATGCAAAATGATCAGTCAATTGAGAAACAAATTTACAATTTAATTTATGTAAAGAGGATGAACTAAACTAAAAAAACCGAACTAAAATAACTGATCCCTAGGTGATCGTCCATTTGGTACATATGAAGACTCCAAATATAGGTGATTGCAATATGTATTTATATAGAGGATTAATGACATTACTTTTAACATATAGACAGGCTAAATTAAACAAAATAAAGATAAGAAACAATGCAGAAGAAAGTTTAGGGCAAGTTAATGGATAGGTTGATGTCAAGAAAGTAGACATTTAACAGTAAACTAATTTAATAGTTTAAATTAATTTAAGTAATTAGTAATTAAGTAAAATTAAGTAATTTAACTTCAGTTATAATCATTTTAGGTACCTGTACAAGATTCATAACTGTAAACCACCGAACATTTCTTTGACCTGCTAACTCTAATATAAATTTCTTCAAAGCACCTTTCCCTTCTTCTACATCTCCTGCCTGAGTTTCACCTAAGCTAAATAATTCACAAAAAGTATAATTGATAATATTAATTAATTTCTTCAATACTCAGTATTGATAACTTGCAAATGTTTTCAATTAATCATATAAAATAAAAATGAAATAAAACTGGAGTTTACATTAAGCAGTGAATATGTACAGAAATAACAAATTATGATTATTAATTAGCAAAATCTGAAAAATAGGTGACATATGTTAGCACCGAACAAGAAAATATTCATGATATTTCCTATAAAATAACTATACGTACAGTCATATTTCCAGATTATAGCAAATAACATCATTTCACTATATAATAAGTATGATTAGCATTAATACAAATTGATTCCGAAAACAAAATTAAATATTTACTACTGTGAAACAAACAAAATTTTGAAGCTAACAAAATCATAAACTTCAAAAACATGTCTGCTAAACAGAAAAAATATGTTTGACACTAAAGTTAAAAATATGAAATACATCAATAAACATTAAATTACTAAAAAGGTAAAAATTACCGATGAGCTGGTAGGCAGTTAATTGCATTCTTTACAGACGAATACTCCTGTGAAAGCAAAGTTGTGCTGATCATATAACCACAGACTGATATTCCCGCCAGAACTATGCACAACATCTGAAAGCTGTCCATTGAATCCTTGTGCCATATCATATAAGATACGAATACCGAGAGGGAGCCACAGGCACTAAACATCGAGCAGTACCAACTCAACTTTGTACGCACTTTATCGTTGGTAGAAATATCCGCCAGCAATGCTGAATGATGCAGGTCAATTAGTGTCAAGAAACCATCATACAAACACAGGCAAATGATAAACTGCAGCCATGGAAACGTCCAAGAAAACCATAATAATAGGAATGATAAAGCAAATAGTGGACTACAACGAAAGAGTATCTGCAATCTGGCTGAGACGATGTCCGCTCCCTCTCCACTTCCTGTTAGATATCCGCGATCACTTATCCAACCAAACAGGGGATCATTTATTGAGTTCCATACAAGAAAAATAAATTCACCAAACCAGAATGACGCTTTGTCGATGTGATAGACTGACAGAAAGACCTCCACGTGATACAGCAGAAAAAGATTGTGCAGAATTGATGTATAAAATGATATAATTCCATAGTGAATATATAAGGATGATGAAAGCACTGGCAGTTGTCCAGCCATTGTTGTTACAAAAGCTGCTCCATACCATATAGAATGTGAATTTAAAACTGAAACGAATGATTTAGCAAAACTCATTCAATTATATCTATTTCGCCCTTCCTTTATACATAACAGAGCATCGTCAAATCGGTGTAATATCCCTTGTCTATAGATCAATCGTGTCCTGTTGTTGAATAACTTAAATTATTGAAGCTTTCAATAAGCATATCCTTAGAGAGCCCCTGAAAGCTAATGTGCAATAAATTCACTCAAATATGCTTGTTGGTGAAATTATATATATATAATTTGTAACTCTGGCCAATTAAAACAAGCCTCCTCAACCCTCTGCCTCCACCTATCACGAAACTGTGCAAAGTCATAAACATCACCCTGCGTACGACTGAATTTGGTATCTAATTGACGCATATCATTATTATATTGCTTAATTAGTGTGTATTTATTACCTATTCCTACCCTCATTTTTTTGTTTAGTAGTCTATATTTTAAAGCTTTTCTAATTGGAGAATTTTCATTTAATCTTAGCATATGGTCTATCCGACGATAGCCTTTTTCCTTTTGATTTGACTCCAAGGAGTCTCTTTTGTTCTTTCATATATATCTATATTACTAATTGTGTATAGATAGTGAATTTTTAGGAGATTTCTTAGTAATTTTCTATGAAAAACATCTATATTACTAATTGTGTATAGATAGTAAATTTTTAGGAGATTTCTTAGTAATTTTCTACGAAAAACATCTATGTCATTTTCTATGGTTTTTGTTACTACCCATAACTCACTATATAAACAAATACTGATTTAATATAAGTGTTCAAGATTTTTATTCTAACTTCAAGATTTAGTTTTGTATTTGTTATATTTGATCCATATTTTTAAATGCCATTATTGTTAATTGTTTCCTATTAATTATATCATTTTCTGTATCCAACATACTACATACTAACATACTATTTGAATCACATCAGCCTTTGCTTTCCTATGAGCAGTTCCATAAGCAGTTGAAGACCTATCTTTTCCATCTCTCTTTTCCATCCAGTGTCCATGAGCAGCGATCTGCGCCTAAACCACCTTTTCTTTAACTCTCTTTACTTCTGCATTTTGGAATTTGCACCGTTTTTGGACCTTCTTTTTTTGCTCGCCGGCTTGATTTTGTCTCAGTAGTGCTCGATGTTGTCATTGATAACTATAGCACTCTAATTGTTGTGATTATTATTATTATTACTAAACTATTAAAAACATACTAAAAAACATACTAAAAAACATACTAGAAACATAAAACATATAAAAACATACTAGACTGGCTACACGGAAAATGGACTAAATTGCCTAACGGATATAACATGTGGTATTAAAAGTGATAGATATCAACATAGTTGATCACTTCACTATAATGTGTGTTATTATTATTATTACTACCTAAATATTTAGTTTTTTTCCAATTTTCTCTGTATTTATTTTTTTATAAGAAAATAAACAAATGAAAATTAATATCATGCCTATCTTCAAGGAATTTTAAATGTAAATTATTGAAAAGCAACAACATGTGCCCGTATCAATGACAACCACAGAATGCAAATGTAATTCTTTTTTCTATGACGACTACATGTAGTTCTAACTCGAAACCAAAGATAGAAACCGACGACGAATACTCGCATTGTAGTATTATACATAGACCTTACATAAAAGATGTTTATGTTGAAAAATCGCACTTTATATTTTTTCTTTCGCTAGGAGGCGCCACCGTGCAATCATAAACTAAATAATTTTGTGGCTGGCAACTGCAACGTAATTTATCGTTAAAATGTAATATATCTTCTCTAGATATTCAATCTAGACATATATTAAATGTAAATTAAGACATATGTTTATCATCATTTGATAGGTAATGGTAATATATTTTTTGTAATTTTTAAAACACCATTCTGTTAACGAATGACGAAAAACATAATAAATATATGGGAATACATAGAATATTGCCAGCCGGAAATATAAGCAACACTCCCCTTCCCGCTCCCCCATTAGGCTTTGTTTATTATGTAAACAGAGTTACCGCTACATATTATTAAAGGTCTATATGTGACATAAGTTTATATTAATATTCTATACTGTGTGAAACAACGAGCAAAATTAGAAACTTCTAAACTTTTGTATGAATATCAAGTATAACTAATTGTGTTAATTTGTACCACAGCGAAATTGACTGAATTATGCCTATTTGGGTTCTCCCCTTGTGTGGCAGTTCTTGCCCCACTTCGAGTACCAATTATAGGGTTCTCCAATCCTCCGTCCGTTATAGGATTTCGGAAATGGAGTCGTGGGTTCCATTTTAGTAACTCTTCATGCTTCGGCGGTATTAATCTGGAGGACGCAAGGATCTCTTGCTCATATAGCCAGTTAGAGGCTAAATCAATTAGACTGGAGCTGTTACGAATAGAACTCATGTTTATACGTTCAATATATAGTAATTTATATCGTGTGTGTTATTTGTGTTTAACTTACATTAATTCTTGCTAAATTAATATATTAACACAAAAGGTAAATAGCTTTATGCTTTTAACGATTTATTATGAACTAAGAAACACGATATAATCTAAAAAATTAAACTACAACATTAAATACAACAGAACGTAAAACGATAACTGCGAAAATTAAATATCTAAAATAAGATAGAAACAGGAGAACGAATTATGGCTTCACGGCACTTCTTGTCTATATGTTTGATAATTCTCTTGTTTTCTGCTATCTTCTAACTCCCGTCTTCTTTTCTTCTAACTTCCGTCTTCTGCGAGCTATTGGAATGCAGCAGTTTTTACCTGTATTGACGAGAAAACGCTTTGACTAGATTTCTAGCTGTCGTGAACAGCCTTACTGCCTGATCGTCCTCGAGCGGTTGTCTACTTCTGTACTCGCCCTCCGACCGGCAGTGCTTCGAGGCGGCAGCTTTTTCGTCGAATGCTTTACTAAGGGTACCGCTTGTCAGGAGAAACCGAGTTGCTGCGTCTTCAGATGATACTTCTTTCCCGGTCTCATCCGTCTCGATAGGCCTTTCTCGTTCATTTCCGACTTCCGCTTGAGTAGGCCAAAGTCCGACCCCCCTTGCCTACTACGTTACTGGGTTCTCGGGAACCCGGTGCACAGCGTCGACGCTGGCCCGAGTCCGGGAGTAGAAGCGTACTCCACGTCTTCTACGTATTTAGACGATGAAGGTCGTGTTTCTGCCATGCTTCCTTGGTAGATTCTATCCCGTGATATTCGTGGTTCTCGGGGCGAAGTGATATGGTGACCCGAATCGGTAGTGGAAGCGTCTGCGTTATCTTGGGCGATCACGGTTTGATTTTCTACCCTGCTTCCTACAAACTGGTATCGTATATAATTATATGATTGGTGGTTTTAACTGCGACGAACTTTATCTTCTTTACCCTATTAAAACTTAAACGTATAAGGCTTTCCTTGTAGTCGATGAGAAATTTGTTGATAGTCAACTGGTAATTGGTAATCCTGCTCCCGCCTGCAGAGACGAACTCGACCCAGGCGCTTAGCAAATACCCGCAGAGATGAACTCGACCCGGGTATCGCCGTGGACTACCAGCCTCCTCGCCTGCAGAGACACACTCGACCCAGGCGCTTAGCAAATACCCGCAGAGACGAACTCGATCCGAGTATTGCCGTGGACTACCAGCCTCTTACCTGGGCCTACCCAGGGGGACACCGAACTCTCTTGCCTCCAATTAGCCTTCGCGGCTTGGGAAACTAGTCAACCTGAGGGGCTACGAGCCTAGGCTAACAAGCGAGCTTGAAAGCTTTCGGCTAGACGAATGCCAGATTTCTGTATACTAATCGTACTTTTGCCTTGGGATTGGGATATTACGTACTATCCGCCCTCGGTTCCCAGTACTTTCGCGTAGAAGGTTCTGGCCTCCCTGAGTTACTGCGCAGACGAACCACGCAGAACCCAATCTGCTCTTCTATGTATCGACGGTCGCTTAATATACTACTCGAGCGATCGACTTCAGCCAACCACAACATTTCTCGCTTAGTCGATTTACGCGCCAGCTGCGTCACTTTGGAAATACCCAGCGTAATAATCTAGCTATGCCTACTTACAACTTCGGCTTATATCATCTATTATAAAACTTTAAAAAAACGCTACGTCACTTAATATTTATAAATAACAGCTGTATAATATTTGCTTTCGATCTATAATATATATTTCTTAATATATAAATTGTGAACAAGGCGTGTTCATTACACTAGCAATTTGCGTTTCTGGTCCAATTCAGGATTTATATCGGATATGAGATATGCTGTATTGTCTAATCTAACCGACCTATAGAGGGTTTAGAAGACTAACACACATAAATCTGCAAATCCCGGGGGGCACACTTGCTTGCTCTGATATAGAATTTGTATTTGTGTCATGCAAACTAACACCGACCTATAGAGGGTGTAGTAGGACAGCCTTCTAACGAATTCAGTCAGAAATTCAGACGCTTATAGAAAATCTACTAGTTTATGGTTTTGCTGCAATAATTCTTTAAGAATTATATTTAAGCAAGTTCAGCTGGTAATTTCGTATAAGCCAGAGTTGAGCATAGAACTAAAATTCCACAGCATGTCACCTAGTTATATAGCGTTGATCGATGCAATGCTCACGAGCCAATCAGAGTCGTTGGTTTCCAAAGTTGTCAACCAATCAGAATTTAGCTCTTCAATCCTCTTCATAATCATTTATCCGCCCCAATTTCATGGTCGGTAGAATTGCATGCGTTTTTAAATGCAATCTTTATTTGTAGCCTATAATTTACATATTTAATCTAATTAAATACAGCGTTGCCAACTCGAAATTCTTATACCGATACGTACTTTGACTGTGAAATTGTTGGGAAATGTGAACCTATATAGATCTAATTATATGTATGCTCGAAATACAATTCGATCGTAATAATATTAATACTAATAATAAATAAAATAATAATAATAATAACACACATTAATATATAGGTCTAGTGAGTGAAATGATCACGCAAATTATATATATATATATATATATATATATATATATATATATATATATATATATATATATAGCGTGATCATTTCACTCACTAGACCTATATATTAATGTGTGTTATTATTATTATTATTTTATTTATTATTAGTATTAATATTATTACGATCGAATTGTATTTCGAGCATACATATAATTAGATCTATATAGGTTCACATTTCCCAACAATTTCACAGTCAAAGTACGTATCGGTATAAGAATTTCGAGTTGGCAACGCTGTATTTAATTAGATTAAATATGTAAATTATAGGCTACAAATAAAGATTGCATTTAAAAACGCATGCAATTCTACCGACCATGAAATTGGGGCGGATAAATGATTATGAAGAGGATTGAAGAGCTAAATTCTGATTGGTTGACAACTTTGGAAACCAACGACTCTGATTGGCTCGTGAGCATTGCATCGATCAACGCTATATAACTAGGTGACATGCTGTGGAATTTTAGTTCTATGCTCAACTCTGGCTTATACGAAATTACCAGCTGAACTTGCTTAAATATAATTCTTAAAGAATTATTGCAGCAAAACCATAAACTAGTAGATTTTCTATAAGCGTCTGAATTTCTGACTGAATTCGTTAGAAGGCTGTCCTACTACACCCTCTATAGGTCGGTGTTAGTTTGCATGACACAAATACAAATTCTATATCAGAGCAAGCAAGTGTGCCCCCCGGGATTTGCAGATTTATGTGTGTTAGTCTTCTAAACCCTCTATAGGTCGGTTAGATTAGACAATACAGCATATCTCATATCCGATATAAATCCTGAATTGGACCAGAAACGCAAATTGCTAGTGTAATGAACACGCCTTGTTCACAATTTATATATTAAGAAATATATATTATAGATCGAAAGCAAATATTATACAGCTGTTATTTATAAATATTAAGTGACGTAGCGTTTTTCCAAAGATTTATAATAGATGATATAAGCCGAAGTTGTAAGTAGGCATAGCTAGATTATTACGCTGGGTATTTCTAAAGTGACGCAGCTGGCGCGTAAATCGACTAAGCGAGAAATGTTGTGGTTGGCTGAAGTCGATCGCTCGAGTAGTATATTAAGCGGCCGTCGATACATAGAAGATCAGATTGGGTTCTGCGTGGTTCGTCTGCGCAGTAACTCAGGGAGGCCAGAACCTTCTACGCGAAAGTACTGGGAACCGAGGGAGGATAGTACGTAATATCCCAATCCCAAGGCAAAAGTACGCTTAGTATACAGAAATCTGGTCTTCGTCTAGCCGAAAGCTTTCAAGCTCGCTTGTTAGCCTAGGCTCGTAGCCCCTCAGGTTGACTAGTTTCCCAAGCCGCGAAGGCTAATTGGAGGCAAGACAGTTCGGTGTCCTCTGGGTAGGCCCAGGTAGAGGCTGGTAGTCCACGGCAATACTCGGATCGAGTTCGTCTCTGCGGGTATTTGCTAAGCGCCTGGGTCGAGTGTGTCTCTGCAGGCGAGGAGGCTGGTAGTCCACGGCATTGCCCGGGTCGAGTTCGTCTCTGCGGGTATTTGCTAAGCGCCTGGGTCGAGTTCGTCTCTGCAGGCGGGAGCAGGATTACCAATTACCAGTTGACTATCAACAAATTTCTCATCGACTACAAGGAAAGCCTTATACGTTTAAGTTTTAATAGGGTAAAGAAGATAAAGTTCGTCGCAGTTAAAACCACCAATCATATAATTATATACGATACCAGTTTGTAGGAAGCAGGGTAGAAAATCAAACCGTGATCGCCCAAGATAACGCAGACGCTTCCACTACCGATTCGGGTCACCATATCACTTCGCCCCGAGAACCACGAATATCACGGGATAGAATCTACCAAGGAAGCATGGCAGAAACACGACCTTCATCGTCTAAATACGTAGAAGACGTGGAGTACGCTTCTACTCCCGGACTCGGGCCAGCGTCGACGCTGTGCACCGGGTTCCCGAGAACCCAGTAACGTAGTAGGCAAGGGGGGTCGGACTTTGGCCTACTCAAGCGGAAGTCGGAAATGAACGAGAAAGGCCTATCGAGACGGATGAGACCGGGAAAGAAGTATCATCTGAAGACGCAGCAACTCGGTTTCTCCTGACAAGCGGTACCCTTAGTAAAGCATTCGACGAAAAAGCTGCCGCCTCGAAGCACTGCCGGTCGGAGGGCGAGTACAGAAGTAGACAACCGCTCGAGGACGATCAGGCAGTAAGGCTGTTCACGACAGCTAGAAATCTAGTCAAAGCGTTTTCTCGTCAATACAGGTAAAAACTGCTGCATTCCAATAGCTCGCAGAAGACGGAAGTTAGAAGAAAAGAAGACGGGAGTTAGAAGATAGCAGAAAACAAGAGAATTATCAAACATATAGACAAGAAGTGCCGTGAAGCCATAATTCGTTCTCCTGTTTCTATCTTATTTTAGATATTTAATTTTCGCAGTTATCGTTTTACGTTCTGTTGTATTTAATGTTGTAGTTTAATTTTTTAGATTATATCGTGTTTCTTAGTTCATAATAAATCGTTAAAAGCATAAAGCTATTTACCTTTTGTGTTAATATATTAATTTAGCAAGAATTAATGTAAGTTAAACACAAATAACACACACGATATAAATTACTATATATTGAACGTATAAACATGAGTTCTATTCGTAACAGCTCCAGTCTAATTGATTTAGCCTCTAACTGGCTATATGAGCAAGAGATCCTTGCGTCCTCCAGATTAATACCGCCGAAGCATGAAGAGTTACTAAAATGGAACCCACGACTCCATTTCCGAAATCCTATAACGGACGGAGGATTGGAGAACCCTATAATTGGTACTCGAAGTGGGGCAAGAACTGCCACACAAGGGGAGAACCCAAATAGGCATAATTCAGTCAATTTCGCTGTGGTACAAATTAACACAATTAGTTATACTTGATATTCATACAAAAGTTTAGAAGTTTCTAATTTTGCTCGTTGTTTCACACAGTATAGAATATTAATATAAACTTATGTCACATATAGACCTTTAATAATATGTAGCGGTAACTCTGTTTACATAATAAACAAAGCCTAATGGGGGAGCGGGAAGGGGAGTGTTGCTTATATTTCCGGCTGGCAATATTCTATGTATTCCCATATATTTATTATGTTTTTCGTCATTCGTTAACAGAATGGTGTTTTAAAAATTACAAAAAATATATTACCATTACCTATCAAATGATGATAAACATATGTCTTAATTTACATTTAATATATGTCTAGATTGAATATCTAGAGAAGATATATTACATTTTAACGATAAATTACGTTGCAGTTGCCAGCCACAAAATTATTTAGTTTATGATTGCACGGTGGCGCCTCCTAGCGAAAGAAAAAATATAAAGTGCGATTTTTCAACATAAACATCTTTTATGTAAGGTCTATGTATAATACTACAATGCGAGTATTCGTCGTCGGTTTCTATCTTTGGTTTCGAGTTAGAACTACATGTAGTCGTCATAGAAAAAAGAATTACATTTGCATTCTGTGGTTGTCATTGATACGGGCACATGTTGTTGCTTTTCAATAATTTACATTTAAAATTCCTTGAAGATAGGCATGATATTAATTTTCATTTGTTTATTTTCTTATAAAAAAATAAATACAGAGAAAATTGGAAAAAAACTAAATATTTAGGTAGTAATAATAATAATAACACACATTATAGTGAAGTGATCAACTATGTTGATATCTATCACTTTTAATACCACATGTTATATCCGTTAGGCAATTTAGTCCATTTTCCGTGTAGCCAGTCTAGTATGTTTTTATATGTTTTATGTTTCTAGTATGTTTTTTAGTATGTTTTTTAGTATGTTTTTAATAGTTTAGTAATAATAATAATAATCACAACAATTAGAGTGCTATAGTTATCAATGACAACATCGAGCACTACTGAGACAAAATCAAGCCGGCGAGCAAAAAAAGAAGGTCCAAAAACGGTGCAAATTCCAAAATGCAGAAGTAAAGAGAGTTAAAGAAAAGGTGGTTTAGGCGCAGATCGCTGCTCATGGACACTGGATGGAAAAGAGAGATGGAAAAGATAGGTCTTCAACTGCTTATGGAACTGCTCATAGGAAAGCAAAGGCTGATGTGATTCAAATAGTATGTTAGTATGTAGTATGTTGGATACAGAAAATGATATAATTAATAGGAAACAATTAACAATAATGGCATTTAAAAATATGGATCAAATATAACAAATACAAAACTAAATCTTGAAGTTAGAATAAAAATCTTGAACACTTATATTAAATCAGTATTTGTTTATATAGTGAGTTATGGGTAGTAACAAAAACCATAGAAAATGACATAGATGTTTTTCGTAGAAAATTACTAAGAAATCTCCTAAAAATTTACTATCTATACACAATTAGTAATATAGATGTTTTTCATAGAAAATTACTAAGAAATCTCCTAAAAATTCACTATCTATACACAATTAGTAATATAGATATATATGAAAGAACAAAAGAGACTCCTTGGAGTCAAATCAAAAGGAAAAAGGCTATCGTCGGATAGACCATATGCTAAGATTAAATGAAAATTCTCCAATTAGAAAAGCTTTAAAATATAGACTACTAAACAAAAAAATGAGGGTAGGAATAGGTAATAAATACACACTAATTAAGCAATATAATAATGATATGCGTCAATTAGATACCAAATTCAGTCGTACGCAGGGTGATGTTTATGACTTTGCACAGTTTCGTGATAGGTGGAGGCAGAGGGTTGAGGAGGCTTGTTTTAATTGGCCAGAGTTACAAATTATATATATATAATTTCACCAACAAGCATATTTGAGTGAATTTATTGCACATTAGCTTTCAGGGGCTCTCTAAGGATATGCTTATTGAAAGCTTCAATAATTTAAGTTATTCAACAACAGGACACGATTGATCTATAGACAAGGGATATTACACCGATTTGACGATGCTCTGTTATGTATAAAGGAAGGGCGAAATAGATATAATTGAATGAGTTTTGCTAAATCATTCGTTTCAGTTTTAAATTCACATTCT
This sequence comes from Enchytraeus crypticus, assembly GCA_905160935.1. Classification (NCBI taxonomy): domain Eukaryota; kingdom Metazoa; phylum Annelida; class Clitellata; order Enchytraeida; family Enchytraeidae; genus Enchytraeus; species Enchytraeus crypticus. The sequence goes on along the minus strand of CAJHZI010000904.1, from coordinate 1,088,530 downwards.
ATATGGTATGGAGCAGCTTTTGTAACAACAATGGCTGGACAACTGCCAGTGCTTTCATCATCCTTATATATTCACTATGGAATTATATCATTTTATACATCAATTCTGCACAATCTTTTTCTGCTGTATCACGTGGAGGTCTTTCTGTCAGTCTATCACATCGACAAAGCGTCATTCTGGTTTGGTGAATTTATTTTTCTTGTATGGAACTCAATAAATGATCCCCTGTTTGGTTGGATAAGTGATCGCGGATATCTAACAGGAAGTGGAGAGGGAGCGGACATCGTCTCAGCCAGATTGCAGATACTCTTTCGTTGTAGTCCACTATTTGCTTTATCATTCCTATTATTATGGTTTTCTTGGACGTTTCCATGGCTGCAGTTTATCATTTGCCTGTGTTTGTATGATGGTTTCTTGACACTAATTGACCTGCATCATTCAGCATTGCTGGCGGATATTTCTACCAACGATAAAGTGCGTACAAAGTTGAGTTGGTACTGCTCGATGTTTAGTGCCTGTGGCTCCCTCTCGGTATTCGTATCTTATATGATATGGCACAAGGATTCAATGGACAGCTTTCAGATGTTGTGCATAGTTCTGGCGGGAATATCAGTCTGTGGTTATATGATCAGCACAACTTTGCTTTCACAGGAGTATTCGTCTGTAAAGAATGCAATTAACTGCCTACCAGCTCATCGGTAATTTTTACCTTTTTAGTAATTTAATGTTTATTGATGTATTTCATATTTTTAACTTTAGTGTCAAACATATTTTTTCTGTTTAGCAGACATGTTTTTGAAGTTTATGATTTTGTTAGCTTCAAAATTTTGTTTGTTTCACAGTAGTAAATATTTAATTTTGTTTTCGGAATCAATTTGTATTAATGCTAATCATACTTATTATATAGTGAAATGATGTTATTTGCTATAATCTGGAAATATGACTGTACGTATAGTTATTTTATAGGAAATATCATGAATATTTTCTTGTTCGGTGCTAACATATGTCACCTATTTTTCAGATTTTGCTAATTAATAATCATAATTTGTTATTTCTGTACATATTCACTGCTTAATGTAAACTCCAGTTTTATTTCATTTTTATTTTATATGATTAATTGAAAACATTTGCAAGTTATCAATACTGAGTATTGAAGAAATTAATTAATATTATCAATTATACTTTTTGTGAATTATTTAGCTTAGGTGAAACTCAGGCAGGAGATGTAGAAGAAGGGAAAGGTGCTTTGAAGAAATTTATATTAGAGTTAGCAGGTCAAAGAAATGTTCGGTGGTTTACAGTTATGAATCTTGTACAGGTACCTAAAATGATTATAACTGAAGTTAAATTACTTAATTTTACTTAATTACTAATTACTTAAATTAATTTAAACTATTAAATTAGTTTACTGTTAAATGTCTACTTTCTTGACATCAACCTATCCATTAACTTGCCCTAAACTTTCTTCTGCATTGTTTCTTATCTTTATTTTGTTTAATTTAGCCTGTCTATATGTTAAAAGTAATGTCATTAATCCTCTATATAAATACATATTGCAATCACCTATATTTGGAGTCTTCATATGTACCAAATGGACGATCACCTAGGGATCAGTTATTTTAGTTCGGTTTTTTTAGTTTAGTTCATCCTCTTTACATAAATTAAATTGTAAATTTGTTTCTCAATTGACTGATCATTTTGCATTGTATGGCCACTGTTGTTTGACTGTAGGTGCTAATACTCTCCCGCTGTATGCTGAGCATTTGCCAGTTAAGATATTATAACAGTATATATTATAACTCTGTTGAATTATACTATTTCCCCGTGTTGTGTCCGGGTTGTTTGAAGAATTGACCAACCAGTGACTGCACATGTCGTAGGAGGCTACTAAAGCACTAAGATCCTTACCAATGTCAGAAATGGCATTCGGTTGGTGAGCGCCTAGGCTCAAGAAATTGCTACAAAAATTTAAACTAATGGAAGTCTCAAATAGGGGATTGTCTGGTGGTGTGGTGTAGGACAGAGAGGATTTGAGACGGTCTATTTCTATCCAAACCCTGGTTAAACTAGATTCAAGGGATGATGATGATGATGATGATGATGACGACGATGTTGAGTTATACTATTACTCATGAATTTCTAATAGATCATTTTACTTCTTTTGTTAACAGGTTCTTGTTGTGAATTTTATTGCAGGTATTTCATTGTCACTTTAACAGCAATTTCTTTCCTCTCTTTCTGGAAATCTTGCTAGGAAATGATGTCTCACCATTCATCTGTTCTCTACTTCTTGGTAAGTAAAGCTTGTGTGAAATATAATATATATTGTAATCAGTCTCATTTGGTAATTAATCTCTTGTTACTACAAAACTTTTTTATAAAAATAATAATTTCAATAGGATGTTAATTGTTTAGGTCTTAATTTTTATGTAGAACAAATTTTCTTTTAAATAATAATGCTACTACACAATGTACTTGATTTCGAAGTATTTTTATACATTCAATTTTATTTCATTCAAATTGATTCTACGCACTAGACTAGTGGATGATGTGGGTCTTTGTCGTAGCTGATCTAAACAATTATGCATGCTTAATATCTTAGATTGGTAAATTGCTGCTGATCGTGATTTTCTGAATTCGGTTCTTAACTAGCTGTTGCCACACCCTGACTGTATTGTATTCAGCATTACTTTGTATTAGAACTCTCAAATGTTCCATAATATAGTTTTTGTTTACAATCTATTAACATTTATATATATTTTTACAATATATGTTATGTTCTAACCTCTATGTAGATAATTTCACAAATACTTTCTAGCAGCCATAATGCAGTCATATATATTTATTGAATTTCAATTGATTTTATGTCTTCCTCTCTATGGTTGTTTTCAGGACTGGGAAACGTTACTCTCTTTCAATAAGGATATGATAAATAAAGTGTTAAATATTAATTTTTGTTGCTGGTGGTTATTTTCCAAAGCTCTGCTGCCAATAAGTTTGAACGTATAGTCTTATGTATATGTTGATGTACGGGTAACTAATTGTATTCATTTGAGTACTTTTTCTGTCTGCATTGTGTCGCTGTAAATAAAGTAAATTGGATAGAAAATGTAATATTTGCGGAAGCCAACCTAAATTTTATTAGTCACTTTGAAGAGTTAATTAGTCTCAGGTAACATAATTTGAAATACAGCCATTAAATAATTTCACATTTAATTTGTAGTGCAGATAATTAAAATATATCTGTGATAATATTTATTATTGCCATTTGATGAATCTGCTCACGACTTATTTTTATTTTGTCTGCTGTGCAGGTCTTTCGTTTGTTGCGCCACATGTTAACAACCTGTTCTTTCTGAGACTTTGTAAATTCTATGGAGCATATCAAGTGATTCGATGCTTATTTGGAATTAAGTTATTTCTTAGTCTACTGATGATGTTCTATCAATCAAGTCATATCTGGTTACTTGCTCTGTTTATTGCCAGGTAAATATGTTGTCAGTTTTTGTTAGACTGTTGTACAGGCAAGTTGTGTTACGTTTTAAAACGTGGTCGGGAAAAACTGGATGTAAACAAATTTTGTTGAGGTAATATATGGTGAAATAGAGAAAATCTAAGCAAAGTTATAAGCCGTAAATTATAATCTGGTCACTTCAGGGTTGTTTTCAAACGATTATGTTATAAGCTTTTTTCTGTGTCTATTATTAGCATTATAGATTTTTAAATAATATTACTTGTAATTGTTTAAATAGTAATAATTGTGAAAGGAATACGCCATTGTATGACAGTTATATGCCATTGTAAATAAAGAAATTGATGAAATAGTTAATATTTTAATAGCAATATAATTATTTAATAGCGTTTTTAGTTTATAATTTTCCACTTTAGTTTAATACTAAGTCACACTAAGTTTAATACTATCACAGCTCAGAGACTAATTGTCAAAGGCTGCAAAGCTTGTCAGGACTTTAAAGGGCCTGGTAAGGAATTTAAAGGATAAACCAGATTAAAGTACAGCAGTCCGGTACTTAAATCAGCGGATCCGTGCGTGTGGGGTTCAAATCCTGGGTTCGCCCGTCACTGACATCGCTTTCGAGTGAATAAACTGACGCTAACAGTAACATTGCCAGCTGTTAAATCCAAGTCAAATAATTAGATTTCTAAATAGTTTAATGTAAATATGAACATTGTAGCCATAAAATCAGAACTTTTATGTAGTAAATAAACATTTATTATACTGTCAGTGGAGCTATGCCATATCTAATGTGCTTTAAAATAACTCATTCTGAAATTAATAAGGTATCTTTAATTGTAGTTTATCTAATTTCTTATTTATAATGCTGCTGACCTGCAGTACAATATTTAATTTGTTTGATTTTGAGAATTATCATATTTATCATATTTTTGATATATTCTGTTAAATCTCTTTATTGAATTCATGGCCTATTAGTAAACTAATTACACATTTTGTTTTATTGTATTATATATTTGAATTGAAGCAATAGCTACAAATTTAGAAGTCGTTATAAGCCATTAATGAGATTTAGTTGCTACGCTTGCAGCAATAGGGTGTTCACTGAGGGAACGTGTAAACTGCTGAATCTGGTAATAAGCGATCTCGTAGATGAAGACGTAGTGATAAACAAGAGACCTCAAGCCGTATCTGCTCTTATGTTTGGCTCTTTGGCATTATTGTCAAAGCCTGGTCAGACGTTTGCACCGTTGATCGGAACTTGGCTTCTCTCAAGCTACACAGGTTGAACAATAATTTAACTTATTCTTTTACCTTATTAATTGTTACTATTTTATTATCTGTTTCATTACAGGTAGACAGTTGATAAATGTATTAAGAAATAGGAAGAAGAGTTGGATTGGACACATTCTACGGGGGGGAGGGGGAGTCTACTAAAAGAGGTCATAGAAGGCAGAATGGAAGGAAATAAAGGCAGAGGCAGGCTGAGATTTGGTACATTAGATGATTTAAAGACCCACTCACATGTGGACATGAAGAGGAAAGCAGAAGAGAGAGAAGAGTGGAGCCGTTATATACCATGGACCAGCCAGTAGGCGGTGCACTACGATAGAGATGTTTCAACAATTACAATATTGGAGTGCTTTTTCGAGAAGCCTCAAAACGGACCTTATTAGAAATATATATTCATATTGTGCCTAGATTTATAGAAGCCATTTAGGAGAAGTCATTAGAGAGACAACATTATATGGCTGTTGTGCTTTAGGTCACGATGTCTTTGAATCAGCCTCTGAAGCAGGCTCTATAAAGGTCAGAATCAAGGACTCTTCATCAGCAGAGGATCAGGCGATGTTTCAGATGGGAGTGTTCCAGCTGCTCGTGTTTGTACCGGCTGTGTGTGCCGTTCTGCAGTTGATCGCTTGGTCCCAGTTCAGACTGCACGGCAAGAGGCTAGCCAGTGTCAAATCAATACGGGCTGGAGTTAGCCGTATTATACTGTGATACGGTAAGAGGTTAGCCAGCGTCAAATCAATACGGGCTGGCGTTAGCCGTATCATATTCTGATACTGTAAGAGGTTAGCCTGTAGTAAAGCAACATGGGCTGGAATTAGTCGTATTATACTGTGATGCCGTCATAAAAATACTTGTATGGAGAGCTTCTAATGTTGTTTTAAGTAGTCGTGGACTTATATAGATGGAGACTTGGAGTGGCTTATATTTTCACACATACTTATCATACCGTTTATCAAATATGATGCTTGTTAAAGTATGGTGCTTGGTATTGTCTTGGATAGTTAGAGACGTGATCTGTAATACCTCACGTGATGGTGAAACTTACATGTTGTGTGGTTTTAGGGCACTTGTTGTTGTACTATGGATCAGTGTAACGTAATAAAAGTGACATTTGTCACCTATGGTAAATGGTAAGACAAAATTTGAACTTAATGCCAAGAAATGGTAAGGGTCCAATTGTGTTGTAATTGTTACTGTAACAACGTTGATTGTAATAGTTACAGTCACCCAATACGCTAAGCACTCCCTATATTTGACCAAGTTTATATTGTGACGCATTCATGATATATAATTAGGTGAAGCCAATATCTAGTTTTGTTGAAGCAGTAGTTGTGCTCGGAACTACGTTATATTTAAATACTGATTCCTGTACTGAAGTGAACTGAATAGAGATGTAGATACAAGTTTAACGTCGACCTCGGAAGACGACGATGATGTTGTATGGGGAAACTAGTCGTAGATATCAGGTACGTGATCTGCTGTCATTGTAGCCGGACAGGCCGCTAACAATGTGAGAGACTGAAGAACTTGACGCGAGAGACTTTATTCATTTAATATTAACTTTATTATTACAGTTATTATCTAAATTAAGTTACAGTATCGTAAAGCAATTATGCTCTGATAGTTAATTTCTGCATCGTCCAGGTCCTAACCAGCACAGCCGGGGGTGCATATTTCCGAAGGCTCCTTCGCGGGCCGAGCCCCTAGGCCCCGCTTTAATTGCGTTCAACAGAGAAGTCCAATAGAGAGTAACTACAGAATGAACCGCTTTGCATCTAAACACAGCATCGACTGAATAGAATGAACAGCAACTAACTAAACTAACTTTGCGGCCTAAAGCCTACCAACACTCATCGCAACGCAATGCCGCAGAGCAACCTATTCCCAAAACTTTACCATAAATGTAGCCAACTTATAACTTCAACAAATACGCAGTTTCCCGATAGAATGCCGGATGAGATCAGCAGCTTCTAGGAAAATATGCAATGTTCTAGAAAACAGCCAAACTTGATAGCTTACAACAATAATATGCTTAGCCTCAGTACCACTACAGAAGTATATTTAAATACTGATTGCTGTACTGAAGTATATTTAAATACTGATTGCTGTACTGAAGTATATTTCAATACTGATTGCTGTACTGAAGTATATTTAAATACTGATTGCTGTGCTGAAGTATATTTAAATACTGATTGCTGTAGCTTCTATCCATTTTATAACGAGACTGCTTGCCTTTTAGTAAATAAATTTGATATATGTTTCATTAAATTTTTATACTTCTGCATAATTTTTGAAATGTTTAGGCAATATTAATTTCTCTGACTTGTTCGAAGTAGCTGACAAATCAAAAATATATTTTTAATTGTATGAAATTATTTACTGTGTTTCTAACTCATCTTTAACAACACATTGTGTTACAACTAACATATTGATTGTATTTTTGTCTAACATCAAAATATTAAATTAGTATATTTTCTGTAAATAACAACTCACACATTCTTTTTTCTATTCAATGCTTTTAGTCTATGATTCCAATGTAATGCAATTAAATTTAAATTTAATTAAATTTAGATTTCAATTTAATACAATTCTTTCTCTAATAAAACAAAAATTATTTCTTCAAGTAACTAGCCAAATTTGAGCTAGTAAATCAATTTTTGTAATATTTATGGAATTTATATTTTGCGACATATTTGATTATCTCAGTTATTTTAACTTGCTCTGAAGCAAGACTTTTAAATTAAGACATTTAATTGTTTGATCAGCTACATAGCACTATGTAGTCTAGGCCTCTTCTACATATTTTGCCTACTCTTCCATACGTAATATACTGCTTACAGTGTTTAACCACACTTCAGATAATCAACTATTTGATTCCATAATTAAATAAGAGATATTAATAGCCTAACGAGGCTCTTAATAATTATAATTAGCAATTACTGTGAATATTAATTAACGTCTCTGTTATATTTCCCTGTAAGAGAAAGGTTGAAGTATTACATTTTTGCTTCCCTCGTCTAGATCTGAAGTTTGAGTTTGTTAACATTTTGGTTTCTTTTCAGAAATTTGGCATGTTTACTAATATCTAAAATGCATTTCTCTACTTCTCAGTTGTTACCATCACTTTCATGGGTATCTGCAGTAGTCACGTATTTACCTCCTCTCTTCAATTTATTCTAAAATTTCCGAACCTAAAATGAAAATAAATTGTTGTAAGATGTATTCTATTGCTTCCATCGTATTGCCTATCATTTCTTAGTTGCATAATGGCGACAGTATAAAATTAATAAATAAAATAATCTTAATTCAAGCCAAAGATATGATCCATATATTATTTTACAATTTTTTTACATTAGATATTGCTTTTATTGCAGTATTATGCAGCGCCATTTAATAAATACATTATATTCTTATATATCTGAATTGTTTTTATTCTTACGACTAATTTTCGGTCTTTCTGATTCTACTGTAGCCATGAATGCATAGCAGGATTAGTGTAATCAAACTTAGAGAGTATTTATTTTAAATATGTGCTCGTTTCTGATTGAAGTATACATTGAGCTGAGTATATGAGGAGAGTTATTTGCAATTTGATTTTATTATTCAAGGCATAAATATTTTTTGTTATAATAATATTTTATTTTTATAATCCTGTAAGTCTATCGTGATTCGTTTCGATATTACAAGTTTCCTAGTGTATATATTAAAAATGTGTTTAAATATACATGTATACAATGTGCGTGTGTATGTATATATATATATATATATATATATATATATATATATATATATATATATATATATATGTATATATATATTATATGTATATATTGTATATATATATATCTATACGTACATACATTGTTACAATAGATTAGTGTATATAGTGTATACACAAATCAAAATAAGATATTATAGTTAATAGTAGTAATTATATCATTTGTGAAAGAATAGAAATTATGGCATTATTAATACTTTTATACAAACTGCACTTCCATTTGAGCTTGTTACTTTCATGTTATGATATTATATGGTGTCATACATTTAATATTTTCGTCAGTACGAATTGACATTATATTATTAATCTTCAAGAATTGTTCTGCAATATGCTGATGCATTCTTCCATTACAAAGAGAAGTGCTCTAAATAAAGATGAGTTGAAATCATGCTTAATCCACTGAGTGATTAAAACTGTTGTTGGTTTGAACTTTTATTTATTCTGTATCAATGTTTAATCTCTGTACTGCAGCTGTTCGTTGACAATTATATATTTTTTGTAGCAATGGCAATTTATTAATCACACAAATGTTATTAAACACTAATTTATTTATCACATTTCATAGAACAACAGCAAAAGCACACTTCAATAGAGTTCTATTCAAATAACACGATGAAATGTCAACACAAATCTGCCAGAACTCATGCCAGGTTTTCATTAAAATCTAATATCGAAAGGGCGGTAGAGAAAGAGAGAGTTCCTGCAAGTATATGTGTAATTTGAAATATAGAAATATTTTAATCTTCCTTGACAATGCATACTTTATTCATATAAGCATATGTTTCAACATGAAACTGAATTTTCAATAGACCTATATAGGCTATATTGACCTCCATAATAAATGTTCGAATATAAAGCAGGTTCTATGTACAACTTTGGCTATTTCTTACAACACAAGATTATATTTCTCAATTATTTAACGTAAATTTATATTTGAAATTATTATTATCAGTAATATTGACTGCTTTTCGATTGTCTTGCACCGAACTCTATTCTACACGCTATCTATGGCATTCAGTGTCAGATGACGAAGTATAATTATATATAGTGATTTAATTCATATTCAAGCATACATGAGCAGAGTTTACAGTTTCCTTCATATTTAAATTGTACATTAATGTTAAAGATTTTCCAGTAACGTCATTTTTATTCTAGAACTCGCACACAATAAACCATACATTCCTCAGAGCTGATATCAGAGACATCGCCCTTGATTGAAGCATCGTAATCAGATAATGAACATTATTCGAAATTTAGCTTCATTGATTGAGATAGAACAGTAAGTTCTGAACATTCACTTTTCACAAGACTTGCACAAAAGTCTCCGATATTTATGATTGTCTATTTATGTCCACAAACATCCATCAAATACTCAGCAGCGCTAGAATCTTGACGGAGATAGATTCTATAATGTCACATATTATTCCTATAAACCTGAAGCGAGCCGGTAAAACAACTAATACCACAGCAGTAACTCAGCTTATCCGTGATTGGTCAGAACTTGTAGCATCAGGTCGCACTATCTGGTATGTTATTAGAAATTCCGGATATGCCTGCATACAAAATTAATAAACTTCTTAGAAATTAGTTCAATATTTTTTTACCCCTATAACTCACCTTTTTTTTAAAACTTACCTCATATTAGTCCCATAACGTGACCTTGTAATATAAAGTAGTAAAAAGGCTATTTGTGATATAATTGTTAATTTCTACCTTACCTGTATAGAGTTTTCATGCAGAAGTAACGTAACTAGTTAACAATAATAAAGATAGTGTAACCAATAAGCGAGTCTAATTCTAACTCGCGCTAACTAATAGTATATTTAGAAGAAAATAGTTCTCATTGAAATTCTACATTCAGTGAATTTACCACATTCGATACACCAGCATACTCAACAATACAAAAATACTAATTATACAGCTACGACATTTTAAGAAGCTAAATGAAGAGTAAGCAAGGAATATAGATTAGATAAAATTAAATAAAGAGTAATCAAGGAATATAGATTAGATCAAGTTAAATAAAAAGTAATGAAGGAATACAGATTAGATCAAGTTAAATCATGAGTAATCAAGGAATATAGATTAGATCGAGTTACCTGCTCTCCCCTATACACGACGTACTCGGCGTAGGAGAGGCCGCCAGCGCTGGGTCGCCCCACGACAGAATGGTGCCCGGGTGGGGCGTGGGCCATCTTCATGGCGCTAAACTGTAGAAACGACTTACCCAGCGTCACACGACACAACAGCATGTGACTGCAACACGAATCAATCAAATATATATATATAAAACAATCATTTAATCAATTTATCAAATACAGTTTTAAAGCAATCAATCTATCAATCAATCAATAAACAGATATTTCATACGGTGCCATCTTTGTCAAATGAGACTGTTTTAATGAACAATCAAAAACAATTTAACGTCCGGTTGATTGCCATAAGGCAATGCCAAGGACGTCATTACTTATAATAGTAAGTAATCAAAGTCACTATGACAAGGCCGGCCAAATTTCGGAAAGTGTGAATCTACAAATTACACAAAGCACTGTGTGGACTACTCAGTACAGTAGTCACTACCGTATGACTATTGCCATTGTACTACTTAGCTAAGAAATCCTTTCACTACGATCGCAGGTGAGGTTATCGAATAAAATAAGCACATTTTTACAAGCTAGGGAATTATATGTAAATTAAATGCTGAACAGTATTAAAAATCACAGACCGCTGGCAGGTGTAGCAAGACTTGTCCTTATGAGCCGGGCAACCAGTGCCGCCTCCAATACCGTAAACATACTGGTTGCTTTTAGAAGAGTTCTCAGCAAAATAGATTCCTAGTCACACAACAAATAAACATTACCGTAAACATACTGGTTGCTATTAGAAGAGTTCTCAGCAAAACAGATTCCTAGCTAAATAACAAATAAAATCATTTCCGGTTAAAAGACTAGTTGTAAGTTGTAGAAAGTTTAATGTTCACGAATGAAATAAAAATGCCTAAAAGACATAAATATTAACTTTTATATAAACTAAGTACGTATTAAATAAACAAAGCATTAAATAAAGTACTAGATAGTATCAGAGAAAATTATTATTTTAAATAAAAAATAAGGCAGTTCATATTATACAGTAATACCTTCAAATGCATAAATAGTATGGTAAAGATTACTATTCACATGTCAGTAAAAAGTAGCATATACATTGGTTAGGCATTTCACACAAAAATCTGCAGAAAATAACTGAATAAAAAGTAATATTCATGGCATTAACATTACATGGATACACTATATCACAAACATCCAATTCTACTCTGTTCTAAATTTTGATTACTGGAGTAAAATCAAATTTACAATTACTAGAAGTAATAATAATAATAATAATAATAATAATAATAATAATAATAATAATAACACCAACAATTAGAGTGCTGTCGTCCACAACAACATCAAGCACTACTGAGGCAAATCCAAGCCGGTGAGCAAAAATATGGTCCAAAACGGTGCCAAATTCCAAAAATCCAGTCCAAAGCTAAATATAAATGATATAGGCGCTCTGCCGCTCACATAACGAGTAACTTCGGAGCCACCTACCCGCACCGAACATGCCGCCGATGTAGGCATGCCTCTCGTCGAAGCCTCGGTGAATGATTGAGTTGAGGAAGAGAGAGCCGTGAAAGAGCAGCCTCTCGTTCTCCTGACTGTGGTTCTCCTCACCCACCTCCTTCCTCTGATGCACGTAGCGCTCCCACAGCTTCTTGTTGCGTATCTTCTGTATCTACAGTCGTCATATTGTGCATATTTATGTGTATTTATGTGCACATTGCTTCTATCCTTTGAGTTGATATAATTTTGATTTGCTTTGTTATTTTTAGTTTGCATATTCTTTTTTTAGTTTGTATATTTATGCATGCACGATGGGTGATCAACTAGATATGTTTTTTTAACGTCTTTGACGGCACAGTGTGTGTGCATAGTTGAGTGTATTTTTGAAATAAAACATAGTTCTCTCTCTCTTATTGCATGCAGTGATAGAAGAGAAATTAGCTCAAGCTTTATATGGGTCACGCTGGTGACATCACAGTAGTGGTAATTCAGTAATTGAAATTTGTAATGAGTTTATAACGCCGAGTTTAAACGGCTTTACCGAGTTGAATATCACTAAAAATCAAAAACAGTCAAACTACTGTTTACTAATATAATATTGATAGAAATATTAACAGAAGAAATTCTAACTTGTGTAATCCAAGTAGTAAACTACCATATCGGGTAAGGGGACTGAATACTGCATTGTAACTTTGTAATTACTCAAGAGTTTAACAGTAGTATAAGCATTATACATACACTCACTGATTAATAACACTGAACACAGAGATTCAAAGTGCAGTAGTATGTTAGACTTCAGTGCACGACTAACATCCCTGCTTAAAACTAAACACGCATTATAGTGAAATGATCAACAAAGGTTGATATCTATCACTTTTAATACCACATGTACAAACCGTTAGGCAATATAGACCATTTTCGTAAACCATGTCCAGTGAATGTTCGAGATTTTACTCTCACATCAGGCGGCTGGGATTCGAACCCACGAGGGTTCAAGTCATCTCAGGACCTGTCATTTAAAAATTCATGACGTTACCCCTACGCTATTGAGACATTCTACAGGGCTTACCTTGTTGATATGGAAGCGCAAGTAGACTAACATCGCTGCTTACCTTGTTGATGTGAAAGAGCGAGTAGACTACCATCACTGCTTACCTTGTTGATGTGAAAGAGCGAGTAGATTAACATCACTGCTTACCTTGTTGATGTGAAAGAGTGAGTAGATTAACATCACTGCTTACCTTGTTGATGTAAAGAGCGAGTAGATTAACATCGCTGCTTACCTTGTTGATGTGAAAGCGCGAGTAGACTCCGCCACAGTTGTCTTTGTGCTCACGTATTGAGCCCTGCATCTGCTCCTCCACCGCTATGTACTCCGTATCTGAGGGGCTCAGGTCTATCAGTAATGTGCCTTGCGTTGGAGACGTGTTGCAGTTGATTAGTATACCTACTCAATAAAAGTGCATTAAAGCTGGTAAAGCTAATGTTAACGTCAGTTTCCTCACTCGAAAGCGATGTCAGTGACGGGCGAGTCCAGGATTTAAACCCCCACATACTGATCCGCGGTCGAATATCTAAAAGTGCATAAAAGTTCATTACAGGAATCTCCTGTTGGAAAGACTACAACATTAAGCTTAAAAGTTGCTCTACTTACTATAAATAATTAAATAAACTCTCAAGAGCTACTCTGGTAAATTAGAACTTTAAAATAATTGTACTATTAGAAAATATCTAAGCAAGAGAAGCTTTAAAGAAGCTTAAAGCAAAAAAGACTGCAAATATATTAGAAAGATGGAAGAGTGGCATCAGTAAGTATTTAATTTATCTATATTACTATAGTTTCACGTTTCGAGGAGGGAAATTCAAATACAATATAGTCAAACCATTAACAATTAATACAGACGTCAAAATGTATATTACTACAAAAATGCAGCATGGACATTGTAAATGACTATTTTACCATGTATGGACGTTAGCTTCTCGAGTCGTTTAAGAATTTTATGCCGATGCCCGTACGCAGTTATTCCTATTTCCTTGAGTTCATCATGACCCATCTCCACCAACACGTCCATCGTTATCTGCTCCTTCTCAAAGATGTCCTTCAGCTGTGACAGGCCAATGGCGTCGAGGAACGAAGCGACAGACAGATTGTCGAGTGAACTATCGCTGATGTCACAATTCCTTAGTTCAGGGTCCGTGTTGTCGGCACATCCGTCTCCAGCCTGATCCAGGCTTTTGATCTTAATGCCTCCAACAGCTCCCAGTGGTGAGCCCCCTGCTAGGCTGTAATGTGACATAAAAATAAAATAATAAAAATCAACACGCATTATTGTGAAATTATCAACTATTTTGATATCTATCACTTTTAATACCACATGTTTAAAAATTTAGGCAATTTATTCTGTTTTCCGCGTAACCAGTCCAGTGAATGTCCGAGATTTTACTCTCAGATTAGCGCGGCTGGGATTCGAACCCAAGAGGGTTCAATTCACCTCAGAATCTGTCATTTAAAACTTCGTGACGTTACACCTACGCCTTCAAGACATTCTAATCAAGACATTCTAACATACATAATTCTAATATAAGACATACACTTTATCTTAAACAATGGCATATTTATAATATCACAACAATTATATGCACATCTACCTCATCTCATAGAGTTAAAGTTGAGGAACTTAAAGTTGAAAAACTTAAATGTTCATGAAGCACAAACATGCTTTCATGCACATGTCAATGAGATAATTATATTCATAAAATAGCAATCGATATTATTCATTTTTAAATGTACTAATACAAATCTTGTGACATTTCTAACAAACAATTTCACTATTCTAAAGTAAAACGTAAATTATTATTTACAAAGAACACTCCTTAAGTTAATTTTAAACCTCCACCATTCTAAATATTCAACTGCTTTGTTTAAAATGTAACTGGACACCACAGAAAACTAACATCAGAAGCTTCTGTTAACTAAACAACTCATAGCCTAACTTCTCACAGAGACTGTACTCACGCTGCGACAGAAGCTGGAACGACAATGACTGCTGGTGAAGACGACGGCATGGCTGCTTGCAGTAGAGCTCTCATATCATCTGCCTGAAAACACGCACACGTCAAACCACAGTGTACAGTTATAATGAATTTTACAATTCAATATAATGTATTGCAGATTTAATGCTAAGCTTTAACGATTTAGAATAATCTAGGAAAGATTGAACACTTTAAAACAGGATCAAAAAAGAATGGTGAGGATATAATTAATTATTCAATAAACACAATGAACTTCAAATCACACAAGGAACATAAAGCCCTAAATAATGAGGTCATTTATTTTATAGGCCTTTCTTCTACCATCACATGCTTTAGATAGTTTAAAACAAATAACCTACCAGGATTATACAACATTCGTATTTTGTAAATAACGAATGTCGTCAATATTACTCAAACTAAAATTGACTGAGCCTCTCATCCTTAGGAGAGATCGTACAGTTACGTTAACCAATCAGAATGATCAGGAATTGGACAGAATTCACAGGGTGTCGTTGTCCTCAGTTGAGAGAGACATTTAACTTACCGTAGCCAGATCAAGAGGGGTGTGGCCTTCTTGATTCTTCAGAGTGGGATCAGCTCCGTGCGCTAACTGCAGCATATCATAAACACAGAATCTCATTTATGATCATCTCTCTGATGGCCACAGGATTCAATGAATAAGATGCTTGGTTTTGATTTGAATGATTGATGAGATTTAAGTGTTTGATGCATCTATGTTCAGTGATATATTTGCATGATGTATCTGTATGCTGTGATTTCTTATATTTTTAATTTGGTTCTAATAACGAACACATATAAACATTAAAAAATAATTTTTAAAATGCCCTATTTATTCTCTTATCAATTTATTCAGTCACAGTGCGATGAATCGATATAGATCTATGCTTATTAGCAACAATTTGAGACCTAGGCAACAAATTTTAACACATTTTCCTTTTATAAGGCACATAGAGAACATAGCAGAATAACTGTAAGAAAATGAATGAGCACCGTGATTTAAAAATTATAGTAGCAATAAATCTAAATTTACGGTAATTAGTTCGACTGGTTGAAGTACAAATAATGACTATGACTCAACTCTAGTAATGGAGAACACTAGAAATTTTCAAGTAGAGAAGGACTTCAATAACGTTATTACACGGAAAACCAGATAATGCCTAAACCTATTTAATAATATGAGCAATATTAAAATACCGTTTCTCATTAATTAATTCACTTATATAATTACTGAAATTAATAAATAATATTACTGACTGACACTCATTAACAGATGCACTTAATATGAACATCGCTAGTAATTAATGGTAAAAGCAGTTTTAAAATCCATGCAGTTAAAACTCGTGCAGTACAAACCAGAAGTGCACAAAGCTGTGTGCGACCCTTCTGCGCAGCCTCGTGTAGTGGTGTAAAGCCCCACTTATCAACAGCGTTAACACACGTGTTGAACTTTATCAACAGTGCTGCGATGTCCACATGCTGAAACACATCAACAGCATATTTTCTTAGAACTCCACCCTCACATTGCCTGAGTATATCTATTCGGTGTCGGTATGATATAAATGTAAGATTTATACTCGTTAAACACTAGCCAGAAGAAACATAAACAGAAGAGAATGCTTTCAATGAAACAAAGTTGTTACTGAATCACATCCAGTTTTAAATATCACTACCAAAATATGCAGAAAGTTTTACATTACTAAAATTATGATAATAAAATCTACAACTAAATTTAAACGGCATCAAACAAGCCGTTACAAACCCCATAAGATGAAGCGTTATGAAGTGGAATAAGTCCACCTTTATCCTGAGCATTGACGTCAGCTCCGTTCTCCAACAAAAACTCTGCTACATCCACATTGTTGTAGCCGGCTGTAATATGGACAGACAACAACAACGATTAGTCAGCAAAACAACTATCTTCAAATTGAGTAAAGATATGAACTTAAGTTCCTCAACTGAAGGCGAGATCAGGGACTATTTTATAATTATGCTTTATTATAAACATAAGATATATAGTTTTACTTCCTTCTTCTTCTTCTAGTGCACAGCCTAACGGCTGTAATATGGACAGACAACAACAACGATTAGTCAGCAAAACAACTATCTTCAAATTGAGTAAAGATATGAACTTAAGTTCCTCAACTGAAGGCGAGATCAGGGACTATTTTATAATTATGCTTTATTATAAACATAAGATATATAGTTTTACTTCCTTCTTCTTCTTCTAGTGCACAGCCTAACGGCAGGTCTATAGCATATAGCTCTTCCGACCAATTCTATCCTCAGCCTTCCTTTTCATCTCTATATAAGAATTTGTTATCAGATCATCCCGCATCCCATGTCTCGGTCTTCCTCTAATTCTTTTCCCTTGCATTCTTTCTTCTATTACATTCTTTAGCAAACTACTGCCCCCCACTAATAATATATCCTATCCAGCATTTCCAGTGCCTCTAGTTTCCTGATATCTAGTCATATACTATATATTACCTATAGTGTAAGTCAATGAAATTAAATTGACAATCTAATATAACGAATGGATCAATGATACCAAGTCCCCGAAGGGTTGAAAAGTAGCTTGCCCAATTAATACATATTTCTCTCATTTAACTTGGTGTGATGTAATTTGGGAACATTTCACAAGTTGCATGTTATCGTCCTCTGATATTTTATACATATCAGTGAAGAATAAGAAGTGTTTTATATCACAAATTAAAGCTTACCTTCGACAATTGACGCGCAACTAAACCAAGTGCGCTAAATCTGTCATCTACGTTACTGTTATTAATATTATTAACAAATACAAATCTTATCAAGCAATATCATAACATGAGATTTCCACATCTCGAAACTAACCGGCTAGATGCAGAGGAGTAGAGTTTCTGCCTTGAGTATCTCTACAGTTAATATTCTCTGGTGAGGCTAACTTCTGAACTCTGGCTAAGTTTCCTTTCTTCGCTGCTTCCAGCAATGCTACGTCACCTGAACATTATATGGCAAAACATTCAGAACAGTGAAAATTTACTGTAATTATCCTTATAATGCAATTAAATTAAAACTGAATGAGAGTAGATTTAATATAGTATTTTATCTAATGAATATACCAATTTATATTAGCAGTTTAAGTAGCTAAAATTGAGCTACAATATAATATTAAACATAGCTTCAGTTCATCAGATTCATCAAACAATACAAGAAGAGAAAACCTCTGAGTAAATCCTCCACATCAGTGTCGCCATCTTTAACAAGATCTAGCGGCGTGTGACCATCTCGATTCTTTCTATTGGGATCGGCACCGTTCTACAATCAGTTGTTATATAACTTGTAGTACAAAGTGATTACAGAAATCATCCAAAGTGATAACTGTATAATGTAGACCAACAGATTATTACAAATTATATGGAATAAAACAGTCCAGAATTTTTACTCCACATTCACATTTTACTTTCATCATATCAAAGGAATTAAATCAAATGAAATTAACATGAGGTAAGGGAAGTGATTCTATCAAAATGTTTATGCAAAAGTGTTCATTTTAGTTTGATATCTGCTTATATTACAGTGCTAATCTCTCTCTTTCTCTGTAGTGTTCTACCAAGAGGCAGATTCTACTCATATTCTGCATTCAGACTCCATAAAGATATCTCAATTGATTAATAATAAGTTAATCCCTTCACAAAAGGTTATGCCCTATCCATAGTTTTTGTAGACTCTGTCCAGAGTTCTGGCTAGTTGCAGGTTGAAAGTACATATTCATAATCAGAGCCTGCTTTCACACTTCATTGATTGACAAGTTAATCACTTCATACAAGGCTATACCTTATAGAGCCTAAAGCTTGGACAAAATATGGCCTATGAGGTGGTTTTCCAATGCCAGCATCAGTTCTTGCTTAGTCGCTTCTAACGCCACGTGCAGCTAACGGTCGGTATAGTCATAAGTTCCCAGTTCACGGGAAAACAGTACTAGTATCACAAGAATAAAATCAATTAAAACTAACATGAGACAAGGTTTACTCTAAAATAACTTGCAACCATATTGCTACATTTCACACACAACTGTAACTAACAAGTACAATTAGCCTGACAGAGTGGATCTAAACAGTACCTTCAGAAGTAGCTTGCAGATTTCATATTTTCCTTTAGCAGCAGCCTCATGGAGTGGAGTAAATTTCCAGAGATCAGCCACATTGGCACAAGCACCATGCTGAAACATTTACATAGACAAGGCTAAGGCCAAGTTTAAAGTCAGTTTCCTGCTCGAGTAGTATGACAGTGACTGCGAGAGCACTGGATTTGAACCCTGAACCTACTGATTCGCTGTCAAACAACATGCCAACAAGCCACAGGCTCAGCCTATATCTATAAAAACAAATCTAACTAGTCCATTAGCAGAGACAATATGATATTGACACATACCTAAATAAAATTATTATACATCTCCATAATAGTAGTACATACTTAAATAAAAATAGCACGAAGCATTGCGATGCTTGTCGGTGGTGACGGCTCAGCCAGTATGGCTAAGCGCTGATGATTGCACGTATTGGTGGTTGCACGTCAGTGATTGAGCCACTGACAATCAGTAGGTCAATTGATCCCACTGGTCGATTGATATCCCACAGTGGATTGGTAGGGGCATGGTTCAAATCCAAAACTCTCCCTGTCATAGATGTGCTTCTGAGACAAGAAACTGACCATTAAACTTGGCTTTAGGTTTTACCCTTGGAACAGATACCAATGCTGGAAAAAAAATTATGCTTACACAAGAACAATACAAAACGAATACACAAACACACTAGCTTGAAACAATGCTAAGTGTGCATAATTACATCGGTGAAAACAAGGCTAATTATAATACATAGTATTCGGATGCATGTACATCACACACAGTATTACGGCCTCTAAAGTGGTACCAAAATTAATTATTGAAGTCCACCAGCAGTTCAAATTAGCTTGGAAAATCGACTGAGTAACTAGAAAATTTAAAATATAAATTTAATACAAAATGAAAACAATATGAAAATTAATATGAAAGGATATTAGCAGAAAGACTATAACGCATACCTCAATGAGCAGCTGCGTAACTTCGTAATGCCCGTACGAGCAGGCATTGTGCAATGGAACCAAACCCCTACACATAGAAACAAACATACTAGGAATAAGAAAACAAGATGGCTCCCATCAGCATAGACTTCGTCACAAAAATTATCTGGTAGCTGAGTCACCAGCTAGACCATTAAATCAAAAGTCTAATACTTTTCACTAACTACAACTAACATTGTTTCTGTCATTTAGCAAAATTGTTAATAAACGTAAGAAAAATGGCATAAATAAACCTGAAAATGAACAGAGCAATTATCGAAAGCGCCTACCCTTTGTCCTTAGCGTGCACATCAGCTCCGTGCTTGAGCAGATACTCCACGACAGTTTTACGATTGTATCCTGCAGCAAAGTGTAGGGGAGTTGAATGTCTGCCATCCAGGTCTCTGCAGTTAACAGCTTGCGGTTGAGCCGTTACGATCTTCTGCATATACATAATAATAATAATAATAATAAAGGTTTAACGCCCGTTTCTTCATCCGGGGATGATGTCAAGGACATTCCCAACAGCACACATCACTACAGATCAATTCACCCAAACCAATCTGTAAAAGAAATGTGCCGAAGAGAAGTAAGGTCCTAAACGAAAGCCAGTCCGGTGATCAAAAATGGTCCGGGTAGATTGATTATGTCCATGGTGGGAAGAGACAAATCTTAAGCTTGCTAGAGAACGTTGAAAGAAAAAAAACAAGTGGAAAGACTAGCAGGTAAAGAGTCCCAGATTGTGAGTGCTGCATAAGGAAATGAACGTCTGCCCAATGATGTGAGAATATTTGGAACAGAGAGCTGACATACACAGCTAACAGCTTGCGATTGAGCAGTTATGATTTTCTGCACGTACATATTGACGAACACACAGAAAAACTTAAAAGTTGATAATAATCTTTATATAAGTCTAAATACAGCCGCTAAAACAAGATCAACAAAGAATAATTAAGCACTAAGAGATGATTAAATTTCTATTTTACAGTTTTTAGCCACAGTACAATATAGATGTGCCGAAGTGAAGCTATTATATAATAATATTAAACATTTAATCTGTTGTTAATCTCCTAAAAAAATTAAAAAATAAACTATTTTATTACATTTTGTACTGCTTCAGATTTGTTACAAGTAAAAAATCAATTTTACATCTATCATCCATGTCTAAAGGATGCTAAGGTGAAGCAAAATATGAATTCGAAAAAAGACCTTGACTATTTCTAGGTCACCAGCTTTAGCTGCTTCCAACAACTGAATGTCGACATCTGTACAGGCTACCGCCATGTCATCTACAAATAACAATGAAATCAGTCACACAGGCAATCGATCATGAGAGTCTATGTTCATGCAGCAAGATCTTACGATTACCATCAAATTAGGTGAAAATTACTAGCAAACTATTGAAGACAAACATAACGTTGCTGTGCAATCCATTCAGTTCGCTTTATACAATCAGCTACTGTTTTCAGAAAACGAAATTATCAAAATCCCTAAGAAGATCTAAAATTTGAAGCTACCTACTTTAAGATGGCCCGGAACCTTCAATAAATTTGGAATGATGCAATATCTATTAATTTAACAAACCGAGCTTAAGCATTTCTCTCTTGCACTAATATTAAGCACTTTGACAACAAAGAAGACAACAACAAACACGTTGTTGTCTTTTTTTACTCAAAGAATAAAACAGTGATTGAAATAAGAACAAACACGCGGATGGAGAGAGATCGTCAAACCTCTAAGACTCTTCTGAATGCTCTCAGGAGCGAGCTGTGTGGCAGTATAGCCCTGCAGGGAGACTATCGACAGATCTGCTCCGTACTGTATGAGAAGTCGACACGCGCTTAGGTTACCTAGTCTAGCCACGCGGTGCAGCGTAGTCTGTCCCTGACTGTCCAACGCATTCACCTGATACAACAACAACAAGCACCATGTGTTCACCTGACAATAACAACAAAAAATATAATGCATTTACCTAACACAACAACAACAAGCACCATGTGTTCATCTGATATAACAACAACAAATACAATGCATTCACCTAACACAACAATAACAAACACACAGCATTCACCTAACACAACAACAACAAACACAAAGCATTCATCTGATACAACAACAACAAACACAAAGCATTCATCTGATACAACAACAACAAGCACAATGTGTTCATCTGATACAACAACAAACACAATGTGTTCATCTGATACAACAACAAACACAATGTGTTCATCTGATACAACAACAACAAACACAAAGCATTCATCTGATAAAAGCTGGTAAAGCTAAGGTTAACGTCAGTTTCCTCACTCGAAAGCGATGTCAGTGACGGGCGAGTCCAGGATTTGAACTCGCGCCTACTGATCCGCGGTCGAGTATCTTACCGACTTCGCCACTGGCTGGAGCCAGTGGCAAAGTCGGTAACAACAAGCACAAAGCATTCATCTGATACAACAACAACAAGCACAAAGCATTCATCTGATACAACAACAACAAACACAGAGCATTCATCTGATACAACAACAAACACAACGTCTGAGACTACATCAAGGTAGTTCAATTATGCTTATGCAGCAAAATATTATGCGATTAGAGAACTTACGAAGAGACTAACGAAAGAGCTTGCAACTGATCACGAACAAGAGGTATGCAAATTTATGCACACACACTTATTGCTTACATTTTAATCATAATCAAACAGTGGAGCTTCAAAAATAAGAAATTATTAATAAAAACAACAACAAATACAATGCTAATTGTTGTTATTATTAATAGAAGACTATTAATAGCATTTGCATTATATATGTATAATTATAAGCCGATCATCAAGGCAGTACAATGCATTCAATCAGTTTGATAAGTAAAATTAGCATGTGGATCATTCCATGTCAACTGGTCCAATGGTCCCCAGATGACCATCTCAGATTTGCCTGAAATTTACACCATGTGAGGCAAAATATGTCTCTAGGCTAGATTTAAAATATTAATTAAATTCACCGGTTTTGAAGTTATGACGATTTTAGTGACCCCACCATTGGTCGAATTTTGTATGAAAATCAAAATGCGTCACAATTTTTCTAACTTTGAAGAGTCACATCTCTGTTAGTTCTTATCCAATGCGCAAGAATCTTTGCCAGTATGCTATATTTGTAGTGTAGATGCAGAATATGATGTCAAAATTCATGTCACACATATATCTTGGTTGCTATAGCGATCCAAACTTGACCAAAAATGAAGGTCAAATTTTCAAAAAGTGTGACTTTGAGATGCTATAAATCTCATAATGTGTGCAGCATCTCTAGATTAAGTATATATTCTGATACAATGCATATAGCTGTGTGAAGTAAGACACTTGGCAGTTTTATAAAGTGATTAGAATTTTCATACCAGTACCTCAAATTTGAAAGAAAATTTATCAGAACCCGATTTTCACCCAACTTCACCCACTAGACTACCCATGTTTACAGTTGAGTAGATCCTTCAAACTTTTGTCATTTATAGGTTAGTATGTTAGCAACATGCTGTAAAAAAATTAGCTTCTCACCTCGTTTCTAAAGTATATATATGATCACACATACTAACCCTACTTTTCGCTATTTTTATATGTTGAAAATGTCATTCGTTGATGCCAGCTGATGGTGTCCCATCTAGCTGTTTTTGGAGTTTATAAGTGTTTTATATTATTTATATTATTTTGAGATGTCCAAATTATTAAACTAAATAGATTTCTTGCATCTGCTTTGTAAATATTTAGAATGAAGAGGCTTCAAAGTTGGCTTTTGTAAATTTGAAACGTATCAAAACTTAATGAAACATAAAGTTTGAGCTGTTGCAGCCGCCAAGATATACATGCCACATGAATTATGAGTATATATTCCGAATCTATGCAACATAGATAGTATTTTGGATTATTTTCATATTGATAGGACCATAAACAGCCGAGATATTGCATTTCAAACTAGCGAAAAATAATAAGCATTTTAATTTTTTGTGTAAAAGCGACCTTCGATGGGTAAGTTTACATGGCTATTGCTATATGTTCTGATTGAGTTGAGAAGTAAATATTTGTACAGTATATTAGTAGCATATAGACTTGTAAATAGCAGCAGTTTGAAGGTTGTGGTGAACTGCATACATGTCTAACCATGACCTTGAAGTTGTCCAAAAATTGGATGATGATTCAATTTTTTTAAAGTTTAAGCTAGTGGTTTTCTAAATCCAAGCTGCTTCTGAGGGTGACGAATGCTTTATGTTATTGATAAATGTCCATATTATTAAACTAAATGGCCTGCAGTAATGTGGTTGGTCAATTTTGAGAATTATCAGGACTCAAAGTTGGCTTTTCAAAATTTTTTTACTTTGCAAAACATAAAGTTTGAGCTGCTGTAGCAGCCAAGATAAACAAACGAAAGCGTGTAGGACATACTGCTAAGAAAGTTTTATCTGAAGCACATCAGATGCCTGTTGAAACTCTAACTTCTCCATCGAGTAAATCGGAAAAAGATTGTTCAGAGTGTGTTAAAATGATAGAAATATTAATAGAAAAATGTGCCAAGGAGTCCATGTCAACTGGTTCAAATTTTGATAATCTACCCAGAGGACCCTCTCAGATTTAAATGATATTTTAACAGTGTAAAGAAAAGTATGTCTCTAGGCTAGATTTAAAATTTCAAATCTGTCAGTTGACCGGTTGGAGAGTTATTTCAGTCATTTTGACCGCACCGTAGATCCATTTCGGTGCTAAAAATAAATGCAATATCTCGGCTGTTTATGGTCCTATCAATATGAAAATAATCCAAAATACTATCTATGTTGCATAGATTCGGAATATATACTCATAATTCATGTGGCATGTATATCTTGGCAGCTGCAACAGCTCAAACTTTATGTTTCATTAAGTTTTGATACGTTTCAAATTTACAAAAGCCAACTTTGAAGCCTCTTCATTCTAAATATTTACAAAGCAGATGCAAGAAATCTATTTAGTTTAATAATTTGGACATCTCAAAATAATATAAATAATATAAAACACTTATAAACTCCAAAAACAGCTAGATGGGACACCATCAGCTGGCATCAACGAATGACATTTTCAACATATAAAAATAGCGAAAAGTAGGGTTAGTATGTGTGATCATATATATACTTTAGAAACGAGGTGAGAAGCTAATTTTTTTACAGCATGTTGCTAACATACTAACCTATAAATGACAAAAGTTTGAAGGATCTACTCAACTGTAAACATGGGTAGTCTGGTGGGTGAAGTTGGGTGAAAATCGGGTTCTGATAAATTTTCTTTCAAATTTGAGGTACTGGTATGAAAATTCTAATCACTTTATAAAACTGCCAAGTGTCTTACTTCACACAGCTATATGCATTGTATCAGAATATATACTTAATCTAGAGATGCTGCACACATTATGAGATTTATAGCATCTCAAAGTCACACTTTTTGAAAATTTGACCTTCATTTTTGGTCAAGTTTGGATCGCTATAGCAACCAAGATATATGTGTGACATGAATTTTGACATCATATTCTGCATCTACACTACAAATATAGGATACAGGCAAAGTTTCTTGCACATTGGATAAGAATTAACAGAAATATGGCCCTTCAAAGTTGAGAAAAATTGTGACGCATTTTCGTACAAAATTTGACCAGCGGTGGGGTCACTAAAATCGTCATAACTTCAAAACCGGCGAAAAAATTTAATTAATATTTTAAATCTAGCCTAGAGACATATTTTGCCTCACATGGTGTAAATTTCAGGCAAATCTGAGATGGTCACCTGGGAAGATATTCAGAATTTGGACCAGTTGACCCATGTACGATTCAACACTGAATACAAATATAAAGAAAGATTAAGTACACTATTCATGATATGCACTTCAATATTTGAAGATTTACTCTTAACTCAAATTCTTAAATAATTTAGAGACTATCAAGACAGATGAAGTATCACGTAATAAAGTACGAGTCATCAACACAATATCTAAATTAATACTATATAGAGAAGATCCATAGAGATGTCCATGAGAAACCACTTCAGATATTTTTTTCCTAAGCTATAAGCTAAATAGGATATGGATAAGGTATAGTCCTTTACGAATGGTTTAACTAGCTGTTCTATTAAGTGCTCTAGAGGCAGAGTTAAAGCAGACTCTGAGTATGAATATGTTCCTTGGACCTGACATTTGGCAGAGCACTAGAGAAAGAGAGTGAAAAATCCCAGATTGTAATAATAACCTTAGCACCATGTTTCAGCAAGACTTCCATCAGTTCATACTTTTCAGCAGCTAAGTGCAAAGGTGTAAGTAATCTGCCACATAAATAAAAAATAATTTAACTCTTTATTATGTTTATGTATATGTTTGTGTGTATGTGTGTAGTGTGTGTTTGTGTTAGAGAGAGTTGAAGCAACAATAAGCTAATCGCCAACAATGCATAATGAATGAAAACAACTGCAAGCTAACAACATTGATGCAACTTACTAAGCCGTGCAATTCTATTAGCCATCTGCATGGTGATCTAAAGTAAGTAATCAACCAGCAGGTTGATATTTTTAAAATATCGCTATTTGACTACAGCGTTACAGAGTCCACGTTAGACTTTTACGTTGCAGTTTCAAATTTCACTCGCGCTATTAAATTTGTGTACACTTTTATTTATATTTTATTCATTTCTATAAAATTTCTATGGAATGGGTCTACCCTTTAGTGTATGGGCCAAAGATCCCGGGGCATTTAAGATTGGAAGACGTCAAAGCCCTAGATAGGGATTAGTGAAGCCCAAGAGATTATGGGGGCGAAAGGGTACGAAGCCCTCGCTTTTCCTCTGGATTTACCCCATCAGTTAAGCGGCTTTACAGTTAGCATGCTACTAAATTCATAAAATGTTCAAAATTATTTTATCTTTAAAAATGGATGACAATATAATTATGGTAAACTTAGGGCATCACTGCTACGACACATGACCTTTTAAAAATTTAATACATATTCGATATTCATTTTATTTATTTACAATTGGGGCATAAAAATGAAGAAGTCATACATACTCTTTATTCTTCTCATTAACATTTGCTCCTTTTCTGATTAGAAGCTCAATGACCTGTCGTCTCTTCGAGAAGGGTGCTGAGATTGCACAGTGCTACAAAAATAGCAAAGTCAAAGTGACAAACAAATGCTAAGGCAACTATCAGTACAGACTTTTACAAGTCACATGCTAAATAATAACTACAACTGAAAACTGCACAAGCAAAAGGAATTTTGAAGAAAAACGTTGTTCTAAATATCACACTTTAATTAGTTTTCAATAAACCTATTAAGGATATTAAACAAAACAAAACGAATATTATAATTGCATCCGGCAAGCTTAACAGGATAACAAGCCTTAAGTGAAAGATAACTTGAAGAGAAGCCACAGTTAATTACAAGTCTTCATCATCATCATTATCATCATCATCACCATCATCATCATCATCATCACCATCATCATCATCATCATCATCATCATCATCATCATCATCATCATCATCACCATCAACATCATCACCATCACCATCATCATCATCATCATCATCATCATCATTATAATCTTCTCCTAAATCCCAATTTATCTAGGTTCGGGATATAAATAGACGTTACTTTGAAGTTTTTCCTGTTAATTACCAGTAAAACAGTAAAGAGGCTAGAATTGGGAGTAAGAGCGTAATTCATACCAGAGCAGTATCACCAGTGTAGGGATGTTTGAAGTTAACAATGTCAGATGATAGATGTTTCTTTGTGGCAGAAAGGTCCGCCTGACCAGCAGCTTCCAATAATCTGTGGCCCCTGTATTCCACTGCAACAGTACAGGCAACCAACAATCAACAAATAAAAGATATAAATGAAAAGTCAGAGCACAAATGCTTTCTGGATGCAAAAGATATGTCAGCGCCACAGACATTAATTAACAATCTATATAGATTTTACAGCAAAATCATTAAAACAGTTAGTAGTTCAACTGTAAATCAGTCGGTGGTCGCTTCAAATCTAGCGCTATCCATTGAAAGACAGCTTACGAGACAGGAAGCTGATGTTAAATTACACTTTAGCCTTTAACTCCACTGCAATCCATCAATAGATCATCCAGCCATCGACATACAACACGTGCAATTAATAAGCTATAGTGTTCAATATAAAATGTAGATATAATTGCTTTATTGAATAAAAAATCTAGAAATTGGCAGTTTGCAGCATATTTAGAATTTTATATATAAAAATCTATTTTCAAGCTAACTTTGCAAAACCATACAGTATATAACTGAATTCCATTTGTATTTTAATCTCAAAATTAATCTAAACTAGCTCATTCCATCACCAGGGAACTTGTAAGATATTTACAGTTCAACGGCATCTTGAGTCAAGATTAGATGAAAGAGAGAAACAAGAGCGAGAAACAAGAGGAGAATACTCACACAGTATCCTCTCAGCCAGCTCTCTCGTCTGAGCTACGTCCATGGCGCTCTTAGAATTACAGTTGATAGCGGTGGGGTCTGCACCGTGCGCTATCAGCAGCGAGCAAACTTCTGCACGGTTCTTAGAGGCAGCTTCGTGCAGCGGTGTGAACTGCCACAGGTCCATTGCACTCACACATGCGCCGTGCTGTAGAATATGATAATAATAAGTGCAATAAAAGACTCATTTTAATCTTCTCGAACGTGCTTATTTGCTTCAATGAGAACTAGTAATACTAATACTAGTTAATAATAGTAAGTTAGTAATAGCACCATAACACCTTCATAACATATCATTAGATTTCATAACAACTTGTAGTTACAAACTGATCTCCAGTTTCAGTCTGAACAGATTAATGTGAGATATTTGTAAGAAATTATGTAATAAAACATTAAGGCCAAACATTGTAAACAAACACTAACAATTGAGTGTCTACATAACTTAAAAATTCCAATGCTGTCATTTTAAAATGTTATTCAAATAATATTACAAATGCTATAAAGTTTTCTGTCTGCAGTAAATAATACCTTCAGCAGTAGTTCAGTTACTTCAAAGTGACCATAGGAGCAGGCATTATGAAGTGGAACAAGACCTCTGTGACACAAGAAACATTGATCTTCACAATTATAGCTATTCTTTAATTATTTCATTAATTTGCCCTTTAAGTATAGATTGAAAAATATATATACCACATCCATGCTCCTGAACCTTTAAATCACAGTGAATAAACTAATTGAGAGCATATTCATATAAAGTCTTTCAGCAATTAGAAGATGATTGAAAGATAAAGGCTATTTGCAGTTATAACTTTTATGCACTATATTGCTCTGAAAATACCTTGATTCAGATTAGTAGCTTTCGCAATAGAATAATGAATATGAGTTAAGACATTTCGTCGTTCATCATCTCTCATCAATTCTAGATCAGGTTTATTCCTGGTTTTGTGCTAATCGTCTAGCTGTTAATCCCTCCAAAACTGAATACCCTTTAACTGGCATTCCTTTGCAAAGAAGTAAAATTACTAATAACCCTGTTCGTTTTCAAAATTTTGCTCCTAGACCTTCACGATCAGCCAAAAACCTCGGAGTCATATTTGATGAAAATTTGGCCTTTAAATCCCATATCTCTTCCATTTGTTGCGCTTCTTTCTATCATATTCACCAGATTAGACAAATACATCCATCCTTTACTAGAAATTCAGCCATTATCCTTGCAAACTCTATAGTTCATTCAAAGCTAGAATTACTGTAATTCTTTATTATATGGGTTGCTTTCTTCTTCTCCCAATCGTTTGCAGCACTTCCAAAATTCTCCTGCATGTGTTATTTGCAAGTCCTCTAGACTTCAATCCCGCTCACTTTATCTACTTCGCAGTCTGCACTGGCTCCCTGTTAATCCATGCATAAAATACAAAATAGCTCTATTAACTTTCAAAACTCTGCGATTATGCAAACCTTCGTACTTCTCTGAAATTCTTCTTCCCTATCGTCCCTCACGTACACTTCGTTCCACTGATTCCAATCTTCTCTCTGTTCCAAATATTCTGACATCATTAGGCAGACGTTCATTTTCTTATGCAGCACCCACAACCTGGAACTCCTTACCTAAGTATCTTGGTTCTCGTTCTTCTCTCTCAAGTTTCTCTAGTAAGCTTAAGACTTACCTTTTCCCACCGTTGACATAATTGATCTACCCTGACCATTTTTGATCACTGGACCGGCTTTCGCTTAGAACCCTACCTCAGCACATTTCTTCTACAGATTGGTTTGGGTGAATTGATCTGTAGTGATGTGTGCTGTAGGGATGTCCCTGACATCATCCTTGGATGAGGAAACGGACATTAAACTTTTATTATTATTATTTGTGATTAGTCTTAACAGTATTGACAAAAACATTAAATACACGTAAACTGATAAGCATGTAACGTGTAACAAAGAGCAGAAATGATTGGTAGAGAAGTATAAAATGGCACAAGCTGTTGATTACCCTTTATCTTTAGCATGCACATCAGCTCCATGCTGCAGAAGAATCTGTACAATGTTTGTTCTGTTGTAGCCAGCGGCTAAGTGTAGTGGAGTTGACTAAATATACAACCAAATATTGCTTATAAACCTATTGACTCATTAGATAGTAAGCAACTGTCAGTATTAAAAGAGATTTTACATATAACATTTAAAACTAATAACATAAAAATGTAGTGAAGATATTTGAGTGTATAAGCATGTGACCATATCCACACAAAGTAAAGGAAAAAAGAAACAAACATTTGCAAGTGACACATAAAGCGAACAAAAACAATGTTTAAAATTATACTAGTGAAAAAGTTAATCACATGCAAATTTAAATTTAACCAAGCTATTACATTGAAACCCTAATCTTCTTTCAGTTTAAAACACCATGTAAGCCTGTGGAAAATATCTAACGAATATTTTTATTCGTAATATTGAACATTTAAATTCCAATAGATTGACTGCTGTACCTTGCGCCCATCACTGGCGTGACAATTAACATTGAGAGGGGTCAACAACGACAACATCAGCTCCTCGTTGCCACTCCTAGCACTCTCCAGTATCTCGTCTTTCTTGTACTCACCTGCACAATTTATGTGTTGTTAGTGTTCCACTAATCAATATGAAACAATTCATCAAAGACATTAGAGTTCACCGCAAATCACTTACAAAAGACCACTACTATACTACGTAACAATTTCTATTAAAAAACACAAAACAAAATGTACTTACCCTCAAACTGTAGACATAACAATTTAGTTGAATAAAACACTTTATATATTATTTGATACATTCTAACACAGCAATTTCTTGTCATGCTGTAAAAATTTCCCTGAAAGAAGTTCAACACAACATAAATAGTTTTGACATTTTCAAGCCCAGATAATAAATAATTACAACAATAGCCCAGATAATTAAAACATTTTTTAAAAAATCACTGCAAGCATCAAAGTGACTTCATGCACCGAGAAATTCAGAAAAACAACAAACCAGTCAGAACCGCCTTTGCCAGTTGATCAGCTAGGTCCAGAGCTGTCTTCCCATCTGTGTTCCTAATGCTTGGATCAGCACCATGCTGCAGCAGCACAATGCATACATCTATCTTGCCCTTAATTGCACCCTCGTGCAGGGGAGTGTAGTTCCAGTTGTCACGAGCATTAGGATCAGCGAAGTGTTGAAGAAGAAGTTCAACAACTTCAGCGTGACCGAAGCTACAGGCATTGTGGAGTGGGATAAGACCGCCATCGTCTCGTGCTAGAACATTAGCACCGCATTCCAGGAGGTACTCTACTACGTCCTTCCTTCCAAAACCTGCAACATATGTCAGATAATTTAATTCTAAGTAGAGTGGATTGGGACTAGTGTGCTGCCTTCTTTTTCCCGTACCTACGATTGCAAGTATTGCTTGAACACATCAGTGTGCAGAAGTACATAGTACTACTTCTACAACTAATTCAATATACAAACACTGCATAACATAATATAAGTTTATAACATAGAGAGATAATAGAAGTAATACGACAAAATGTAAAACAATAATTCAAATTCTATTAGAAATTACTGAGATACTTAATACAGCAGAGATGAGAAATATTTAGTATTTACCAGAATTTAATGCCACTGATAAGAATCCTCCTCACATCCAATATAACCCCACAACTAGGTACTAGGAAGAAAGTACAACATTAATAATAGTTCAATATTAAACCATTATTAATGTTGTAACAATATTTAATAAATTATATTATTTAATATAATTTATTAAATATTGTTAGAAGCTCTACGTTTTGCTAAATATTACTGCACAAAATCAGCAAATATAAATACAGTTTTCAAATTGTTTATAGAAATTAGAAACAACTAAGTCAATTTAATTTATCCAAAAGCCTTTAAAATCTTCATTCTTTTATTGGACTAAATTTTTACTTAAGTTTATAGATACTTCAAGTACGTTTATAGATACTTCACGGTGTACACAGGGTAAGCCATCATTTAATTGGTTCATATTATTTTAATATATTTCAATTTTGTTTTCGAAGCAGTTAAAACATAGCTAGTTTACCTGCAGCAAAATGTAAAGGCGATGATTTTCTTCCAGCAGTATCCTTAGCGTTAACATTTTTTGCATCCACTAGCCTTTTAACCCGATTAATATCTCCATTGCGACAAGCTTCAAACAGTTCTCTACTCGGATCGTTCGATGAATCATCTAATCCAGTTACAGTGCTGCTTACAATATTTGTCGTCCGCGTTGTACCAGAGTTGCTTGATATGCCAAATGCTCCACCGCCAGTAAGCACCATTGCGCCTGATTCACCCCGACGACTAGAAGTATTTCTACTAGAAGTGACATTTGATCCCGCAATTGTATTACGAACTAAATTAGAACCAGTTGAATCACCAGTTCCACGGTTTCCCCCTAATAATCGACTACCTAATCCATTTTCAGATAGATTTACAACTTTATTATCAGCTGATTCAGTCGGTCCTGTGTTAGCTGCTCCTTCTCCTTGTGGCTTAGACACACCCACTGCCATATCCACACCTGCAGTACCGAGTCCTGTGGTTCCAGCCGATGATCCGGTAGCAGGAGGAGAGGTAAATCCCTGTTCCTCGTCGATACTGTTTCCAGAACCGATTGATCTCCCTCGAATACCAATCGCCGCCATGTTTGTTTCCTTTAAAACTGACTCACTTTCAGACAGCATCAGCTTCGAATAGTTGTTTCTCAAATTTCAAGTGAATTTTGAATTTGATAGAATATTGTTATATATTAGAATATTGTTAATATTTGATAGACTATTGCATAGTGGAATTTGAATATTTTTATTGTTGACTATTTGACACAAATTTACTGAGTAATCAGGTTTATTTTAAGCAAAATTAATCTCTTAATTAAATATTAGAATCAATATTCTAATATATAACAGTATTCTAGCAAATTCAAAATTCACTCGAAATTTGAGAACAACTATTCGAAGCTGATGCTGTCTGAAAGTGATTGTCTCAATAGCATAGGGGTAGCGTCATGAAGTTTTAAATGACAGAAGATCCTAAGGTGAATTGAACCCTCGTGGGTTCGAATCTCAGCCGCGCTTATCTGAGAGTAAAATCTCGGACATTCACTGGACTGGTTATACGGAAAATGGTCTAAATTGCCTAACGGTTTAAACATGTGGTATTACAAGTGATAGATATAAACATGGTTGATCATTTCACTATAATGTGTGTTTACTTTTACTTTACTCTTCTCACGCTTTGCTATAGTTAAATAGAGACTTAAACTGCGGGCTTTAGCGCATTTGGTTTAATTGCGCTTCAATAGAGAGGTTTCATGGACACGTCATTTTTTGTTTACATTACAAAGCCGCCATTTTGATGCAGAAAACTCTATACACGGCTGTATATGTATCTTTAAGTAGTTTTTCATCTTAATTTGGTATAAAATTGTGTCTGGCATATGGACATGGGCTCTTTCTTACAGGTTAATGAACTGGTAATGGATACGATGGTTCTTGAAAGCTTTATTACACGTAATTTCAGCATTTCTGCCAATTAGTGCATGGGACAGGCTAAGTGGCAGAAATGGCAGAAATTTGGACTCCATGAGTGGAATTAAGGAAAAGGGAACAAAAATCTGTCCGCACGATGCACGTGTTTCTGTTTTATTTTGTACTTATGTATTTAATTAGCAATCGAAAATATAAGATAGGCCTATTGTTGGCAAGCTTTAATGGTTTGATGAAATTAGTAATTGCAAAACTTCTGTCATTTCTGCCATTTCCGTAATGCAGATTAAGGTCAAATTTCTCAAAACAGTCAAATTATTGGAATATACATAGATCTGTACACAAAAGAAATATTGAAAGTTTTGGCCTTTTGCATTAGCCTATAGTTTAAGACTTAAGGTTTGTATTTGAATCCTTTACAGTCTTTGTGTATTGAAGCATTAAACTACGACTAGACTAGTGTCGCAGGTCCTTAAGACTTACTGAACGAGTATAATTAATTTAAGTTAAGTCTTCAACTATAGAATCCAGCTACATAGCGAATCTACAAAGTACGGCGCACCGGTAAGATCGGAGCTCATATATTTCATACGCAAGTTCATATAACTTTATGAGTCACATAGGTACACTGTCTGTGTATATTACTAATAAATCGTGTGCATTTTTACAAATTGCAATATACGTACATATAAATTTTATTTTTTATATGCATATATATCTATACATACGTAATGCTAAAAATCAACAAACGTAATCCAATATGGATGCCAATGCCGGCAGGTGTCTAAAAGTGGGCGCGGCTAACAGCTGTGAAAGTCATCTATAATCGAAGTTCTGTAATTGAAAACATGTTTTGTTGCATGTTAACACTGTTTGTTTAAGTTGACATCTGATACATATATTTACATGTAGGCTAAATGTAATGGGTCTACATTATAACTTCGTTATAGTGCATGCATATCGTTATAATGGAAGTCAGAGTTAAACTATAAGTGTTAAGTTATTCTTTAATTAATATCCGTATAGTAAGTAGGTTGTAAAGTAAATAACATTTCTAAAGAAAGCTTGTATTAGAAATTTTATTAGGAACTAGTGCAGTTCAACGTTATTTTATGCAGTGTTTACGTTTTCTTGTCCACTGTTTACATTTGGTGTCCCCGATGTTCTATTTATAGCTATTACCGAAAAGATCTATTACTGTTGTGATATCTGTAGCTGACCTTTACGTTGTAAGCTGTACTTGTTCTTTCCAGCATGCTGGGGGAAAGAGCAAGTATGCATGGAATAGCCTTTACTTCCCTCCATTATTTGAATGTCTTCCTTTGAATAGCATCAAGCCTTTGCTTTCCTTTGAGTAGTTCCATATAGGCAGTTAAAGATTACCTTTACTGTGCTTTAATTTCCATCTTAGTGTCCATAGGTTGCGACCAGCACAAACCTTCTTTTCTTTAATTCCCTAACTTCATTAGGTCTGGTTTTTCAGGATGTTTAAACTTGCATCGCTTTTAGACCTAAACCTTTTGCTTATTTGCTCTTCGGCTTAACGGATTTGGTTCAATAGTGCTCGTTGTTGTCATTACAGCGCTAGTAGTACTCTAATCGAAGTTGTTGTTGCCGTTGTAGAGTGAAAGTTTGTCCTAAGATTCCTTAGGTATGAGCATGCTGTATGATATCGGCGGTTTCTATATATCCGCCGATCCTGACGATGTGCGTAGTTGTCGAGCTGTAGGGGGGGGGGGGGGGGGGGGGGGGGGGGCACAATTAAGTTGGCGTGACGCAGTGGTTCAGGTGGGAATTGAGAGCTAGGAGAACGGTCAGAATTTGTCGGGCCCCCTATAATGTATTTACAAATCTCATAGTATATGGGTCTCAATATCTAGCAGGGAATGCACCTCAGAGAAAGGAGAGCGATATAGGGGAACTGAGTTCCCATTCTTTCCCCACCTTAACCAAAGGAGTGACGGGAACGCTACAGTTAACATAGCTAATTGACGTTCAAATGTTAGGATTATTTCTTCAAACTTAAGCGGACTTATCTGTGAATCGAATAACAGTATTGCTCGTAGAAGCAAATTCTGCGTTAGAATAATCTAAGCGCTTAGCTCTTTACAGTTTATCCATGTACAAAATATGCCTTAATTGAACTTCTTGAAATATCAAAACTTCATTAATTTAAACTACATTAATTGCAATAATCGTCTTGAGAGACTTTATTCTCTGACGAGAACAATACCCTAGGATGTCTAAACGAAAGTCCATTATCTATATGATTTATATTCGCACTTACTTCAGTACAACTATTAACTTTTACCGAAATTAAATATAATTTTCTAGAGAAATAACAAAAGTGCGAAAATAAATGAAAGTGCTTGTCAAACATATAGCATGAGCGGGCGTCCCAGGTAAGAGTATTGAACCTCTCCACATCTCGTCGCTACCCCTCTTACATAAGAGCGTATCATATTTTACAGGCCGTGTTCAATCATCTTAATAACGACAAGCCTTATTACAAGAGTCTCTTGAAACAAGTAATAATAGTTGACAACATAAGATTTTCTACTTAAAACAAACCAATAATTTAATTCTTCACGATGTTCTCAAGCTTTTTAGGTGTGCGTCTCAGAGCACTGACGCAGACCAATGTTCAGAATTACTTTAAGAGCAACTACCTTATGAAAAATTAATGTAT
The DNA here is from genome assembly GCA_905160935.1 of Enchytraeus crypticus. Lineage (NCBI taxonomy): Eukaryota > Metazoa > Annelida > Clitellata > Enchytraeida > Enchytraeidae > Enchytraeus > Enchytraeus crypticus. The sequence continues at coordinate 1,051,551 of CAJHZI010000904.1, read as the reverse complement.
ATGGCGACGCTTACGCGAACGTTATTTCTTGTGCGACACTTGCGCGTATGTCATCTTCTTGTGCGACACTTGTGCTTCACTTAGACGATATTTGCGCATATATCTTCTTCTTGCGCGACACTTAAGTGTTTGTCATCTTCTCGCTTGACTCTTGCGCGTATCATCTTCTTGCGCACTTGCGCGACACTTGCGCGACACTTTAGCAAGGAGGTATATGATACTTGTTACTACTATTCGCTATGTAACATCCAACAAGTAAGGAAATATCGCAGAGTTTCAAACGAATTAGGACCACCTTCGAAGTCTTAGATTACAGTGAATTTTGCTCGGGTCTACTAAACAAGAATTGAGAAGGCAACGCGATACCACCTCAGACGCTACATCTGAGGTGGTATGCATAAGGTGGTAAGCATACCACCATTAGACGCTGCAGAAGTTTATTAGAACTAAAGTAAAAAACAAATACAAGAGAAAGTAAACACGCATTATAGTGAATAATCAACTATGTTGATATTTATCACTTTTAAAACCACATGTTTATCCGTTAGGCAATTTAGACCATTTTCCGTATAACCAGTCCAGTGAATGTCCGAGATTTTACTCTCAGATCAGCGCGGCCGGGATTCGAACCCACGAGGATTCAAAAAAACCTCAGGATTTGTCATTTAAAACTTCATGACGTTACCCCTTCGCTATTTAGACATTCTAAATCACAGAAAAAATCACAGTACACAGTAAAATCATGAGAAATCACAGTACACAGACACATCATGCATACATCATATCAATGAATATAACTGCATCAGACATTTAAATACCATCGATCATTCGAGTCAAAATCAAACATCATATTCATTGAAACCTGTGGCTACATATTTCCTCCAAGCTATTGGTTGCATACTTTCTTTTGTGAAGTGATTAACTTGTTTATCTATGGAGTGCTCTTGATGGATAGTGAAAGCATACTATGAAAGTAAGAATAAGTATATGTATAGTATGTAGACCCCTACCTACCTCGGAGCTGCTACTTGGAAGAAAAAGAGAGAGAGAGAGAGAGAGAGAGAGAGAGAGAGAGAGAGAGAGAGAGAGAGGACTATAGAGCATAATTTATTATGTAGTTATAGATGTCTTTACGTGTTTATCGTAACATTTAGCATTAATTTAGCTAGTGCATATATAGTTAATATGAATGGGTCTACTCTATCCATAGCATAGCATATCGAAAATCAATGCTTTTGTGGCTTTAACACAATATTTAACCGCTCGCTTTAAATCTCAACTCTCTCGGAGCCGAATTTAATTTGTTTTGCAAAAATTAAAAATATCAAACTTATCACGTAAATTTAAAAGAAAATGAAGAAACGAAAACACGTAAAATTAAGTTCTCGAATTCTTTGGAGGAGAGGGGAAGGAAGGGTAACCCTATCAGATTACCACTAGCACCACTCTTAGCACTAACTTGGCCAGAGAGTCTAAGCTACTAGGCCTCTGATTTCTCATTTTCTCTCCCTCGGGCCGCAACAATTGCGACTTCACTTAACTCGCTCCCTTTGTAAGGTTGTAAATCATAGATAATTGCTGGTTTCTATGTCCTATAGTGCTTCTTCGGTCCAGGCCTACATCTGTGCAGCGCTTGTCAAACTATGTCGACAATTTCAGCTTTCCTTTTGTATAGGCCTGTATATGAATGTATATAGACCTATATATATATATATATATATATATATATATATATATATATATATATCGATGGTTTCAGTTATTGTGCAGTAAAAACGGCATTAGAAATGAATTTGGCAATTACAGGGCGACGGGTGCAAGATATAAAATTATATATAGCCTAGTGGTGCTCTAACTTTTTGTCGACTGTCTCATTTTTCCAATCTTGTTCTTAAATTTTTTGACGCCATTGAGATTTAAATTTTGTGATAGGCAAATATTAGTAATTCCCTTTACAAATAGAATGTTTAGATATTTTTGTTACTTTTCTCATATGTAGGCCAATTTGATAGTGACAATATAGTTATAAATAGTTAAATTTAATAACTTTCTCTGTTTATCTTCGTTTCCCTCATTAGTCACCCCAGTGAAGTTCTCCCTTATTTTTTGACGCCTCAACCTCGTATTTGTCCACCGAAACTCTCAGATGACACTCACCTGATGTTGGAGCCACATCTATGATAGAAAAAACTAGTTTTCATTAGAAAATTTAAATGTAATTTTCCACAAATTCTGATATATTGCTATTGAAATTGCAAATTGAATAATAGCATCTTTAAAGCATATTATAGTAATAAATATAACAACGAAGTCAAATATTCTTCGCAAACGCGGTCCACGGGTTGAAGCTAATAATCTAATAGCAAAACCTTCAAAACCATAAGAAGCAAACTTAAATCATATTGTGTAGAAGTAGGCCTAAATCTTGTTATTCTTGTGGACGACTCTGCTTAGTTTTCTACCAGCCTTTCGGCAAACTGACACATCAAATACACTTGTAGGTCAACATGTTAGATTTTATTCATTCGTAGTTTGATGTCTCAATTGACTGAGCTGTATAGACCCCCCTGTCTTAGTGTAGTCGTGTATTTTAGCTATCCCGTCATATTTCAATTCATTTCATTTGATCGTCTCAATCTCTTTTTATAATACAGTATATAACATAAGCCTACAGTTCATAGCAATCTATGTACTGTAGATGCATTACTAAATGGATAGTTAGTGTGCATCTAAAATACATATTTATACCTACATTTATTTTATCATAGCTGTATAATAAAAATATTAATACTGTATAGTACTATAATATATTAACACTATAAATTAAATATTTATACTCTACGTTAACATATCAATACATGTACTATATGGATTGCATTTAAACTTCGAAGCAAGTTATAAAGTTCGTAACAATACGTGTGATATTTTCGAAATGAAAGTATATATTCCTGTTAAATTCACTGTAAAATCTAATACAAGTATTAAGAACTCGCTCTGACATTGGATTAACAAGGATTAAACAATTCTCACATCAAGATGACTGAGTTTACTGAAAATAATTTACCGCCGCGATTGTCGACAATGATTCAGGAGTTTACGTTGGCCGTAATGCGAGAGCGTCCCGAAGATCTGGAGGATTTTGCGGTGGAATATTTCATTCACCTGAGAGATGGAATAGGACGAGCCAGCAAGGCGAGTGCCGGTGATCTGCCTAGTCCAATTCCAGAAGAACACGCTTCAGCAAACCTCAACAATCTCTACGACAGAAGACCATCTAGCGGCATGAAGACAGGCCTACCGGTGGGACCTCGATATGGTAGACGAGCCAGTGTCTGCGCCGAGAGCTACGATCCCTCCAAAGATATCTCATCTCAAACGTTCGTCGTGCATCCCAAATCACCGACTCAAAGAGATAGACTGATGGACGCAGTTAGCGGTATACTCTTCTTCCGTGCTCTTGATAGCGAGCAGAAGAACCGAGTGGTGGACGCTATGTTTGAGCGTCACGTGACTAAAGGTCAACACGTGATTGAACAAGGGGAGGACGGAGATAACTTCTATGTCATAGAGAGCGGCAGGTTCGACACCATCGTCACAAAGAATGGCAAAAGTCAGTCGGTGTTTCTGTTCGAAGGGAAGGGGTATTTCGGAGAGCTTGCGCTAATGTACAATCAGCCTCGAGCTGCTACCATCGTTGCTCTGACAGATGGAGTGGTGTGGGCCATGGATAGGGTTTCCTTCAAGCACATCGTGCTCCAGAGTGCCTTCCGCAAGAGACTCATGTACGAACAGCTTCTGGAAAATGTTCCGATTCTGAAGCATCTCGACGCGTACGAGAGGATGAAAGTAGCTGACGCCCTTCAGTCCAAGGAAGTCACTGCGGGTCTCCAGATCATCCGAGAGGGAGAGCATGCGGATGGAATGTACTTCCTGGAAGAGGGTGAGGTGAGAGTTACGCTACGCAAGGGCAGCAAGGAGGCTGAGGTAAAGAGGATAACAAAGGGAGGCTACTTTGGTGAAAAAGCATTGGTGGATCACTCCCCACGAACAGCTAACGTTTATGCAGTCACCAATGTCAAGGTCGCTTTCCTTGAACTGGAGTCCTTCGAGCGTCTGCTAGGTCCATGCTTGGACATAATGAAGCGACACATGAAGTCCTACAAGAGAAGCACATAAGTGACGATAATGAATTCTGATCATATGGTAATTAAAGAAAAGAAGTCGCAGATGTAATTATTTATCTTACTGGAAGAAGGCTGTTCAACTTTATGGTGGATTCTGGTGGATTCTGGTGGCTTGACTTTAAAATAGTTTCTGGTAGATTCCGGTGGATTGGCTTTAAAGTTTTGAGAACTACAAATGACTAGCATAAAGAGATGTCGCTATTGGACGGAGACGTTTAGTCTTCGAATTGACGATGATAAGCAATGACTTCTTCCATTAGATGTTTTATTAATGAAGAAATGAGGGGTTAATATCTTAATGCTAACCTACATCTGCACGGATTAACCATTCCAATTATTATCGAACGGATAACGTAATTAACTAAAGTGTAGATTGGTTTTGTGTGTACAGAGTAAAATATATTTACTATGAAAAATTTTGCAGCTATGGCTGATATTCTGTGCTCTCTCTCTTCTCTCTCTCCCTCCTCTCTCTCTCTCTCTCTCTCTCTCTATTCTCTATCTCGCTCTTTTCTCTCGTCTCCCTCTCCCTCACCTCTCTCTCTCCCTCTCTCTCTATTCTCTCTCCTCTCTCTCTCCCTCCTCTCTCTCTCTCTACTTCTCTCTCTCTCTCTCTCTTATCTCTCCTCTCTCCCTCCACTCTCTCTCTCTCCCTGTCTATCTCTATCTTCTTTCCTCTCTCTCTCCCTATCTCTCTCTTCTCTCTCTCCCTCTTTTCTCTCTCTCTCTCTCTCTCTATTCTCTATCTCTCTCTTTTCTCTCGTCTCCCTTTCCCTCCACCCTCTCTCCCTCTCTCTCTATTCTCTCTCCTCTCTCTCTCCCTCCTCTCTCTCTCTCTCTCTCTACTTCTCTCTCTCTCTCTCTTATCTCTCCTCTCTCCCTCCACTCTCTCTCTCTCCCTGTCTATCTCTATCTTCTCTCCTCTCTCTCTCTCTCTCCCTCTCTCTCTCTCTCTTTTCCCTCTCTCCTCTCTATCCCTTTCTCTCTCTCTCACTCTATCGCTCTCTTTCTCCTCTCTTTTTCTCTCTCTCTCTCTCTCTCTCTCACACACACTCACTCACTCACTCTCTCTGTCTCTCTCAGAAGATGATCAGAAAGAAATGAATTGTCACTCGCTTGAAACCTTACTAATTATTCCATTAGCTGACTCGTTTTCATATATTCTCAAATAAAATAGTCAAATAATATAGTCTCAAATATATTCTTGTTTTCATATATTTCGTTCTCAAGGTTCAAACCTTATGCTCATCAATCCGTGTGTTGACTCTTGTTCGAGATATTGACACTAACTTTAAATTCATCTCTCAGCCCTCTTTTAATCCTACTTCCCCCCCCCCCCCATTTTGTCCTGGCAACATATCATGCTTGCCAGGGCAACATCAATAGTGATCGGTGCAAATACAAATATAATTTAATTTTACCTTGCATGTTAAATGTATTCGGTATGGAATTGATTGAGGTTTGTCTGAATTTGCTAAAATTTGATGTTGACCCATGCAGAAGGCCTACATATCAAACCCTGAATACATTCGTTATGTCGTGATTTAATATGCTAATAAGTACGCATAGCAAAAGAAGCCGTGAAATATTAAATGACAAGGCTGATTCCCTATAATTATTTGGATATAGGCTTACATAAATCTAAGCGAACAAACTCGTAGGTTAATTAAATATGACAATATCGGAAGAATGCCATGTTAAATCCCATGTAATATTTAATGAAATATCTTATATTTAAATTCTTTCCATAGGATCACGGTACTGAGTCTATTGACTATTGATGAATTGAAGATCATAATAGAATAACTCAGTTATACGGGTTGTTAGTTACTTGGTACACTTAATTGTTGAATTACTCCTTGAGAGAAACACTTAAGTGGTTCTGTATCGTATCTTAAATCAAGTGCTATGGATCTTTCGTTAGAGATAGCCTGCGCGCCATCTACATGTGCAAGTGAGACTGGCTGGAGCCAGTGGCGAAGTCGGTAAGATACTCGACCGCGGATCAGTATGTGCGGGGTTCAAATACTGGTTCTTCCCGTTAGGAAACTGACGTTAACCTTAGCTTTACCAGTATAAAAAATGAATTTAATTCTAAATGCTTAAGTGAAAAAAATGCTACAGCAAACACGAGAATCATGCAGCTATCGACACTAGTTTTACAGCTATGCGTTATTCTGATTTTACAAAACACTTGAGCTGAACATATATGGACGTCCCTGACTTTGTCTTATGACGAGAAACAGGACGCTAAATTCTTATTGATTGATTGATAGGCTATAGTCACGTCTAAAACCTGTATTCTCAGGTCGCTTTCTCCCTGTCTCTCTCTCTCTCTCTCTCTCTCTCTCTCTCTCTCTCTCTATATATATATATATATATATATACACACACACACACATAGAGGGGAGAGAGAGAGAGAGAGAGAGAGAGAGAGGATGACAGAAAGAGGGAGAGAAAGAGAGACAGGAAGATATAATATTGCCTCTCTTTAGTGTTCTGCAGTGTGCGCAGCGGTACATGTTCCGGCAAACAGTCTGCTGTCAAGCTTCGCAATTCAGGAGCATTTCATCGACAAACAATAATCCTTTCACGATAGTCTATGCCTTATCAATACTTTTATTGTAGCCCATAGTCACCTTTTTCCTTCTTTTGCTTATTATCAACTCTTAACGCATAGTACGTACGTACGTACGTATCCGAAAATCGGAAAGACACATATATAGGCCTAGGTGCAGATTTTTAGCCAGAACATGTCACCTGGGAAGCATTAGCTTGTCCTGCAGTTTGAGGTTTCATCGTCCCGGTTTAGCGCGATAAGTAGGCTAACTTCAGACTTTTATGACAATAACATTAAAATAACAACTTTATTATCTCTTGTAATCTTATTCGATCGATCGTGTAGTCATTGAAAACCAAATAATGAACATTTCATTAGAAAACAGACTTAACGAGTTCGTAAATAACATTCAAAACGTTGAACAATACCGGAGAAATAGGCCTACATGTAAATTCTGTGATAGATTCATTGACCTGCAGTTCGCAATATCTGAAATTTTTTTTGTATAATTCTAAATAAAATTATAATTCTTTACATTAATTTAAAACTAAAAACTACACTAAATTCTTTGATTTTTAAATTCTCTTGCGCGAGCAATTTTTTGCAGTTCCAAGTAGGCCTACTCAAATGTTACACCTCCTTTAGAGTCTTTGCATACTGCATGGCTAAAGATTAAAGATAGAATGTATCATTAATTTTATAAAACGGCCTCGATCGTTATAAGTCCACACCATCCCTGGACAAAGTTGTATGTCTCACTTGATTAACGTGAGTAATGAGTGAATGAGTGAGTGAGTGAGTGAGTGAGTGATCGTATATATACCTCCAGGTAGTCGTCCACCAGGTCCTCTAGGTTATAGCTATTTTAAAGAGACCGAGCATTCCTTCACGTAGCAAGCTAGTGTATATGCGCTCCTTACAGTATAATTATGCTGCCCCACAGATCTGGAATTCTCTTCCATCCACTCTGAGTGCCCCCTCATCTACTCCTGATCAGCCTTTCAAAGGCTTTCCTACTTTACGAACAGTTTCATAGGTGGTTGAAAGCTATCCTTTTTGATCTTTCCTACCTACCAAATGTCCACGAACTGAGACCAACATACAATTAAACCTGCTGGTACCCTTGCTTGGAATGATTTACCCGGATTTAGGCTCGTACCGTTTATAACTCACCACTCGATCAACTCATCGGTTTTGATTTGGTGCTACAGTGCTCGATATTGTCATGGACAACAGTAGCACTCTAATCGTATTGTTGTTGAAGAGAAAGCACTTTAATAAAAAGCACTTTGTCAATTGTTACATAGGCCTATGTTATGAAAGCCAAGTGAACGTACATTTCCTCTTCTCTAATTTCATTCTTTTTTAGAAACACTGCGGGAAACTAATTGCCAGTGGGGAATCCAGGGGTCGGCCCAGGGGGCCTGGGCCCCCCCTTAGGCCCGGCAAGAAAAATTTGTAATCTATATTTCATTGTTTCTTTGATAATTTCTATGTATTAGTATGTTTGTAAGGTTAGTGGTTGGGGAGGGGGGGTACGAGAGGGAACTCAGTTCCTCTAGATCAATTTTTAAATGTGACTAAGGGCCCATATTTTGTATACTAGGGGAAATGGAAATGAAAGGGGCCCGAAAAATTTGACAGTTTCACTAGCTCTCAATTTTCGCTTTAACCACTGTATAAGAGGAAAAAAGGGTGTTAGCAAAAAAATGTGAACTCTGTCCCGCAGCAGTGGTGCAAACAGCCTTGGCTAAGAGGGGCTTAAGACCCCTACCGCCAAAGTCAGGGCACTTTTCCAATTCGTCCAGTTTCGAATTTCTTCAGAGATGAAAAATTAACCTAATTTTTCAAAAACAAATGTAGGATTTATGTTAGGCATTTTAAGACTCTCTCACTTTAGTAGCCTACGGGTATGAGTGGTGAGGGGTGGGGGGTGGGGTAGGATATGCACTCACTCTACTAGCCGAACCCAGTAGTGAAAACATTTTTAGCCCTCCCCCATAGCATTATTTCTGATCCTGATTCCGTCACATGTCCCGAAGAAGACGGGTGCGTAAGCAGAAAATGTGTTCGTTCTCAATAAAATTTCGGGCCACCCTTAAAATATTCCTGAATCCGCCCCTGCTAATTGCAACAGCAAACTACTGTGAAAAGTAGAACCTAACACCAATGAACAATCGCCATACATCACTGGTGAAACAGGCCGACAATAAGCCGGATAAAACTTGTTACATGTGACGGAGCGGTGACGGTGGAGGACCCCAAGGCTCAAAGTTTAATGCTTAATCGTAAAGTATTTTTTTCGTAGAACAGGAAAACAACTTTTGTTGTATACAACTTTGGTAACAGCGTTAATGTTTTGTTTGAGCAGCTGAGAACTTTAAAAGCGCCAGGAAACAAATGAAATTCAACAAATCTTGCGTTGACATAAATTCTTACATTATCTTTCTGATTTAGTTCTAACTTTTCTAACTTACTATTTGCAATTGGTTTAAAATACAATTAGCACACGGTTACGATGAGTGATAGTGACACTGAAACCGTATCAACTCCCCGAAGGTAAGATTAAAATATTTAAATCAAAATTCTTTTTCGCTAGATTCCTAATTTATGTATCTTACTTTCGATTATACTGAAAATATATTCGCTTTAGTAAGTGGAATTTCAAAACCTTAAGACGTCTCCCTGAAATATACGTAATGAAATATACATATACATTTTCAGAGCAGTGTAAATCAGCAGTAAATTGTACTAATCGCACTTTAGGTTTAATTAGGAGAACTATAAAAAGTCGTAATAAGGATGTAATAGTTAAATTATATAAAACATTAGTAAGGGCTAAATTAGAATATTGCGTACAAGCATGGAGACCTTTTTTAAGGAAGGATGTAGAATGTATGGAAAGAGTTCAATGGAGAGCAACTAGAATGATTGCTGAATGCAGAGGTCAAAGCTATGAATCTAGGTTAGATGTATTAGGTTTAATTAGTTTAGAAGATAGACATACCAGAGGGGATTTAATTCAAGTGTTTAAAATAATTAAAGGTTTTGACAATATCGAATGTGGACAATTTTCAAATTATCTGATTATGCTAGAACTAGAGGGCATAGATTCGAAATAATAAAGGTTAGATCCAGATTAGAGGTTAGAAGAAACTTTTTCAGTCAGAGAGTTGTCAATATATGGAACGTGCTACCTCAGTATGTGGTAGAGGCAGAGACAGTGAATGCTTTTAAGAATAGGCTAGATAAGATTGGAAAGAAATACATTGAATTGATAAATCGTTTGTTTGTTTTGTGTAGATAGGCTGATTAGTTGCACACCACATGAGGGTATTTGGTTTCTAGGTATTCATGAGTGTGGGTAAGGCTTGTATGTGTATGTAGGTGTGGGTAAGTGTATGCACATGTGTGTATGTCTTTGTATGTTTGTGCATATATGCGTGTATGTATTGTAATGTATGACTATATTTTGCAAATTGTGGATATGCCTAGTATGTAGTTATATGCATGCTTGCATATTTTTGTCTGTAAGGTCGATGTGTGTATGTACAAGTGAGTGTATTCTATGTGTATATATGTAGGTGTATGTGTAATTGTATATGTGTGTATATATGTATGTGTATGTATATATGTATATGTGTATGTGTGTATATATGTGTGCATATGTGTATATTTGTGTGTATATATGTATGTATGTACATATGTGTATGTATGTGTGTATCTATATGTATATGTGTGTATGTATGTGTATATGTTCGTGCATGTATATGTATATATTTTTATGTATATGTGTGCATATTTATGTGTGTATCTGTATATATATATATATATATGGACGTGGGGTATGTATGTATGTATGTATATGTATATACATGTAAGTATTTGAGTGTTTCTATGTATTTATGTATGTGTATATGTGCAAATGCGTGTGTGTGGGTGTGTATGCATGAACATGTATGTAAACATGCATTAGTGCATATATGTATGTGCATTTGTGCATAGTTGTATACCTGTGTGTAAGTTTATACATGAGCTGGTTATGTGTGTGTGTGTGGTTTGTTGGTGAATTTTTAGTTTTTTCTTATGTTCTTCTTTTGAAGCCTATCAACTTGTCAAGGTTTTTTTTTTCCTGTTTTCCTTTTTTTCCTTTACTTTTTTTTTTTTCCTTTCTATGTATAGAGGTATGAAATTACGACGAAGACTGGTGTTACAAGTCTTTGTGACTTCCTTAACCAGTATAATTATGTTAAGTTAAGTTATAAACTTGGAAATGAGATTGAATTCTAATATTGGCTTGAACATGTTCCATTTAAAAATAAATCACTCCCCTAATATCCTGCATGATTAATCTTCAATTCCTCTATTAATCTTCATAACAAATCTAACTTGAGAGTTTAATTTTTCGTGGTATGCTAGACAAAAATTGTGAAATAGTTGAATTTGATAGCCCTTGAAGACGCTCAGCCTCAAACGTATCATTTTATAGATGTAGCATGTATTTTGATTTGTATCATTTGTGTATGTAGTTGTGTATTAGTATATGCTTAGTGTGTAAAGATTTTAAATGTATGTGATTATATGTAGAACCAAAGAAAAAAAGCAGAGGATGGGGATAAATGAGATGCTAATGTCTCTTGAAACTGACGTTAATTTGTGCACCGAGAAAGAAGGAGATATGACCACCATGTTACTAGAACTGTTTAAACGAATATCAGTATTATTTTTTTATATTCTTAATGGCGCCATTAATAGGTAAAAAGTTTTTTGATCAATAATATTTTCATTGATGCTGTTATTTTTATGCAGACGACTACCACTTGTTACAGAAAAGCAATCTCCTCGTACTGTGAGGCCACTCGCTACGTTGGATCTTTCCGACGAAGAGAATGAGCAAGATGGAGCCATGACATCAGTACTACCAGCTAGGACTCTGCATATAAGCGACACGGATGACTCTGAAATCGTGATTAATTACAGCAAGTTGTCACAGAATACTCCAGTTCGAGTTATCAGGCATAAAAACGCCTGTGAGGAATCTAGGTTGGGTAGCATTATAATTATTAAAATATTTTTGATTTCTTAAAATTTATAAAGATAATATAGCTAGTTATGAACATAAAATAATTTAAATAGCAGTTTTGCTAAATGAAAGCTGTTTTCATAAGTGAGTTACATTTAAATATATATAAATCTCTTAATTTTATGTCAACATTTATCTGTTTATGCTAGGTTAAAACACATGATTTTGTATGTATGTATAACTGGATGATAACTGCCTAATCTATGGCTTAAGGTTGGTTTAATTGAGCCTAGATACAGTGCCATGTCCTCATTAATTAAATATATGTTTGAGAATTATGTAAATTTTTTCTGTGGCATCCTTTTGAAGTTTTTGTTTCTAAAAGATAATGTATCGGCAGCTTTTCTCAATTCTGCTTTTCCACTGCCATTTAAACTTAGTTAACCTTTGTAAAATCGTTATGCTTCTAATCTGGTTTTCATTAATTGTTCAAGCTTAATTGATAATACTGTAGTTAATACATGTATGTTTAGGAGTGTTATGAGTAATTTTGGAGAGGTTTGGCAAACCAGAGATCAAGCAAAAGAAAAATCAACAGATTTACTTGCAACAGGACATCTCGCGGAAGATTTACGCTCACTGGAATCTGTTGGATCAGTAGACGAATGTAGATCTCCAGGATTTAAAACTACCGGTAGGACTGTCAATTACTATTTATTATGAATATAATGATATACATGTATGTAATAATGATAGATAATTGGGATAATTATTATGATTGCGTCTAAGAAGCATTAGGTTATATTAAACTTAATTATAATGTATTGATTCGAATGAGGATTTGATTTAATGAATGTATGAAAAAACCCCATGTTATGCCTGAGCCAAGATTGTATCAACCTAAACTGCACATGTCATATGAATTAATTAAACAGGGCATGAGGAATGCAGTAGAAAACCACCTAATACATCGTGCTTTTCAAAACTAAAGACTACATTTACACTTGGTAAAAGCTTGGCATACTTGATGGAATTATTTCTTGGTCTACAGTGTGCTATTAATAAGTCTGTGAACAGACTGTGTAGGGTTATATATTATGGACCTGAAACTTCGCTAAGCACTAAAGGGAGAGATAGATATAAGAAATTTTGTTATATTAGCTTAACTTTAGTGTAGCTATATTTATTGTGAATTATTGTTTTAAGATTATCTGTTTGTTTAGATACTTCTACACTTTCTGTGATTAATTATTTTATACTCTTTTACTTATGACATCCCTAACATCATCCTTGTATGAGGAAACGGACTTTAAACCATTATTATTATTATGGTAAATGTTCATAATTTTCTTTCAGAAATCTTTACACTATCACTAGGTAACGATGAAAACACTTTTTGTACTTTTTTATTTGTTAATAATTATTTTCTTGATATTCAATGAGCTGAACTTAATCTGAAGAAATTTAAATACTGACAGTGAAATTTTGACGTTTCATTATTTCCATAGAAAAGTTATGTGGTGCTGACTTTTGCCAGTTAACAGATTATGCCCTTGTCTGCTTTCTGCCAGGTGCTTAGTTAGCCAGCAATTCAGGTGTTTTGAAAAGTGTTACTACATCGATGAATTTGCACCGATTTTGAACCTTATTTTTGCTCGCTGGCTTGATTTTGTCGCAATAATATGCTCGATGTTGTCATTAATGACTGTGGCACTCTAATTTTTGTTATGTTATAATATGTTACGTGTGTAATTAATGGTAATATGTTGTACTACTTGATCCGCTAAATTTATCTTGGCACATAATTAGGATCTATACTAAAGATTTTACTGAACATAGTTAATGCAAATTTTGCATTTTGTAAATTTGAAATTTGTAAGTGCCACATTATTTCCGTTCATGCGCTCTAACTGCTTATTCTGTATGCCAATTGTGATATGCATATGATATATGAAATAAATAATAAATGTTGTACATAATTGGATTAGATAAGGAGAACGCGACACATCTTCACTTCAGAGCTCTGTTTGCGACGTCTCAGAACTCAAAGTCACCGATGAGATCATCCAAGCCCGTTCTGGGGTCTCATGCTAATGATTTAGAGAACAACGAAGCAAAGGCTGCAGATGTTAAGTAAGTGATGTTGTTTGTGCTCATACTTTTATAGGATTTTTATAGCTAAATGTGCATTTCTTTTCTATGCAATTTTAACGTCAACTATTGATTTCTAGAACGGCGGAATATTATATAATTTTATTATTCTTCGCAAATAATCTTCTTATAAAACTATAAACGCTCACTCTGTGTATTTCTTAAATGTACAAATATATAATAACATAAATAAATATATGGTCTTGAAATCATTTCTTTGAATAAAAATCTTGTTTTTCCATTATTTAAAATAATATTTTAGAAATGAGCGGCTAAAACTGGTATTCTAAAATTAGAATATTATATTGACAATATAAAATAGCTGGAGCCAGTGACACTCGACCGCAGATCAGTATGTATGGGTTCAAATCCTGGGCTCGCCCGTCGCTGACATTGCTTTTGAGTGAGAAAACTGACGTTAACCTTACCTTTACCAGCTTTAGCTTTACAATAGACTAATTACTTTAAGTATTATTAAGTATGAAGAGTCTACTGATGAGTCTATGGCTACTGATATAGTTGTCTGTTTATTTGTTTGTGTTTTAATTATTTATAATATTTAAACAAAGCGTGCCTCTCTCTTTTACTCTCTATCTAACTCTCTCTCTATTTCTCTTTCACTTTCTCTTTTCTCTCTATCTCTCTTCTCTCTCTTTCACTCTCTTCTTTCTCTTTCTCTCTCTCTCTCTCTCTCTCTCTCTCTCTCTCTCTCTCTCTCTCTCTCTCTCTCTCTATCAGTTTGATAACTGATAGCTCCTAGGAAAATATTTGTAGTCACATTCTCTTTTCAATATCATTCAATAGCACTCAATCTATCAATCAGCCTATGTGTAATTGTTTACTTAGTTCTGCCGCTCTGCCAGATAATGAGAATGTTTCTGACAAGTTAAAGCAGAAGAAAAAAGGTGTGATGTTTGATTGATTTGAAAATAAAATATTAATATATTAACTTGTATACATAAAATTATATATATATATATATATATATATATATATATATATATATATATATATATATATAAATGTACATGTATTGTATTATATTGTGTGTGTGTGTGTGTGTGTGTGTGTGTGTGTGTGTGTATATATATATATATATATATATATATATATATATATACAGACTGGGGCATAGAAAAATAATCCCGTAGCGAATTCTCAATAACTTCAACAAAACTCCAAATATTTATACTAAATTTTCGGATCTTCTGGAGGAGGAATTTCTGCGTATATCCTGCAAATTTGGTGAAAATATATTCCGTGGTAAAGAAATTACAGCGTTTCTACGAGAAAAGTGATCAAATCAATTTTAACAAGGTTTTTTTTAAATGTGAGTAGTTCGATCTTAGAAAATTAACGACCCTGAAAAGGATAGTTTACTTATATGGTGGAGTATAAGTATACACTACCCATTTAGCTGCTCAAATAGAAGATGTTTAAAATTCGTTCTTCTCTTAAACTTATTATTCCAAAATTTTGAAGAAAAGTTTTCGTACTTTTCTTTAAATAAGGCTTGTTATAATTGATTTTGAAATTTTCCAGTAAAAATGTCATATTTTTGTTGCTACTAAATATATTTTCACCAAATTTGCAGGATATGTGCAGAACGTCCTCCTCTAGTAATTCTGAAAATTTTGTAAAATTATTTTGAGTTTTGTCGAAGTTATTAAAACTTTTGAACCAAAAAACCTTGTTAAAATTGATTTTAGCACTTTTTCTTAAAAACGGTGTAATTTGGTTACTACTTAATAGATTTTCACTAAAATGGCTGTTTATATGCATAAATTTCTCTTCTAAAAGCTCCAAAAATTTTGTACAAATAGTTTGATTTTTGTTCAAGTTATTGAGATTTCGCTAGGGGATTATATTTTTTTGCCACAGTCTGTATAAATACATATATCTATTTATTTATAGGCCTTCAGTGGCCTAAAATATGACATAAGTTTGAATGATGATATCTAACACGGTTATGAAGTTATAGCCTTCCATTCATAATTCTGCCAAAGGCCCCCCTGCCCCGGGGGGCCTTTGGCAGGATGCCTGGGTATCCCAGAATGGTTACCTAGGTAGGCCCCCGGGTCAGGGGCCCCCTCGGTCAGTCCTCGGTCAGCCCTTTAGCAGGGGTACCTGGGTAGCCCTGAGCCCCTGGGTCATCCCCGCTCGGGTAGCACAGAAGCAGCAGGGAGCGCCCGTGTGTTTCTGGGCCGCCAGGCACCCTCGCCCACAGGCCGGGGGCGAGGTACCGCTCCTCTGTGCACCAGCCCTGGCGGGGAAGGACCCCTCAATAAATTTATCCTGTTTAGCGAGCCGAAGCTCGCACCACCGATCAGGGACGAGGCGCCTCGAGGTCGGCGGTCAAGCAGAGATGGGACTGACCGAGGTCAGCGCCCTCCTCCACCGTAAGAGAGCCTTGCGGCCACTTGTTAGCGCCTCAAAGAACTGATAGCGACTATAAAAGCCGCTGTTCCTGGCAGGCATGCCGCAGTCGTTATCAGTTCTCTGGGGCGCTAACAAGTGGCCGCAAGGCTCTCTTTCGGTGGAGGAGGGCACGGTTACATATAATACATATCGCTGACCTCGGTCAGTCCCATCTCTGCTTGACCGCCGATCTCGAGGCGTCTCGTCCCTGATCGGTGGTGCAAGCTTCGGCTCGCTAAACAGGATAATTTTATTGCGGGGTGCTTCCCCACCAGGGTTGGTAGGGGAGCCCCCGGGTAGGGGGAGCCCCCGGGTAGGTGGAGCCCCCGGGTAGGGGGAGCCCCCGGGTAGGGGGAGCCCCCGGGGTGTATGATTGCATATGATTACTTATGACTACATATGACTAAACATGATAACATATGATAGCTTATGATTAAATCTGTTGCGTGTAGGGACCTACCTATTTCAGTTATACTTTCTACAGAATAGCTTGTATGATGTGACTTGGTATGTTCAGGTAGGATTGTTCCATCTCGTTACATGCTGGCAGCCAGTTCTGCAAGGGGACCTCTGAAGGCTACTGACCATGTAGTTACTCCTAATATATTTTTATGTGTTTTAGTCATTTTGGTTTTTTTCTGAGTCAATTATTTATTGAGTTTAGAGATTTCGAATCTATTAATTCATTAATATAATGGTGTCACATTAAAGATTTAGTTCCTTACCTTTGTAACTTTTTTGTTATTTATTTATTTATTTTATTTCATTTATCATATGCACATGATATCACAATTGGCATACACAATAGACAGTTAGAGCGCATGAACGGAAATAAAGGCCCACAAGTGGCACTTACATATTCCAAATTTAAATTAAATAAAAATTAAAAATACAAATATTTCCATTAATTATTAATTGGGTTCAATAAAATCGTTAGTGTAGGCCATAATTATCTACCAAGATAAATTTAGCGGAACATGTAATATCATTATTTCGACCTTATCCTTCACTTATCTTTGTATTTATTTATTTATATGTTTTAATTTTAAGTATTAATATTTGTTTTTAATTTATTTCATTTTGCTTTTTAAGTTATCATCTTTAAGTTTTTTCATTGTTTTTAGTTTTTGAAAACTATAAAATTAATTTTTGTATTATAAATTTCTCTGGTTGCATTTAGTCAGTAACTTTCTCACTAAAGCTGCCTATATTTTCACTAATTCCTTTCAGCTCGATTTGCTTGAATGGTTTTATTTATTACAGAAAAAGGAAACTTAGAATTTCACTAAAAGCATTGAAACCGAGCAAATAAATACAAAATAATAATAAGCTAATAACACCATGAAAAAGTTTTAAAAGTAGATAATTGCCTGTCTCTCTTCTCTTTAGTGCACTGTCACTGTGCAGGTTCAAGGTACATATTCATACTCAAAGACTGCTTTCTCGCTCCATAAGAGCACTCCTTAGATGAACAAGTTAATCCCTTCACGAAGTCTATGCCTTATCCATACGTTATGTATGGATAAGGCATAGCGTGGCCAATAGCGTGGGAAGCGTGGCCAATAGCATGGATGTAGCCAATAGCGTGGGAAAAGTATGGCTTTTTAGGTGGTTTCCCATTGCCTTCCTCGCTTGCCCGTATGTTTATAATTTGTAGAGCCTGGTGCCAAGGTCAGCTGCACCTGCCGCCAATAACGCTGGAACCTTCGGTGTGGCAGCCAAGTCTAAGCGTAACAGTTCGTTGAAAGAAGTCTTCTCTGGATCTGTGAAAAGAGACGAGACGAACAAATCAAATGCACATCATACATCTGCTAGCAGTCAGACAGAGAACAAGAAGATTTCGGGCTCTGGGGGTGGGGGGCGCAACGCGCAACTCAAGCGCAGTAACTCTGGCCCCACCCTCGTTAACTGCACCCCGCAGGCCGCTGACAATGGTGGGGATAGAATGGGGAAGGGTGGGGGAAGAGGTCTCGTCTCTACCCCCACCGCTGATGGCTCTATGTTTGTGGGACCAGACACTGTTGATGTATCGGCTATCATTTCTGTGTCCTCCAGACATCCTCATAATATGCTTCAAAGTTACTGCGATGGTATGTCTACGTCATGCTTTGACTTGTTTCTTGTGACATGTGATGGGGGACGTCCCTGACATCATCCTTGTGTGAGGAAACGGACGTTGAACCTTTATTATTTTTTTATTCTAACAAGATGTAGATGAAGTCTGTTTTGTATGTGTATGCAGGGATATGCATGCTTAGCATACTTTAGAACTGTTCATTGTATCAGGAAAAACCTGTTATTGTTTTGAATTTAAAAATATTAAACCAACTAAATAGAAATAGATTCATGAAACACACATCAAAATGCAAAACTGACTTCATACTATATATACCGTATATAAACTGTACAGGCAAAATTTACACACAGATGTATCACAAAAAGCTCTACAGCGGAATATTCGAGAAGAAATAAAAATAAAATACAAATAAATATACTAAGAAGTTGGCATGGATAGCAGCACATATGTATTCATATAGGCTATAGCATGTTATATTATTTTAAATAGATATTTTATAATTTAATTCTCTATTCTTAAGCTGTCCACAATAGAACAAATGTAAAGAGAAACTGAATAAATAGTAAATGAGAATTGTATATTTCACTGAACTGAAAAGCTTTTTATAATGTACTGTCTATATATTCTTCTTGTAGTCTATATATGATATGGTGTTTGTTCAGCATTTTACTGAGTTACTTATACCTCTTTAGTTAATACAATTAGTATCGTGGGAACTTCTATTACATATTAGCTCTTTCATGCATGAAACTAGTGTCTATTTTATATGAAGCTGCTTTATGTTATGTTTCTTTGTATGGTGCATACGATATTGCCAACCCTGTGTATAGTTTCTGTATTTTTGATGAATATAGAAACATGTATGTAAGATCAGATAAACTGTAAGTACTCAAAGATATGTTTGTCTATGTAAATTATACTTTTTCTGTATGTTTAGATGGTGTATCAGAATTTCCTAGACCTCATAATCCATTCAGAAGAAACTTTTGTTCCATTTCTTCAGACAACTCTTCCAAATCTCAGGTCAGTGTGTCGCATTCTTCAGGTGATGCCAGTGACTTTCCTCCAGTGAAGCCTCAGTTGAACAACAGCAAAACTGTAAGTGCTCAGCTTTTTTATTTTATCATGATATATCGATATTATATATATATATATATATATATATATATATATATATATATATACACTGTGAGTCAAAAAAAAACATGTGCGCAGTCTCTCGCCCATAACTTTGGTATTAGTGAACCGATTTTTTAACTTCTTGCATAGGTATAATCAGGAAAACATTTGCTATAACATAACGTTAAGTGACTCTGTTAATTATTCTTTTTGCGTTGAAGCAGTGCTTGAAAATATGCGCGACTGAAAATATTCAGTTTAAGTAAATCAATCGCTACAGAATGATTACAAATCCGTGGCTTAACAAAAAAGGAAACAAGCAGTATTATACTGCTACTGTCAACTGTTAAAGCTTAATTATGCTCAAAATGTCCTCCTTTAGCTCGAATACAAGCTCGGAGACGCTTGCGCCACTCATCTCTTGCTTTATCAATGACAGATTGCTGCATGTCTTGCCAAACGTCCACAAGGCGTTGCTTCAACTCGTCCACGTTATTTATTTTCTTCTTTTCGGCGTAATTTCTTTAATAAGCAATCTGGACCTCCCAACATCCAGTTTTTTGTTGGAAATTCGGCAATCAACCAATGTGAGCCACAACCCTTTAAGAGGTACAAGTTTTTGTGAGCTCTTAATCTGCTTTAGTAAACACCATTTTATAATTTCAACAAAGACAGACTATGTTTGTAAAATCGTCTGTTATTGTTTAAAATATACCGGAATTGTCACAAACACTAGATTTAAGATTGATACTATTCTTCTTCTTTATAATTCTGACACAATTTTCAAAATCGGTTTACAAATGTCAAAGTTGTGGACGAAATACTGCGCACATGTTTTTTTATGACTCACAGTGTGTATATATATATATATATATATATATATATATATATATATATATATATATATATATAAATTTTTATATATATATATATATATATATATATATATAAATTCTAAAATTATATATATATATATATATATATATATATATATATATAGATTTGTATAACCGTGGATTGCACATGTCGTAAAAGGCGACAAGGCACTAAGATCCAGAACAGCAAAGGGAAAGGCCATTCAGTTAGTGTAAGCCTACGCCCCAGAAATTGCTCCAAAATTTTATAAAATGAATGGAAGAGATTATAGGGAATTGACTGATGATATGGTTTTAGACAGAGAGGAGTGGTGAAGGTCTATTCGTATCCCGACCCTAGTTAACCTGGGATTAAGGGGAATTGTACATTGCATATACATATGCATTGGCGATGTGACAAGTTACTAAGAATTTTTTATTATTTTTTTAATATTTAAAGAATTAAAACTGGTCTGCTAAGACCAACCATTAATTTTGTCCTGACAGTCTAAAAGTATTTTTAACTAAAGATACTCCAATGATTACGTTTAGGTTGCAAAAGTGAATAATTTCAACTTCTTATGAAGTAGTTTTAAAGTATATTACTTATAGACGGCTTCTGATCTAGTCTAGTGACTAAATTATTAAACTAGTTCGAAGGGCTTAGTCTTCAGCCTGCGGAAGAGGCGTTTTATTAAGAATAATAATAATGATAGTAAAGGTTTAACATACGTTTCCTCATCCAGGGATAATGTCTGGGACGTCCCCAACAGCACACATCACTGCAGATCAATTCACCCAGACCAATCTGTAGAAGTAATGTGCTGAGGAGACGTAAGGACCTAAACCAAAGCCAGTTCGGTGATCAAAATGGTCAGGGTAAATCCGGTGATCAAGAATGGTCAGTGTAAGTCCGGTGGTCAAAAATGGTCAGGGTAAGTCCGGTGATCAAAATTGGTCAGGGTAAGTCCGGTGATCAAGAATGGTCAAGGTATGTCCGGTGATCAAGAATGGGGAGGGTAATGAGAATGCGAGTGTTACATTGTTTTATTGTATCGTACAGAAGCCTGCACGAGAGCTGACCCAGTGGGATGTAGAGCTGGCTCATGGGCGACAGGTCCAGTGGGTCTTCCTGGCCGCCATGGCCAGAAAATCTTTTACTGAGCAGGAGAAGTCTGCAATGGTTTGCTTTTATTTGTATTGTTATATCTCTCTCTCTTAGTGCACTGCCCACTGGCAGGTCTAAGGCATACAATGCCTCCACTCTTCTCTGTCTTCCGCTTTCCTATTCATGTTCACATACGAGAGGATCTTTAAATCATCTAACATACCTAATCTCAGCCTGCCTCTTCCTCTATTTCCTTTCATTCTGCTTCTATGACCTTTTTTTAGTAGACTTTCCCCCATATATTGTGTCCTATCCAACTCTTCTTCCTATTTCTTAATACATTTATCAACTGTCTATCTGTACCGTACCAAATGTCAATTCATGTAGATAGTTGTCATCTTCTAGGTAGATATTCTATATAAAAAATGAAGTTATGGTGAATGATTGTGAAACAGTTTCTTATTATTTTATTGTAGAAAGAAATACAAACCCTGTGGGAGGCCGCGGAGTCACGGAAGCTGCGTGTAAATGAAATGAAGGCTGAATTGAATGAGCTCTATCGTCGTTCTGCTGTCAATGAAATACTATCGATGCAGGTTGTGCATTATTGCATTTCTAAAGATTTATGTTTAGAAATAAACACAAATAAGTAAATAATTTTGATCATTTAAATTATATATACCAAATATATATACTGCGAACTGTATGTTATAGCGATTATTTATGATAGTAGCTAAGGAAGGCATTGGGGCCCACCGCGTCATAAGCAGAATCCCCCAAGAAAATGGTATATAACAACAAGAAAGAGTAGCCTATTGCTAAATGATTTAAGATCCACTCGTATGTGGACATGAAGAGGAAAACGGAAGACAGAGAAGAGTGGAGGCGTTATATACCGTGGACTTGCCAGTAGGCAGTGCACTGAGAGAGAGATAGAGAGAGAGTAGCTGGTGAAGTTTAAATGGTTATCCTGTTATGAAGTTTAGGTAATTCTATTTATCATTATCCATGTACTGGTTGTATGTATTCCTGAGATTTTATTCTCTGTCTTGGAACTTTTGTACGCCTCAGGATTTATCAATTTATAACTTCATAACTTAGTAGACCTTCACTTTTCTAACTGATCATGCAAAATTTTAAATGTAATACTAAATTTTAAATTTTTGTAAAAGCCACTTGTAGTTAAATTAAGATACTTGATATTTTATCAAATTGATTTGAGATATTGTTAGGGTAAACTTAAATTATGCAGTTGGTACTAGTTCATTGCCATGTAGTTGCTTTTGCTACAAGAAATTTTGTTGTTATTTAATTGTAATACAATGATTAATGTTGATAGTGGTAAATGTTAATAAAAATGGACTCCATTAGTTTCTGTTATTCTCTGTGCCTGTACATATATGTCCTATTTGATTTATTACTCTTGTCTATAACTATGATTGTCATGTAGTTGGCGAAATTAAATTGAAAATAATAATAATATATAATATAACGTTGAAGATGATGACGATGATGATGACGATGACGACGATGATGACGATGATGATTAATGTAGAATTGCAGTCTGACGGCTATAGAAGAGAAGTTAGATGAGTTGCTGGAGCAGCACTCCAGTCTTATTACAGCTCTTGAGACAACGTGTCATCAGCTTAAGACTCGTGGCATCTATATACCTGATAATGACTACAAATATATGGGTGTGCATTCTAGCCTTGGTTTTATTAAACTTTTATTTATTGTAGATTTAATACCGTATAAATTGGATACGTGAATGGTAATCGATCTAGAAATTGGTTCGTTCTTTAAATCTGTTTTGTGAATTAATGCTAAGAAATGTTTTACTAGGTATCTAGCTAAAATTATATATAATTAAATTCATATTGTACTTGATTATAATACGGTTAGATGTTAGATTGCGGATCAGTAGATGCTCGTTTGCAATATTTTTCTGTGTTGTGAATAGATTAGAGAATAGAGCGCCTAGGCTCAAGAAATTGCTACAAAAATGTTTACGAATGGAAAAGTCTCAAATAGGGAAGTGACTAATGATATGATGTAGGACAGGGAGAGTTTGAGACAGTCTGTTCCTATCCTGACCATAGTTAAACGGGGATTCATGGGATGATGATGATGATGATGATGATAATGATCATATCATGATCATGATCATGATGGTGATGATGATGATGATGTGAATAGATGAGATGTGTAAGTCGCTGACGGACAGTTATCAGTTGTTGTCACACATAGTGAGCGCTACGTTACATCAAGCTCCATCTATCAGCGGCCTCTCACTCTGCCTCAGCTCTCTCGATACTGTCGTCAATGATCAAGTCTCTAAAATGACTCGGTGAGTTTTACTGCGATGAATAGAAAATACCTTCTCTCTCTCTTAGTGCACTGCCTACTGGCAGGTCCATGGTATATAACACCTCCATGCATCGCTATCTTACGTTCTCCTCTTCATGTCCACATACGAGTGGATCTTTAAATCAACATTCCTTTTGATATACCATTATTCTTGGGGGGATTCTGCTTATTACGAGGTGGGCCCCCTACGCCTTCCTCAGCTTCGACTAACATTTACTGGGCAGAGGCGTCATTCCCTGAGAAAACAATCTTGTTTACCCATAAAAATACATTAAATAGAATAAATACTAAGTTTAACGATTTTTTCATGCTCCAAATGATACTATCTGACACGATCAATGATACTATCTGACACGATCAAAGGATACTATCTGACTCGATCAATGATACTATCTGACACGATCAATGATACTATCTGACACGATCAAAGGATACTATCTGACACGATCAAAGGATACTATCTGACACGATCGAAGGATACTATCTGACACGATCAATGATTCTATCTGACACGATCAAAGGATACTATCTGACACGATCAATGATACTGTCTGACACGATCAAAGGATACTATCTGACACGATCAATGATACTATCTGACACGATCAAAGGATACTATCTGACACGATCAAAGGATACTATCTGACACGATCGAAGGATACTATCTGACACGATCAATGATTCTATCTGACACGATCAAAGGATACTATCTGACACGATCAATGATACTGTCTGACACGATCAAAGGATACTATCTGACACGATCAAAGGATACTATCTGACACGATCAATGATACTATTTGACACGATCAATGATACTATCTGACACGATCGAATGATACTATCTGACACGATCAAAGGATATTATCTGACACGATCGAAGGATACTATCTGACAAGATCAATCGACTGCTTCTTGCTTATTAGGCAAGCTTGCTACTGACTTGGCCATCACTACAGTATTGAGTATTCCCACTGATATTAATGAAGGCTACAGAATGTTCTAGAGCCGACCATTTATTTCATTGTAGTGCTCGTTACATAGCAGAATAGACTGATAGTAGACAGCCTAGAAATGCGTGCCTTGGGTCTATCGTTTGACGCTAGAAAGTAGAACAGTATGTGCATGTTTAATAATGTGTACTTTAAAAATACAATGTAAGTAATGTGTATTTTAATAGGGTTACTGTCTGTAAATCTCAGTGTCAGATTTCAAGGACGTCCATAAGCAACTGTTTTGAAGAAATCCTGTTTACAGTATATTATTTGTAGCGGCTATTTTCATGACAGTTGTCTTTGAGATTACCTTTCAAGGCCTCATGCTGAACATAATTTATTTTCTCTGAATATTTTGAATTATAATTTTCTTTACACTACTTTAAATGTGCAACCGCCATGTTTCTAATCTCTCAGGCATTAACCTGTACCAGTGCTACTAGGTTATGTCATTCTATAGGTTTATTTAGGATGTTATCTCTCAGGTATTAATCCGTACCAATGCTGCTAGGTTATGTCATTCTATAAGTATATTTAGAATATGAAATCATAGTGCTTACGTCTTATTTTTTGCGATGAATAATTTTCTTGTCAACAACAATAAGTTAAAGCCTTAACTTAGTAGATACTGTTATATTCAATACTTGAGCAGGCATTCAATGACGTGGTAGGATCGTATAGAATGACAAGTTCTGTGTGATTGTTTGCAGGTCCAATGAACTTCTGTCTGCTATTCGATCTTTAACCACACGGGAAAACAGTCTGCGCGTACAACTACTGCAGACCGCATGATCGATAAGTTGTGTGGCATTTGATGAAATATTTTTAAATCTGAAATAACTTCAAACACAGTTCAGCAATGTAAGCGCTTAATGGGCTATGTTCAATTTTTATCGTATCAAAGCCGCTCCTGCCGTAAGAATAATAGCATTGAGATAAAAGGTATAATTTAACGTTTTTTCTGTATCACAAAGAACATTTTTAACGTTTTTCTGTATCGCTAGGAAGGAATCCTTTTAATGAAGAAACCGATGGTCTTCAAAATCACTTACTGGTGATTCCAGATTGGACTGGATTTAGATGATCCATAGTTAGTTAATATTGATAAAGTTATTAAATGCTAGTATTGAAGTGAGAATAAAAGCACGCAATCAGTAACTTTTTTGAAGATCAGAATGATGCACTGTATAGTCTACGAACTGTGTTTGCATACATTGACATTGCTTGCAGTACCACACACCAGTTAACGTCTCAACAGTAGGCACCTGTTAACCAGTAGCGTCTCAACAGTAGGCACCTGTTAACCAGTGGCGTCTCAACAGTAGGCACCTGTTAACCAGTGGCGTCTCGATAATAGGCACCTGTTAACCAGTGACGTCTCGATAATGGGCACCTGTTAACCAGTGGCGTCTCGATAATAGGCACCTGTTAACCAGTGACGTCTCGATAATGCGCACCTGTTAACCACTAGCGTCTCGATAATAGGCACCTGTTGCTTATTCAGCTAGATCAGCAAGAGAGATCTGAGTTACGAATCTCAGTTGGAACGTCTCTGACAACTCCTTGTGATACAGAGACCAACGTTAAACTTTTCAGATAAAGATTTTCAGTGGCGCTTCTAGTGGAATATGCAATAGTAGTACAGTTCATTGAACGAAAGAACTTGAACAATGATCTAATGCAGTATTAAATTACCTATTTGCTTGTCCTGAAAGATTAAGATAGAACAAGGATTCAATTTTAAAAATCAATCAAAATTTATTAGAAAATACTATTGCAGTTAACTCGTACGTTTATAAATATATCCTATAAATAATCACGAAACTCACAAAAATGAATAGTAGGCCCTATGTAGTATTATATTATAGCAGTAAGTTTAAACAGGAATGTCAAATGGAACAAGAAATATAATGAATACAACGTTACTTTAAGAATCGGAAAGATCAATATTTGTCAGCTTGAAGCAGATTGTCAGATTCTCCTGCTGTGCTCATGCCACTAAAGAATAGACCAACGGTAAACAGCACGTATTATAAGAGACGACCAAGAACTGAAAATGGTAAAGGGAAAGACCTCTAAGACACTATTAGATCGTGGATACGGCACAGGCCCTTGCAAAAAATTACTACTAGATCTCTAGATTCCTTTTTATGAAATGTAAAGCTTTCCTTTTTTGAAATGTAAAGCTTCCCTTTTTATGAAATGTAAAGCTTTCCTTTTTATGAAATGTAAAGCTTCCCTTTTTATGAAATTTAGAGCTGACTGTGACATGTAAAGCTTGAACCTGTCATTTGGTAGAACACTAAAGGGAAAGTGAGATTACAGCAACTACAAAGTGTGACAGGATTATCATAATTCCAGATGCATGATTAATGACTGCTTCAACTGACCATCTATTGACGTACAGTAAACTTGAGAGCTTCAAGACACTGAAGGGGTACTCGTGTGAATAAGCAAAGCTTACTGAGGTCCAAAGGGAACAAAAAGACATTGAGATATTTGTGGATATAATTCATTAAGGTTAATATAGTGCAGCTGTCAGTATCAAATAACTAGTCACTCGTGTTTATATACTTTTATAGAAACCTTTTCTAATTGATTGACGTTAAACAAAATCTACACAAGTCGTGACAGAAATAGAATTTTATACATCAAGAATCAGCGTAACACTAATAACAGTTTCTACACTCGCTTATAAACATTGTACAGTTTCTACAATCTAAACTTAAAATAAGTACACGGTCAGATAAACTCGAATTTGTAGCTGAAATATAACATAATACTATTGAGATCCACTGTTAGTAAACTAAGCGTTGCTATTGGTTCTAACTTCTAGTCTCTCAGCAAAGAGACGAACAGCGACATGTAGCGGAATGAAAATGAGTAGATGCAACATATATATATATATATATATATATATATATATATATATATATATATATATATATATATATATATATATCTTAAAGCTATATACGAATACAGCAATTAAAAAAATAGAAGCGAATGATAGTGTTCACAATTCAATAGCTGATAAACCGCTTCATATACACGGTTACCTTTCTGTTTTTTATATATTAAAAATATAATGTCTACATTTAAAATGTACACTGCATATATTTGATAACTTTTGATTTATGTTTAACGTTACAATTTTTATAATTTTTCCTCGAGATGCTTTATAATATATTTTAATTTCACATATGTATACATGCAAATTTTAAGTACATAATTCCTATGTAAAATTTCTCCAAAATATATTCTGCAATATATTACGATGAAAATATATAACTAGCAGAACGCTAACTTCAACTAGAGATGAACAAGAAATCAACGCTGTATACCAAGCCAATCGACATTACGAAATTTTCTTCTACGTTCAGACTTGTAATTAATTAATTGATATGTTATACCGCACAATTATAACAGAAGAGTGAACTGTGGAGGCCTACTCGCACCTCTGACGAGTCTTCAGACGGACTACAACAAAACTAAGTAGCCTATTTACATCATGCAACAGCTGTGTGATCTCAGGTGACGGAACACATAATGCTTAATAAATAAAACATCTACGGCGAGTCATCTAGCAACAATTATTAAATGGTGTTGTGCACTATTTGATATTAGGCGAGCCTATTAACGAACTACTACAACAATCATTGACACATTTTTAAAATCACATAGTAATCAACAGTTCTGGACCCATACATCTGCATACTGGCAAAAATCTGAGCTCGAATTGCTTTAATTGATTCAATTTGATTTAATTAATTGATTTAATTAATTCGAATT
Organism: Enchytraeus crypticus; assembly: GCA_905160935.1. Classification (NCBI taxonomy): domain Eukaryota; kingdom Metazoa; phylum Annelida; class Clitellata; order Enchytraeida; family Enchytraeidae; genus Enchytraeus; species Enchytraeus crypticus. The sequence goes on along the minus strand of CAJHZI010000904.1, from coordinate 1,022,900 downwards.
GATTAATTTGACATCGGAGGCAGTGAATTGGTGAGTGACCTAAGACTTGAGTTGGATCTTGTAAAGCTTGAGCTTGAAGCCGAGCATATCGGTGAGGACAGCCGAGAACGCGGACAGGACCACGACCTTCGTGATGTTGTAGAGAAGTGGATTGGCTGAGAGGCCAGAGATCTTAAAGGGCGATTCTAATTCCTACAACACAAGAAAGCTTCTGAATCACAAATATGCATGTAAAAGCTAAGGTTAACGTCAGTTTCCTCACTCGAAAGCAATGTCAGTGACGGGTGAGCCCAGGATTTGAACCCTGCACATACTGATCCGCGGTCAAGTATCTTGCCGACGTCGCCATTGGCTCCAGCCAGTTGCTTATTCTTACGTGCAATGCACTGATGGAGTTAACTTTATATGATTTAAATCTCACTAAAAGATTACTTTCAACAGAGTAATATTTACTAATGTTATCTTTAAACTATTTAAGTAAACCTAAAAGTATGGATTTTAATACAATTATAATACCGCTGGAAAATATTTTCATATTAATTCTAAAGAACGTAACTGAACAAGAAAATATGCAAATCAGGCATATATTGTTTCAACTTCTGTTAATTCTAGTTCACTTAGTTTTAGATGATCTAAATTTAACTAAAAAAATGATTTTCAACAAATAATTATATTATAGAGATTAAATACACTTCGAGGTATTAAAATTTATTGTATGCAAAAGAAGAATTTCATGCAAAATATTCATTAATTTCTTATTGCACAAAACAAGAAGACATCATGGGCGCCGACTTTCATTTTGAGTACCAGGGACAATAATATTCCCAAAAGTTTAAATCTCTGCTGTCCGAGAAATTGTGAAGCATAATAAACCATAAGGAGTGACAAGACAGAGAAGAGTGGAGGCATTATATGCCATGGACCTGCCAGTAGGCAGTGCAGTGATGGAGATAATAAAGCATTCAGTCCATACTCTTGTCCTGATTTGTTTAAAAGTTCCGGAACAAAAATTCCGTGGGTCCTGTGGAGTTGACGCCTATGCAGCGCATAACCGCAATGCACGCAGCTCAAATCATCAAGGCATTATAACTTTACAAAATATATCCTATATCCAGTGCATCTGCTCCTAGAAGACTAGAGGACTAGAAACCTTGAGGAGTTCTTCAGCGAGCCTCAGCACACTGTTAGCAACCATCAGCTCATCCTTCTTGTGAGGCTTCTGCTCCATGTGCAAGTAGAGATTCATCTGCAACAAGCAAGCAAATCATTAACTCTGACTGAAGTGGCTGTCTACTATTTTTCATCCGTAATCCCGTTCTATACACATGCATACCAATAACTTCTGAGAAAATATCGAAGAGATATCATATAAATTTAATGCCTAAAAATCATTACATTTTAAGGGGGGGATTGTAACATGTAAATTACAACACTGTCGTTACATCAAAGTTTGTTTTATGAAAATAGATCATTTACTTGATACTAATTGCTGTTACACAAGAAAGAAAGCAGAATCAATATGGCTACTTAAGTAGCAGAAGTTGTATTTCGTGTACTAACGTCCAGCACATTTAAAATAGCACTTCCGTCATATCCTTCCTAACCAGCCCCCGTCACTAGTCACTAGAACGTTCATAGCATGCCGCCATATCAGAACAAAACTAACTGAAATGGCAATAAAACTACAGCAGTCTTTGCAGTAAAAATAGATAGACTTTATAGATAGACAGTAACAGACTTTATGCCCAAGATGTCTTGCTACTTAGTTTATAAATAGTTGTATATAATAATATTCTCAGCAAATATTAATTATAATAGTTTAGTATTCATTTCTTCACCCGGGGTTAAGAACGCTCAAGTAGTTCACTTCACTAACAATGATTAACAAAAAACATTTGCTAGAGAGGGAGACAGAGATATATAGATAGAGTAAGAGAGATATGTAGAAAGAGAGAGAATCTCATAAACCTGTTCAGTGATTAGAAGTGAGAAGTTGCGGTATTTCTGATTGATTTTGGTGCCGAGGGTCATAAAGCGCAGTAAATATAAACCCAGAAACATGCACCAGATAGTTAGCTCCCAGTTACCAAGATAATCCAGAAAACTGTCGTAATCCTGCAGCATCTGAAGCAGCAAATAACACTAATGTCCATTAAATAGCATTCATTATTATGAAAGACACTTATCAGAGTAGGATATCAAAGAGCACACTAACATTGTAACATGTCCAACAGCCTCAGAATTAATAACTTGTCATGAACATAATTACAGGCCTATTACTGAAATAGCACATGATAATTCTCACTGATCTAGCATAAAACGCGAAAGTGAGCTTGTCCAAAAGCAACAAGCTCTAAAAATTAATGATAGGATACAATTAGTTTTAATGTTAATATAAATAAAATCAACTGAACAAGGAAAAGGGAAATCACCTCAGAAACTATACTTTTTCAAGGAATGGGCTGCACTAGTTATGGGTAAACAGGACTGTTTTCTCAGGGAATGACGCCCCTGCCCAGTAAATGTTAGTCGAAGTTGAGGAAGGCGTAGGATTCCCCCCTCATCATAAAAACACTCAAAAAAACATTCAAAACACTCCTTTTTGGTAAACCTTCTTACCTTTCTGATCTCCTAATCCAATATCAACCTTCTCGTAAGCTTCGTTCTTCCGATACCAAACTGCTCAAAATTCCTAATATTCTCACTTCGTTAGGTAGACGTTCATTTTCTTTCTCCGCTTCTACTGTTTGGAACTCTCTGCCTCCTGATCTTCGCTCATGTTCTACTACTTCCACTTTCAGTTGTATGTTGAAAACACATCTCTTCCCACCATAGATCTATTTCACCTTGCCTGACTGTTTTTTTATCACCAGACCGGCACTGTTTAGGATCTTTTATTTCTCTTCAGCATGTGTTTTTTTTCAGATCGTTTGGGGTGAATCGATTTGTAGTGACATGTGATGGGGGACGTCCCTGACATCATCCTTGTATGAGGAAACGGACGTTTAACCTTTATTATTATTATTATTATAAGCAGAATCCCCCAAGAATTATAATGGTATATCAAAAGGAATGTTATAAATAATTTAAAGATCTACTCGTACGTGGACATGAAGAGAAAGACGGTAGATAGAGATGAGTAGATAGAGATGAGTAGAGGTGTTATATACCATGGAGCTGCCAGTAGGCAGTGCACTAAGAGAGAGGCTACATTAAGATGTGGCTAAGGCATAGCCTTTAGCTAAGACATAATCTTGTTGATCGATGGAGTGCTTTTTACAGAATATGATTATAGACGGTAGAATTTGTATATTTGGACCTGCCATTTGACAGAAAACTAGAATGAAATAAAATCAACACTTCACGAACAAGACTCATAATGACAACACGAAGATTTGGCAGTATGATCTTACTTAAGAGAAACAAAGATTTCTTACCTCTAGACAGACGATGGACAGTATGATAACAGTTAAGAGAAACGCCGCCGACACGATACACTCCACTGAACGCTGTGGTCCACGTTTCTAGTATAAATAATATGCACAAATTAATCATTCGACAAAGCAACAGTTAATTTTATCCTTTAGCAAGACCCACAGAATATGTTAATTTAGAAAAATTGACAATGTCTTTGTAAAACTTTGGGAATATTATGCTGATGCTACAAAATAATGAGCATTAATGCAATTCACATATTTAACATAAAATAAAAATTATTCATTAACTATTATTATTCATTAATATTCGGAACAGAGACAGAAGAACAAAAGAGAAACCTTGAGGAATGAGCGGAGAGACAGCCAGGTCTTGATGTTGCGCACTTTATTCAGTCTGAAGTGAGGCAGGTCATACTTCTTAGCCCGTCGCGATGAAGTCAGATAGCTGCATACAATGATCAATATATTAGTAAATAGTCAGGAGTATCTGTTATATAATATTTATTATAACATCTTTCTGCCATTACAAGAGGATAAAAAATTCAATTAAATATCATTATCATCATCTCGACGATGTTGCTATTTAATTGAATTTTAATCAATTTTTTAATTCAACCTTTCAACCTTGTATTTGTTTTAATAATATTAAACAGCAAATACATTATACTGAATTGGAAACTAAACAAATAATCAGGAAGAGAGTTACCACAAAGTATGAGTTGTAATTAGTTGTAAAAGTTAGTAAGGGTTGAGATATAACTTGAATCGCCTGTAACGACAGAAAAATGTTATCAGCTTTATTAGAACTGCAGCACTTTTAAGTTTATGCAAATTATTGAAATAGACATGCGTTATTTCAAAATTCACATATAAAAACACAACTACTTTACAAACAAAAACATAATGAGAACGCTGATGTGTCATTGCATGGCACAAAGTATTACAGCCAAAAATTTGCAAAGACAGGAAACAGAAACCTAAATCAGGCCTAAATCCTTATCTGAAAAATCTAGAAAGAAGTACAAACAGTCAATCAAACTTAGCATACTCCACTCACCAGAAGTGCTTAGCATAGAGTAGTCGCTGCTTGAAGGTTCTTTCGGCCACAGAGAGCAGAAAGAAGAAGATTAAACTCAGAAAAAACCTCTGCACTATTCCACTCAGTACAATTGCCGACTCACTGCAAATTAATGATTCAATATAAAATACACCTATCGAAGTAAAATAATTTTATTATATTTTATTTAAGAAGAAGAATTATTTCATCAGTCTCCTAACAGTACTTAAATCTACTAAAAATAAAAAGTCCTTTGTAATTATGCTTTTGAGAGAACATGAAAAATATACACTTTTGTCTTTTATAACCGATACTGAATGTCTTAATAGCGTAGCGGTAACGTCATGAAGTTTTAAATGACAGCTCCTGAGGTGAATTGAACCCTCGTGGGTTCGAATTCCAGACGCGCTGATCTGAGAGTAAAATCTCGGACATTCATTGGACTGGTTACACGGAAAATGGAATAAATTGCCTAACGGTTTAAACATGTGGTACTAAAAAGTGATAGATATCAACATAGTTTATCATTTCACTTCAATGCGTGTTTACTTTTTTACCCTTTTTTGTTATTACAATAAAGGCGTAAACAGCTGATCAATGCTCTTGAAATTTACAGCACTCACCTGCAGCCAATTCTGCCAAACATGAAGAAATTTCGTTTGAATATCTCTAACAACACAAAAGCTATAGATTAGCAAATTGACAGGGATTACTCGCTCGCTAAATGAGTTACCTCTAATTGCCAATTTTATGAGACTCCGATAGTAAGCTATCGACGGTTTTATCGAAGGGATAGTCACTTTTGGATTTTATGAACACTTGTCGACTCGCTAGTTAGCGGGCGACTTGTCGTCTCATATTTCACCAATTAAGCTTGTCGCTTGTTCGCTAAATTCAAACGGCTCTGAGAACTTTTTCTGGGACATTTTAAGCACGGAGATCGCACTAGCCAATGGCAGAGCTCAATTATCTTCAATCGCTTTGAATTCTTGGAAATCGAGTTAGGCTGAAGTTGTGATCGAGATTGTTTCTTAAAACCCAAAAAGCAAACATTAAGTTATCAGAGAAACTAAGACCAAATCGACAACTAGTTAAAAGTTTGTTTTATTGCTTTTACATAAAATGGGCCATAAGCCTCAAACACACACTTATTTAGTAATTTCTTTACAGTTTACACATATCTTAATGCACAGTCATGGCTCATATTAATTCTATCACTTTTACGTCATCCAATGTGTAGCAATACGTACCACCACGAATCACCCATTGCTATTTGAGCTACAGTGTAGAGATTAGTCAGGTTTTTGTAGGACAGCGGAGCAGTAATGTCCTGTCGCCCATGATAGATTCTATAGATCAGAGGCGTCAGCATCGTAAGAACTGAGAACAAGACGCCGACAAGAAGATAGTGACAGGATTCTGGCAGAGAGTCGACCTTCTGAATGATTGTGAATCCAATGTCCAGCACAGACAGGTTGACCTTGTGAACCCCATCAGACTCCCAGATCATGCACGATACTGTTCAAATCAGTCAACAACTGAATTATCAAAAACCACTAAAGTCACTCAATTTTTGTCAGTGAGCGAAACCATTTATCAATATAGTGCACTGGCTGGAGCCAGTGGCGATGTTTGGTAAGATACTCGACCGCAGATCACTATGTGCAGGGTTAAAATCCTGGGCTCTCCCGCCACTGACATCGCTTTCGAGTGAGGAAACTGACGTTAACACTAGCTTTTTTACATACTTAAATAAAATAGTAAGTAGATAAAATAGTAAACAACTAGATAGTGTCAATCCAAAATCTAATAATATAAGATAAATAAAGTATTCAATTACGTGTCAATCAAAAATATAATTAATAAAAGATAAATAATGTATTCAACTATGTTTCAAAAGCGTTGTAAAAAAGAGTAAAAAACAAGCGCCTACATGTAAACTAAAGTAAAATACCACAAGCACATAACTTTAAATAGGTCACACGAAGGCAAAATCTTGATTGTACTTGTGAAATGGTATTGCTACGCTATGAATAAAACTGACTTAAGACAACATCAATCATAGTCTTGGAACAAGTAATCAATCCATCAAATAATTACGTACCAGCTAGTTAATTTTCTTTAGACAAAAAAACACTATCCTTAGACTATGCGCACTATTTTTGTTTAAATTTATGCAATAATCAACAAATACATTCATAAAGAACTATTTCTTCTGAAGGTACAAGATCAGTAATAAAATCTAAATATGGAGAACATTTTTAACTCAAGTAATATCTGCGCTAGCTGTCACATCTACAATGCAAGGTAAGTACATAACTTTTCCTGGAGATAATGAAATGAAAAATGAAAAATTGGACATAGAAAAACACGTCTGTAACCATGGGTATCTGCAAAGTGAAAAAGTGAAATATTACCTCTGTCATTGGTTGATGCAAGACTGTTTAGTATACTGGATGCCTAAACAAGCAAATATAAAGATATTGAATATATAGCAGTTGGTAAATAGATTCCTATTCATTTACACACGTCCTAAGTAGATCTAGTCTCATAGAATGGAATAAGACGGTGACAGATTGAACTGTGTTTCTAAGAAACAACAAAAGGTTTTAAACAGGATCATCGTTAGCCATGGAATTAATGGTTATTAAAGATAGCATCAATACATCATCTTACTGAGAATGGGACAAACCTTGAAACTTTTTATGTAAACATAAACATACCATATGCTAGCTAAATTTTAATGCATGGTACCTTCTATTGCCTTAGCATCAAAATTGTCTAATAATTATAATACGTATATACAACAAAAAGTAGGCATAAAAAAAGCTTGTGCATATTTATTCAATTTTTTGCTTTGTCTAAAGGAATATCTCTTTGAACAAAGCGAGCTCTACTGAGAATTACAAAATGCTATACAATACAAGATGTTGAAAATGCAGCCATCTTACTTAATTGTTCTTAATGTAACTGTAATTGATCAATAATCACATAGTCACAACTGCCTCACGCAACAACCCCTTGTGTAACAGTCAACAGACACAAGGCAAGCACACAATACAATGGATTGACAGATGATATGATGTAGGTCAGAGAGAATTTGAGACAGTCTATTCGTATCCCGACCCTAGTTAAACTGGGATTTGAGGAAAGATGAGGAGTACTAACATGCTGAATTCCTTGTGTAACAGTCAACACACACCAGGTAAGCTCACAATCAACCACACTCACAAAACATCAGCATATATATAACGCTTAGTACTAACATGCTGAATTCCTTGCGACACGTTGCCGGTTATCTGATTATTTTCGTCACAAACATCTCTAGCAGACAATTCAGAGGAGCTGCACGAGACAGAGGTGCCATCACTGCCTGAACTAACATCCTCAGTGTTACCAGCATCCTCCTCCTCTCTACTCCACGCCTCTAAATCATTCTTCCTCCGTCGCAAGCCATCCTCTCGTACTTCCTTCTAGACAAGCACACAAACACACCGTGTATATATATATATATATATATATATATATATATATATATATATATATATATATATATACTATATATATATAGTATGTATATATATATACAATATATATATATATATTTTATATATATATATATATATATATATATATATAGTATGTATATATATACAATATATATATATATTTTATATATATATATATATATATACACAGTATATATATATATATATATTCTTCGCCACTACCTGGAGCCAGTGGCGAAGTTGGTAAGACACTCGACCGCGGATCAGTATGTGCGGGGTTCAAATCCTGAGCTCGCCCATCACTGACATTGCTTTCAAGTGAGGAAAGTGACGTTAACCTTAGCTCTTAGCTCTAGCTCTATATATATACTACATATATATATATACGTCACACGCATATAAACACCGGTACTGTATCAGAAAATTCTGACAAAGCAACATTAACATAACCTACACAATACAATTCATATAGCCTTCTAATAATCGAATATCTCCCACTGAAGAAATATGTGCATTGTGTTATCCAAGTATCAATGTTCGTAATATCAGACTGATTCTGTAACAGTCGTAAACAGAATATGTTCGGCATATATAAAATAGCAAATCAATGGAACAATTTTCAGTAAAAATTAATCATCAAATAGTGCAGAAAGTGTGCTAATTAGTATTATGCTAAATTATAAAACAAAATATCCCCGTCAGTCTGTGGAGTTTGTGCCCATGACTAAGACAACACTTGCTCGCAAAAGAGAATGCATATTGGAACAGCTTCATGTCAGTATGCTAGGTTACGAGATGGAATTTTAAACAAAAAGTAACAGCACGTTGAAAACCATGATGAATTTTTAAACTGGAAGCAACAACATGTCGACAAGATTCATTATTAAAGAAGCAACAGCATGTCGACAAGATACCTTATTAAAGAAGCAACAACATGTCGACAAGATACATTATTAAAGAAGCAACAACATGTCGACAAGATACCTTTTTAAAGAAGCAACAACATGTCGACAAGATGCATTATTAAAGAAGCAACAACATGTCGACAAGATACATTTTTAAAGAAGCAACAACATGTCGACAAGATGCATTATTAAAGAAGCAACAACATGTCGACAAGATACATTATTAAAGAAGCAACATGTTGACAAGATACATTCTTAAAGAAGCAACAACATGTCGACAAGATACATTATCAAAGAAACAACAACATGTCGATAAGATTCATTATTAAAGGAGACGGAGCACAGACCTGATGATCTTTAGATGAGCGTTCAGCCCGACATTCAACTCCCAAGGTAGAACAGTCTGGGTAATCACTGAGCGAGCCATGAGACGTCTGACCTGAACACTGTCCATCCGCTGCTCCACCCCTCTTCTTCATATGACTACAAGAGACGTTCCTGACGGGCGAGCCGTTCAACTGATTCATCTTACACAGACCACGCTGCACTGCAATGAGATTTCGTTGAGCCACTGATCAACAAAATCAATCAATCAATAAGAATTTAAAGTACGGTTCCTCGCCATAAGGCAATGTCAGGGACGTCTCTTACAGACTCTACACAAACAGGCGAAATATGAGATAGGCTAATAATAATCACAAGACAATCAAAATAAGAGATATGATCAAGTCACGCTAGATCTGATGTCGTAATGAAGCGTAGAGGAAAAGTGAGTCAGCCATTAACTGGAATGTAAGCAAATAGAAAAGGGAATAACTCCAAATGAAATGTACGCAAATATTACTTGAAATATTTAGGAAAGAAATTAAAGTAAATGAAATGCAGTACAGTGCGGACGACGCTTTAGTGCTTCTCGGCCGAGGAAGAAGTTTTTACTTACTTTATGTCATGGACATAAAATAAAACACAGAGCACTTTGATGAAATAACAAACCATAGACTATACAAGTGCATTTTAAAACATAATTTTAACCCACACAAACATTAAATCCCAATTCAACATTGCACAAATCTGATTATAACCAAAGGATAACAAATACAATAAAAGATATACATACAATAAAATACATTTATATATGAAATACACAAAATAGAAATATAATACACTCATATTAACATTACAGTTGTCAGTATATAAATTAAAATCAGTTTCTCACCTTTACCCGGCAGTGCCTCTTCAATGTCGGATGAATGCAAGCTAGAGTCACATGTGTTACTGACTGACGAGTTGCTGTTAACCATACTGACACAATCAAACGATGTATTATCTTTGCTTGATTTACTAGAATATTTCGTCTTTACTCCCAGACTATTATCCTTAAGTTGAAAATTATTCTGATAGCCACCATCGCTATCACCAGAATCTACAACTCCAGCACTAGAAAGATTTCTATGATTCTGAGAAGGATAACGCTCGCAGCAAGAACGACAATTACACACAGTTCCGTCTTTCTTCCATCCAGCTATTCCACGATCGCTCAAATCATTCTCACGGAAAGCCAAATCACGGAGATTAAGATCCGGGTATGCCTCCAAATTCTCTCCACCAATTTCTATAGCAGAAGATCTACGCAGAGACGGTGATTTGACAAAAATACAATCAGAATTTGATTTCACAACGCTATCCTGCCATCCTTCAAAATCACTCCGATTCTGACGACAATTTGTGTTGTTCAGATTATCCTCTAAATCATCCAACAATACTTCTTTGTAGAAATTAGAATTGACAACACTCTTAAAACTATTATGCTTTGGCTTAGTGAACGTAATGATAGGCTTCCTGTTTCTAACTCCGCCCCTGTCACTAAACGTTTCCAAGCAATGCGCATCAACGACATCACTCAACTCACTGCACACGTTGGTAGAGGCAGAATGCTTGGACACCCAGTCCATAGTGCTGTCCTTTCTATCAATCACTTGCAGATTCAGATCAAACACGTCCACTTCCGAGTCAGCGCAATCTTCTGAAGACTGCCGAGGCGAGACTTGTCTGCGCGAAGATTCAGCGTTGTCTAGTCGTGCTGCGTCATCGCTGCGCCGCGTTGTAGCTGCATTGTTAACTCGTCGCGACTCCAGAGCGCTCCCATGTCGACGAGTTTCACTGTTATGCCTGCTGTCGCTGTTTTGTCGCACATCCAGATCTATTCCAGTATCCAGTGAACCGGTGCTCTCAGCATCATCCATTCTGTTCACTGTAGACTTCCTCTCACACTTCTCTCTCGTCTTTCCACATCTACAAGAAACAGAACAGATTACGGGATATAACATCTGCGCTACATGTGCTTTCTGCTGATAGACACACGTTTCATCTGCTAATGAGCTGCAATTTTCTCATCTCTTTAGGAAAGCTCACCAGTGCACACTAGTTACTCATTTTACACTTGCCAGTAAAGAAAAATTTAAATTAGAGACAGATACCACAAGTGCAAGCCAACATAACGCAATATCACTGGATGACAAGTTAGCCTCATTTCCATGCGTAGCAGTGACACAGGCAATAGTTTAATACAGGCTAGATGTGCCAGGCGGCCTAACAACGTCACTATTCAGGGTAATGTAAATATTATTGCTGCTTTGATAGACAAGATTTGGCTAGGATATTCTAACAAATACTATATTTTTACTTCTAGCGGTTATTTTTATACAAAGCCTCTTTACTTTTGGAATGCCCTCGTCCAGAGAGTCAAGCTTTAATCAGCACTTCAATCAGACAGCCTCATATCATCAGGGATTACTCACTTTTGACTAGTCTGTTGACGCTGCAGCTTGTTAGCATCAGCAGCAGCTAAATTAGCTGCATTGAGAGATTTGAATCTGCTGTACTGCGATGACGACTCGTAGCTAGACACAACTTGAATGTGTATAACAGCCAACAGAAAGAGCATAATGCATGGGCTGAGTATGTGTGCCACTGACATCGACTGTATCAATCAAACAGTAATCAATCAGTCAGTCGATCATTCAGTCAGTAAATATGAGAAATACTCAATCAATCAATTGCTCTATTAATCAATTGTGCATGTAGGACGTATCACTAAATATATATGAAACTAACAGTACGTAGAAAATGTTGTAGAGTAGCATTTAAAAGAACAAATGGCAAAATAGAACTATATGGTCAAGTATTTAAAACTGGTGTTCTAGTTTTAAAAATTAGAACACCAGTTCTAAAACCATCTGAAATGTGATCATCAAAATCTAATCTCAGATTTTGCAAGCAAAAATCTATATTTTTAACACTAATCTGTATAAAATTTATATAAATCTATTTAATCATCTAATTTATATCCAGAAAGCTGAATCCAATTGCTACAAAACCTTAAATGAATGGAAAAAAGATTCTATTCGCATCCCAACCCTGGTTAAACTGAGATTTAAAGGAAGATGATGATGATGATAATAATATGTTTTGGAATAACATTTTGTTGTATAGCCTTTGAATAAGCAATATTACATTTTATAGGTACAAGGGTTGCTATGGCTGTGCCTAAAATCGAATAAAATTTATAATAAACTCATCACTATTTAGACCACTTGTAAAACATAATAAATAATGTTAAATAATAATAATAAACCAATCAAAAGAGATAAAATAGTTATATTATATGTACACTACTAAGATAATATGCTATAATTATGATAAATACTGAAATTAGATGATAACGAAGCTCCCTAACAGACCTCACTGAGGAGTGAGTATCCATTGTGAATATAGGAGAGAACTATAATGAAGAACTGAAGCAAGTATAGACACATGAGTAGAGAGAATATAGCAAGACTTGTTGTTCTCAGCCACCTAAACATAGCATACAGATTGATACAAGGTCACAATCCTCATAGATCTGTCTATTTCATTGCGATTATTTAAATTTGCGCTATTGTGTATGCAGTCAATAACAGACTTTGGCCCTTAGTTTAACGTCAGTTTCTATTGGACTATATACTGTATGATTTAGCATTTGAAACACACAGCTAGTGATCCGCTATCAGATTATATCTAACCAGTCATGCGATCAGCTCAGACCCGTAAAGGCAAGATACATAGGAACTGAAGAAGGCCTTGGAACCCTGTAAACTCTTCTAGGTAAAAAATCACTACAGGTTGTTAAAAGCCGAGCCTTTGTGACGGAATCAACCGAAAGGTCAAAGTAGGCTACTTGGTCAAGCACGAAAGCAGACTCTGAATAAGAAATAATAAATTGAACTCTAGAGCATGTCGCTTCGTAGGCCACCAAAGAAAACGAGCGATATAGATGGAAAAACAACAGTTTGTAGCTACACAGTCTCGACTGTGTACCAAATGACTGCATATCTAAGACGTTTGTCAAGCGCTTTAATTTAATTATTATCTATTCTTGCCAAGTTGATGGTAGCCAAAGTTGCTCACAATATAAAAGCTAAATATATAAAAAATTATTTAAAGTAGTCAATATGGTTAGACTGAAAAGCGTAGTACCGTAGAGATTATAAATGTGACCCTACAGAAGTCAATTGAAATCATAGAGCTCTATTCACAGAATTGTTAAAAGAAAAATTATCACTTAAATTCTTTGAAGATTTCAAAGCGTGAAATGCTTAATATTTTCATTTATAATCTCTCAATAACTTTTCCCTAACTGTTTCATCTAATATAATTTTAACACAACTATCTTAAAAGGATTCGATCATTCAATTCCTCACAATGGCATCTGTTACACAGTACAACAGATGTGATTAAATTATATTATTATAGTACATTTTAAGAAGAATATACCGACCAGCGACAGTAGAAAGGAAAGAAGAAGACTCTGGGAAGAGCCTTGCGACAAGCTGTCAGCCAGGACTGCTGAGGTTTGGAATGAGAGAATGGAGATGCTACAAACACATAATAACATCTTATCGCATAAATGTTCAACATAAATCTTATCCTCTAAATAATTATGTATGTGGAATTTTGATAGATTAATGACTTTTAAACTGGATCTGTAATTGTGTCTATTCGTATCCCAACTCTGGTTAAATGGGATTCAAGGGAGGATGATGATGATGATGAAACTGGATCTGTATCGACAGAGGCTATAATACTGATTGTAGAATCTCATTTGTCTTCGGTATCAAATAGTTCTGCTGTAACAACTCCTGCTGTAACCACCTGTATCTACCTGATACAGTTCAATCTGCTAATGCTGGGATACTCTACACTCCTCAAACTAGAACGCTGACCTCTGTACCAACTGTTGGGAACAATCTAACAACCTATTGTCTTAGACAATCAAATGCATCTCTTCTGAGCTTTCAGAAGCAGCTCAAGACACTATTGCTTAACCGTGCATATAAGTAACTACATTATCACTACTGTGACCGTGGATTAGTGCATAGAGCTCATACAAATTCACTTATTCTTGTTATTATTATTACTCAGGCTCAAAGGCGATACAATCAAATCAGTCAAGAATAAATCAACATCCCCAAGGGACCATGAAAGGTTAATCATACACTGTAGCTGCAAGACAATTTGCGCTCTTAAAGGCCACGAGACTAAACTTAGTAATGTACAACAAAAACAACTTAATATTAAATACAAGATGCAATGAATGCTAATTATTTAATTATTTAATAAAGTTTAACAATTTTCTAAGTTTAATATTAATTATTAACAATAAGGCAGTCATCCATTGAAGAGGATCTTTGGTATATAGGCATATGCAGGAGGGTTTGGTGTATACTAAATAGTTTTGGACAGGTCCTGACAGTTGTGGGGTTCCAGAACATAAGTGAGGTAGACGTGGTAATCACCTATTTGACAGCGATCAAATTCAGTTGACGCAACAAAATGTAGAAACGTGCGATTAGTACAAATGTCCTGATGAGCTAAAGGCAGTCAATATGTCTGAACCATCAACAGTTCAGTGGTTAATGACCTATGGCATATGCTACGTTAAAAGAATTTTAAAAGTTAACTAACTAAGGCATCAAAATGCTGAGAAATTAACAAGCACAAACAATCTCAGTATTTTACACTTTGCACACACAGCTCTAATGCTTTTTGACTATCTTAAATTCAGCACTGCTAATAATGAATATACATGCCGCTTGGAAGTAGACAATTAAACTACAGTGATGAAAATGCATAGAAGCTAAATATTGTCCTTTAAAGTCAACTTACTTCTAAAGAGATCGACATCGATAAGATCTGGATTAACTTTCGCCATCTTACGAGGTGCACTCCGTGGCTTCTGTTCCAGAAATAACAAAATACGTGTAGTAAAGGCTAGAAAAAGGCCAACACTTAATTTCAACACTGTACCCACTGATCCATATGTACCCTATACCTTAAACCAACCTTGAACGCTGCATCTGCTTAGAAAACCTTTGTGATCTAAGAATAAAGTTAGCATGGTTTCTTCAAAGCTGATCATCAGACAACCTGTTGTCAAATTTCAAATACTCAAAGCTCATATATATATATATATATATATATATATATATATATATATATATATATATATATATATATATATATATATATATATTCTACCCTGTTTTAACAAACCTAGACAGTTTTGTCAAGTGACAATTAATATTCCTGTTTTGATACATTTATTTATTTTATTTATTTTGATACAATCATTTATTTTCACTCTATACAAACCAAATAGGTTTGTAAATTATATTTTTAATTTCAACCATATTAAAGCAGAATTTAAAGTTAAAATTATAGAAATTTTAAAAATTCTTAAAATTCTGTTATATACTAGCTTAAAAACTTCAAATTAAAGTAAAATTTTAAATTATATAATAGGATTATGACAAATATTTACCGTAAACAGTCTGCCAGTCTAAGCCTATAATAATTTCTATAATCTTTCTTGTCGATAGACTTAAAACAATTTAGACAATTAAATATATATTAAAATTAAACATTGAACTAGCCACGATGAAGCTGAATAAAGTTGTAGGCTAAGTATCAATTTTCTGGCTATTGAATTATTTTGCCTATATAGAGCATGATAAACTACAGGATTACACACCTTGTGAGCTTCATGTTCAATGGCCTGCTCCCATATCTGCTTGTCATACTTGCCAATCTATAATTAATTAACATAATATACTTGATTATATAAACATCAGTAATAGTTGTATTAACGTAATATTAACATATAACTAGACTAGTTGCAGCACAGCATCCATTGTAGCATGTGTAATCTTGCCACTGAATCATGCAAATTCTTTCCATTAGAATAAAAGAAACTTCCAAGTGTATCAGTGGCATCAGTAATTAATAGTGGGATCCGCAAGTAATTACACTCAAGCAGGATCCAGTAAGTTGCTTGGCTAGAATATCCTTCATTGTTTATGGCAGTTGTATTTCTTATGTTGTGTCCGAGACACTGAAGAATAGACCAACTGCACGTGTCGTATGAGGCTATAAAGCAAGAACTGACGAAGGCAATGAGAAACCACTTCAGAAGCCATATTTTTCGCAAGGGATTTAGACAGGAAATACGACTTTAAATACACAAACACATATATAGAGTACATTATACTCTAAAACAAATCTAGATTATCTCACCCAATGAAGTGGAAACAAATAATTAAGTATGTTACTTGAAATAAAAGATCTATAAGCAATCTTAACACTTGCACAAATTACCATTACCTAATTTATTAGAATTAGAATAATTACCTACATAACAATGAGAGAAAGATGACATAGACTTACACATTGTTGATATCGAGTAATCACATTGTTGATGTATTCCATAATCTGCCTAATTTCATTTCAGATGTTACTCTCCAATTATAATCAATCAATTACCTTTTTAAATCTATTTACAGATATTTTCCTTCTATATGAATTAGCTTTCTGAAAAAGATTATTAAGTATTATTGTAAAGTATCTCATTGTAATATGTGGTCAAAAACCATGCTTCAATTTACGAGCAAACCCTCAAGATAGTCTATCAATAACCTCCAAGATTATCTATCACAGGGATTAGGAATGGATTATTCCTAACAGGTGTTATTCTTCAGTTATCAGTCCTGTTTCTGAGGTGGTTCTCAATTGCTAACCCTGGTATCTTAGTTAGTTCTCTTTAAAAAATTTGTGCAGAATTTAGAAGCAAAATTTATGCTATTCTAAAAAGAATAGAAATTTCAAAAACTACATGGGGCATTCTATGACTTTCAATTCTGAACTACATGTAATTAATATTCACCAATGTGAAACAAACTATTTCTACAAATAAAGTAGCTGTGAGTTGTGCTGAAAGCAAATAATGTGCTTAATATATAATATACATCTGGTTAATTTAAAATTCACATGAATTAATAAGACACAAATTTCAAAAGAACAAAATAATCAATCAATTAATCAATAAGAATTTAAAGTCCGGTTCCTCGCCACATGACCATATCAGGTACGTCGTTTATTAAATACAGTATGTACAGCTAAAAAGTATTTTAATCTAATTATAAGTGAAGCTATGGAGCTAGATTTAACGTCTATTTCTATATCAATTTATTCATCACTGACAGATTTATACACTTACGGATCAACCCAAAGAGAACATTCCACATTCAACTAATAACTACTTCCAGCATGATACACATACATAATTAAATATAGACTAATAACTACTTCCAACATGATACAGGTACATAATTAAATATAGACTAATAACTACTTCCAGCATGATACACGTACATATTAAATATAGACTAGTAACTATTCCAGCATGATACATGTACATAATTAAACATAAGACAGCACAATAAAAACAACGTGTAGCACTGAACAAAGACAACAAGAACAAGAACAGCACAATTATAGTACAGCGTGTAGCACTGAAGTACTGTACCGAACAAAACAGAGTATGTGTGTACTCGCGAGTGTGTATACAACCATACATGTACACATATATAGTATGTTTGTATATAATATATATATATGAAGTAGTATCGAGAATGTTCACGATAAATAAAACAATACTTTAGCGATCAATACCAATTAACAGGCCACACAACTCTCGTAGCTCAGACCACTCAAGATCTTTGGTCCAATATCAACAACTACTGATTGAATGACAGGTTCACAATACTCACTGGAGGTATTGGCTATATTTCATATTTCACATAACAAACACATAACAAACTCTGGATCAGGAAGCACGATTGCTTGTTTATGACCCACACAAAATTAAATTAATTACTTACCTACATCGCTAGCATAACATAACATACCTAACAAATTTACAACATAACATGTACGTACGTCATCATTTTATCAAAAATAAATAAAAACGGGGTTAAAAGTCCGTTTCCTCGTTCAAAGCATATGTCAGGGACGATCAAGCATCACATATCACCACAAAGAGATTCATCTCAAGTAATTGAAGCAAACGAGTTGAAGAGAAGAAAGGTACTAGTCGGCGCCGGTCAGGTGATGCAAAAAGTATTCAGTTAAGATAATTTGAATCTCTGGTGGAGAAGATTTGTCATCCACTTCAATTTCAGACGCGCTATCGTCGCCTTTACCTTAAAAAATCTGTTTCTAATATTTTTACATCACAAATTTATAATTATCCTTACAATATAATATTACAGTATTCATAAAGTTATACATATGAAATGGAAATCAGAAAGGGCATTCGGTTGGTGAGCGCCTAGGCTCCAGAAATTGCTACAAAATTTTAAACGAATGGAAAAGTCTCAAATAGGGGATTGACTGGTGGTGTGGTGTAGGAGAGAGAGGATTTGAGACACTCTATTCGTATTCCGACCCTAGTTAAACTGTGACTCAAGGGAGGATGATGATGATGATGACATATGAAATGGAAATATTTTGAAAATGCATTTCTTGCAATTCTATTCAGTTGGTGAAATTAAATTCAATAATTAAAGTTTTGTGCTGTACTATGAACAGTAGCTCTACATCTAAAATACATAAAGGTTAAATCTGTTATGTACAACAATCAGCGAGTGAATTTGCATTCAAGAGGGCGATATATGGAAAGACTGAGCCAGTACATACAACAGTTGCCCAACTTTGTAGTCCTATAACATACACATAATCTTTCACATAATCACATAATCTTTTACGTAGTCACTAGATCCACCATTCTGCTGCAGTTCTAAGTACTATAAGAACTGTAAGAACAATAGAAGATAGAAATGACGGAACGATAGATACAGTAATCCCAGTACAATTTAAATTCAGCCATAAGCCGTTCAGATTGAACAACCAAATGCAAATCCTACAGTCATGGTGACAATACAAATATCATATCACCATTACCTCTATCGCTCCTAAACATTTTGGTTTATGCCTATTTTTTCAGGATCTCAAAGGCCGTAAGGAGATCGGCAAAATAAGAGAGAACCGATTTTTATTAGAAGGAACCGATCTACACTCTCTACAGACACGAAATTATTTAACTAACTTAGATCTAAAATTTGTGAAGAGACCATACACACGTACGACGATAAACTACATTGTAGAGTTTAACTTTCGAAGCACTCAAACCTCACACTATAGGTAAACTATAATTGTTGATAAGACGACAATGCAGTCTCCAACAACCTAAAGCCGCACGTAACGATTGTAAATTGAAAATACAGACTCATTGTCACTAATGACCATTAAATAGTTTAATTAACCTTTACTCCATAGATTAACTAACTAAAGATATTAAAACAGGTCGGAATTTCTAGAACACTCTAACCTTGACTATTCTCTGAACACTGAAAATGACTGTTCTCATTACAGACACTTATAGGTCAAGTCAGACTGCCGCACATGCGTTATAGGCTGATCACAATCAAGGCTGATCGAGTTAAACCTAAGCTTCCTAGCCGTATCATATACATGTGTATTCATATATTAAGACTTCATAACGAATTCTGTGAGAATATCAACCAAGCAAATAATAACATGAATTTCAGTAAGCATTTGCCAAACATCAATTCTTTACAGCTCTGCAGGTCACTTCCTATATATCAGGTTATTCATACTAAAGCTAAATCCAAGCACATGCCACTCACCCTTCTTTAGGTATGTAAAAGTGTGCTTTCTGGCCAAGTACTGTTAAAATTATTATTTTATTACTTTGTTAAATTATTACTTCATTATGTTACGTTAGAACATTACAACTTTATACTTCAGAAATAGTTAGAATATATTTCTAAACTAACTCCTAGTCTAGAAAGTAATGGGTAGGATTTAGCACCCGGTTTAGCTGTGCATCAATTAAACGAAATTATGTTACGTCCGGCTCGGTTAGTACATGGTTGTGCGACCACGTTACAAGACCAAGTGTTGACAGTTTGGAATGAAAAAATCCCAAGGATTTGGATAGTAGTTATTCGTAAATCTGCACCGGCTGTAATCAATAGGCTATCAAAAGGCAACCATTGCCAATAACCATGGAAAAGAAAGAAGGAAATCAAGAAAACTACAAAAACAGAAACTAAGCAAGCATCCAGTTTGCATAAACGATTTTATGTGTGCAACCATACAAGCAAGAAAACTAAGCCAACAATCGAACAACTTATGAACTAATTTGATAATGTCAGCTGGGACTGAAGAAGTTCAAACAGTTTTAGGTGTGCAAAGCTACTATGAAAATGTATAGCCCAACAATTTTATCAGTTTATAAGCTATTCCTAACATTGCATAAATCTTTAAGTATACTGGAAGTCAAAGAAACAAAAGAGATTATTTAAAGTTGTTAACCATAACTTAATTGAAAGAGTTTGAATCCCTTAAAACTGACAGAGAGAACAGATAAGTGAGGTGCTATGCAGAATTTTACAGAAAAAGTCCTGATAGATAAATCATCACAGACGAGCAACATCATCTTTTTTATCAATTTGATCTCTTCTAGAATTTCACAGCTATTCCTTTATATGTTAAGTAAAAGTCAAATCTCACATCTTTCCTAGAGAATACTAGCAGAGTAAATTAAAATCACAGTGAATTTAATATAATTTTAAAGTTAAATCACATAAATGAATCTTTTTAAGCTAAAGTAGAGTAATTAAGCACTATCCACTTCACTATTCTACAGATATTGACGTGTCACAGAATCTAAATATAGGTTTGTAACAGAATCTGTCACGTTCCATACGAGAGCTTCCATTAAAGCTCATTTTTAACAATCTTAGCATCACTTCAATCCAAGTCATCTATAACCCACACAGCACTCAATACAACATTAAATCATCCTTATACTGAACACCATATTTATTAAGTAAATCCACCTTTTATTATAATATATATACCAAAAAACAAGCTTACAACAATAATACACATTAATAATAATACAAGCTTAAAGCAATATTATAAATTTGAGTAATTTAAAAGACTTAGAACTATGCATCATTACTTACCCCACATATGCCACTGCTCTTTGAGTATTAATCATATACAGTAATGTAGTAAATTATCATATCTCTGCACTATTTAATTAATTAATGTTTTATGGCAAAACAGGGTACAGCCAAATTTCATTAAAAAAATTTAAATATGATCGAAATTTTACTACTTATTACATAATACTGAACATAGAGTGTAATATTTCACCCAGCCATCAAAACCTTTATTGGGTATAATGAAAAATTCAATAGATCTGGAGCACTCTATAGCACACTAGCAGGCTGGTACCAATTTAAAAACAAATTACACTGCTTTAAACTGCATCATTACTGATATGAGTATTATAGCAGTCAGCACTCATCCAAACCTTGAATGCCATCTAGTCAACGTGGGTTAACTACCTAGTAATAGAGAGCTAAGTATGTACTACAGGTGATTAATATTATATAATATATTATATATTCACCAGAGAGTATATATATATATATATATATATATATATATATATATATATATATATATATATATATAGTAACTTATATACATATATATATATATGTAGTAACTTTATACTTTTAAATACCTTAATTTTGAGTCATATATATATATATATATATATATATATATATATATATATATATATATATATATATATATATATATATTTGACTCAACATAAAATATATATATATTTGACTCAAAATTAAGGTATTTAAAAGTATAAAGTTACTACAAACTTCTGAACTTGGGCAAATAATATAATCAGATATATTTCTCACACAATGTGAAACAAAAACAAACAAAAGTGTTGACCCACAAAGGAGCAATACCACAGTAAAATAAATATTTTATATTAGACTTTATAAGTGCCAAATTAATCCAAGAATTGCCCACATTAAGTTTCCCACCATAATCTTGTGTATGCCATTTAATGAGATTTATAACAGAAATAAATATTGGTTAGGACAAAATATTAGCAGAGTAAAGTAGTTAAGGAAAGTCATAAAAGGAAGAATGCAACGGAAAAGAGTTAGAGGCAGATCGAGACATAGGATATTGAATGATTGGATAACAAATTTTGTGCGAAGATGAAAAAGAAACAATACATTTAATAGAATTGGTTGGATGAGCTACTACAATCCTATAAAAATTCCTACACAGTATGCAAAAATACTAGTTAACTTTAAAAATTAACCAGATTTACAATGGTTCGGTTTAAGCAGACATTTACTAACTACTGCATAATAGAAGTGCATATACAATATAAATAGTGGATATGTTATGAGATAGTAAATAAACAATACTAGTAAAGGCTCAAAATTCCACCTAAAGCCTTGCTTGACGCCAGTTTTATCTCTCAGAAAGTGTCAACAATCAATGAACTTACAACAATGATGGTTATCAGCAGTTTAGCATTTTAATCACTGATTTACTTGCTCAACCAATACATTTAGCTTGTTACAAAATGTACCTACAGGGTATTGCAACTTATATATGATTCAACGATTTTAACGCAAATGTATACATGCACATATAAATTAAAGAGTCCCATATAAATATTACACAGTGGTTATTTGTATAACCCAAAATGAACTTGGAATAAGAAGATGAGGAGGATCTCCTTGAATCTTCTTTGTAGAAAAAACAGAGAAAAATGTTGAAAAATTTACCCCTAACCACTACCCCTCACCCTACAAAAACAGTTTTTTATTTTAAAAATAAAATCCTAACTTCTAATCCTAACCCAAACCCTAATCCTAAAAACTATAAAAATTAAACTTTAAAAAAAATCAAGTGACGCGAGCGAAAAGCGAACCCCTGACACCACGATTTAAAACCAAATGCTATTCCAATAAGCCATCGAGGCTTCAGTTAGAGACCAGTTGAATAGATGATATAACAAATCATATAAGAAAATCGTAACAGACTTTTCTATATAAACACAATTCTTTCTTATTCAAAGTTCATTTGGGGATATACAATTTAAATTAGTAATTTATAATACAAGGATGGTAAGCTGGTTAAGAGGTTTTTTGAACTTAGTACACACTGTGCATTGCATGTTTTCAAAGTGTGAGTTCATTTGTGAGTGTCTCTATGTCTGTGTATATGGATGCGTTCAGAAAAATCAGATCACAAATCTGATTAGAGTTGAGTTTTATGTTTATCAGATTTCTAGATTTATGGGTACAGCGATTAGAGCATTTCTCATCGGTAGACCATCAACAAAATAAAAAAGGTAAAAGCTAATGTTAAAGTCAGTTTCCTCACTCGAAAGCGATGTCAGAGCCCAGGATTTGAACCCGCACATACTGATCCGCAGTCGAATAACTTACCAACATCGCCACTGGCTCCAACCAGTGGCGATGTCATGAACAAAACTACGTTAAAACACTGAGCTAACAATACTAACAACATTGTCAGTAAGCAACACTAAGCAACATTGGCGCTACGATTACTAGTTCCTAGGCTTGGAATACTGTATAATGAAAACATTCAACAAACAAGAAATAATGAAAAGGTTACAAGAAAGCAACTTTAGTAAGGAAGAACTGTAACATGAGGTATCATATGAAGACTAATAATTATTTATTTATTTATTCCGTATAGTTACAAACATGACATACCGCGTGTGTTTACAATGTTTTCCTTTCTTAAGTTTCTGTTTTTGTAGTTTTCGTTATTTCCTCCATTCCTTTCCATGGTTATTAGTAATCGTTGCCTTTTGTTGGCGCTCCAATAGCAGCCGGCGCGGATTTAAGAATAACCTCCAACACCCTGGGGATTTTTTGCTTTCAAAGCTGTCTACACGCGGTCTTCCAAAGTGGTCGCCCACAATTTACTAACCGCGTGCAGCGTGGCTTTACTCCGTTCAACTGACGCGCAGCTTAACTGAGTGCGCTAAATCCCCCCCTGTAATAAAAAGCGTCAACGATCACGATCACGCTAACCGTGAATGACATCCATCAAATTATTCAGAAAACCCCTTAAACTAATCTAGCCTCCAATTTCGAACGAAAGAGACAGACAGAAACAGCGATCGGGCGAGAAAGAGATAGTATAACTTATTCAATATACAGAATTTACGGTTTCTTTCAATTTTTAAGAATCATTGGATTGATTCTAGAAAAGTCCTTACCTCGTTTCTATTAATTTTATAGTAAAATTGCAACAATTTATCGAAAACAGCAATACAGTAATATGGAAACACATAAATTATCGCTTTGAGCTACAAAAGTACACTCACATGAGAAATGTTAAATTCTTTCTGTTAAATATTATTGTGAAAATTGTTTTTAAAAATTTAATTATGCACAGTAAATATTTACAGTGCTACCCATAATAATTTTTCTGAAATTCAGAAAATCAGAATCTTTGTTAGAAGATTTTGTAGGTCTATCCTCTAAGCCCATGTGCTCAACAGTTCTATAGAATCTACTCTAGTAATAGATTTTAGTTCTACTTAGCCTATTACCCCGATATTTGCAGTTCTATACAAAGATCTTTAAAATAAGTATTTCTTTATTCTATGATTCTATGTATGTCCATTCATAAGAAGTATATGAAGGTCTATTCTACTTTACGCACCCTCTCATCTTCTGCTGACTATCCTTTCCTTTCATATGAACAGTTTCATAGACGGTTGAAGGCTTTTCTTTTTGACCACTGATATTCAACCTTTGCACATTGTCGCGGAACTCTCGGCTTGTGCGTGCACATTACCCATATCTTTGGGGTCATAGCTTGGTCTTTGACGCCGGTATTGCTCAGCTCCCTCCAACATTAAATGTTTTTGTTGTTTAGGGCCTCCCCATCAACCCACTGAGCTAATGGGGACCTCCGGCGCGCTGTGGTAGAATGGCCTTTGGATATTTGGGTCAGTGGCTTGTGTGTTCCTTGTTATTGGAAGGCCTAGGAACTCGGCCAATTGTGAATGTCCGCTTTCTACTACTGCGCCGAGATCATCACGGCTGAAGGTGGAAATGTTTTTGTCTCCCGCCTGTGCTAGGGCTATGGCCTCTGTCCTATTGGTGGGTTCGTGGGCATTCAGGGCGCGTGTCAGGTTGTCACGGCCTGAATCGGGGATAAGTCCCGCGTTCGACATCGAGGAGGTTTGGGACACTGGCCTACTCTCTGTGTTTTGTTCGGCCATCGCACCTAATTTGTTGTAAAGTGTAAAGGCGTAGAATTTAATTGATTAGTTGATTAGTAATGAATGGAAATTGAATATGGTGATTGGAAATTGTCAAACGAAAAATACAAGTCTAACCTAACCCTACTATTAATGCGTGCGGAGCGTGATCTGAGAACACACTTGTAAAAGCTAATAAGTGATAGTAGCCTTCCCTATTTGTTTCTTATCTAAATCTATTTAGTATTTGACGAGGCTTAGTTCACCTCTATTGCGAGACAAAACCCGACTGCAACTCTTGGAATCCTAATTTGAACAAAAGCGAGACAAAACCCGCCTGCAACTCTTAGAATCCTTGGTCATCCAATATCGAGACCAAAACTCGCCTATTGGGCACTTATGTACTTCTTTCTCCCTACCTTAATGCTTAATTTGGGAAAAGTACCGCTAGCTCTAAATTGTACGCCCGCTATAACTACATAATTATATATATATATATATATATATATATATATATATATATATATATATATATATATATATCACTCTATGAGGGGTGCTTTTTGATGTCCCACCCTGCAAAAGTTCACAGCAAAAGTGCTGTCGTATCTGTATAGTGCTCAGATTGGCGCTATCTTCCGACCGGCAACTGCTAGCAAGTCACCGACCAGAAGTTGGCCGCTCTTCACGAAAATACGACACCCCTACTAATAGCGCTGGGGCGCCCTATCCACTGGGTTCCCCAGCACAACCCCCCTTCTGTAACACTGCCTGTTTTAAAACACAGGTCTTTACACAATGGGACTCTTCCCGCTTTATAACTTCTAGGCACAATCAATGCGACTGTGTTTTAAAGTCGTAAGGCCGCCCCGATCACTTCTCGACACTCTTAGTCGTCGTGTTTTAAAGCTTTACAGCAGCTACTCTACTTCTTCACACAACGAATTGTGCTTCAAAGTGGTCAGTTAATCATATTCAATCACACCAACTGCGTCTGAACATTATTTCTTCGTGATAAGTGGTTCCAAACACAATCAACTCCGTCTGGACCACGGTTACCACGAAGTAACCCAGGACCTTTTGCATGGAGAAACACGGCTTTTTATACTAAATTTTAACATGGGATAACTATACGGCCGATCACGTAACGTCTTATTAAACCCTCGATTTGTATCACCCTATTGTATTGGTTGAAGGTGTGGCCTAAATTAAGTTATATTTAAACTTTGTTACCATCCTGGGTATTTTATTATGCCACCACCCAGTTTGTGCTCTTTTCTAATTAAACCTATTGTATGATCTAGCGCGAAATATACCACAGTGATAACGTCGTTCTCTCACTTCAATTATCGCCACCAATCATCTTTATTTCCTATCAATTCTGCTAACCTTATCGAAATATGCACAAATCTAGACAAAACCGTTCATAAACTCCTATTGCGTTTGACTGACTTTTCCTCGAATTTAATATAACGTCTTTCAACTTTAATATAGGCCACCTACGTACAATATAGCATTTACAACCAATGATATCTACTTTTACACGAATCGCTAACGAATTAGAGTTTTCCTTTGATCACTAGCTCAACTTTATCTCTAATATTGATATTTATGGTTATTTTTATATTCTGGAAAAATCCCTAAACTGGTGCTACGTTTAATCTATACT
The DNA here is from genome assembly GCA_905160935.1 of Enchytraeus crypticus. Classification (NCBI taxonomy): domain Eukaryota; kingdom Metazoa; phylum Annelida; class Clitellata; order Enchytraeida; family Enchytraeidae; genus Enchytraeus; species Enchytraeus crypticus. Next base: position 995,777 of record CAJHZI010000904.1, on the reverse strand, counting down.
GGTTTACGGAAGCGTACGAATTTATACTGGTTTAATGCAACAGGCGTAATCAAAGCGAAAGTCCAATTTCGCTACACACATGAACTGAGACCAACACGCAAACCTCCATTCCACTAGTACCCTTCCTCGGACCGACCTCCCGGATTTTGGATCGCACCGTTCTGGACCCCACACTCTGCTCATCGTATTTGATTTGGTACCACAGTGCTCAATGTTGTCATTGACGACAGTAGCACTCTAATTTTGTTGTTGTTGTTCAAAGAACTAGGTTCATTTATATATATATATATATATATATATATATATATATATATATATATATATATATATGTATATATATATATATACATATATATATATGTATGTATATATATATATATATATATACATACATACATATATATATATGTATATATATATATGTATATATATATATACACACACATATATATAGAAACAATAAGCAGATCAGAAAGCAATAAACACATTCATTTGAATCACATCGGCCTTTGCTTTCCTATGAGCAGTTCCATAGGCAGTTGAAGACCTATCATTTCCGTCTCTCTTTTTCATCCGGTGTCCATGAGTTGCGACCTGTGGCTAAACCTCCTTTTCTTTAATTCCCTTTACTTGGGACTGATTTTCTGGATTTCGGAATTTGCACCGATTTTGGACCATCTTTTTGCCCGTCGGCTTGATTTTGCCTCAATAGTGCTCGATGGTCTCATTTATGACTGTAGAACTCTAATTGTTGTTTGTTATGGGTATGCAGTTACAAAACACTTCCGTTAAAGTAAATAAATTCAAATTTATTAAAAGACCTTTTAAAGTTAAATAATATAGTTCTGAAAAATTATTTCAGACAAATACTCAGCCCAATTGGTAATACACTCGCTTCAATAGCTGGAAGATCTATGTTCAATCCTCAAGGATTCGAGGTTCTTTGCACCTTTCACAGTCTGTGCATGATGTTTGTACAATATTCACCTATAACGTTATGCTAAACCGCTTCTGACACCTGGCGTTGTTTTTAGGAATAGATATGGCGCTCTCTCTCTCTCTCTCTCTCTCTCTCTCTCTCTCTCTCTCTCTCTCTCTCTCTCTCTCTCTCTCTCTCTCTCTCCTCAGTCAAACCTACCATAGACTACTTCCTCGAGATGAATGTCTCAATAACGTAGGGGTACCGTCATGAAGTTTTGAATGACATTCTGAGGTGAATTAAACTCTCGCGGGTTCGAATCCCAGCCGCGCTGATCTGAGAGTAAAATCTCGGACATTCACTGGAATATGGATATGGTTATACAGAAAATGGACTAAATTTCCTAATGGTTAAAACATGTGGTATTAAAAGTGATACATATCGACATAGTTCATCGTTTCACAATAATGCGCGTTTACTTTACCTTTATGAGAAAAGGTACACTCAACTTATATAAATCTAACATGGTCAGCTGGAACCAACAATAATATTTACACAATGTCTCTCAGATGTCTAGTAATATTCATTACTTATAATGAATACAAAATTTAGGCTCAGTTGACTTATGAATTATCAATTCCAGGAATGGATAAATGAAACTGCAATGGAAAATTCAATACACAGACGAAATATATTTAAACTAAGCGCAGTAACTCGATCATCGAATTAACATTTAACAAGAAACAAGAGATTCGCCGATGCAAATAGAACAGACAGTTTTACGAAGGAGATATACTAAATCCTTACCGAATCTGATTACAGTTCCACTCAGTGAGATCAAAACAACAAATGAACAAAAAAATCAAGAACACAATGCAAATGCTAACACAGTATACATTTGTAATGGAATCACTATTCTACGTCATAGTTAATGAGTAGAACATCAAAAGCGTCATTACGAAATACTCGCTGAAAGTAAGGCTTAGGATCTTTCATTAGGAGCTCACAAACCAGACGATTATTACGATTCTCTGGATCTTGCACGTCCCATATATCAGCCATCGAGCAGCCTTCTCTAGACTGTCCATAACACCAAACCCGTTCCAGCACAGCGTAGTCGACCTTGCGGTTACGTAGGGTCAGCCACACGTCACGCGGGTGTTTACGACTGAACAGAGTGTAGACTTGTAATGTACGTTGTCGTAGATCAGCGTCCTCGTAATGTGGGTGGTTGACAACACGACGACCGGTGCACAGTCGCACTGTCGCCATGGTCGACATCGGACCAGCAAACACGGCGTCTGGATGAGTCGAAGAACTGATCCACTGAATGAAGCGTTCCATGTGGACGTCGTTAAACTCCCCCATCACGTCCCACTCTTCCTACATGACAACACAGAGCAAATATAAAGAGTCAAAAACTTTTGGAATGGATCAATAATGTCACAGCATAGATCTGTGGTAGCACTCACACAAAGTATTATTTATTATTTTATTTATTTATTTATTGCTTTATTTCAGGCGTAATAACCCATACATGAATCTTATACATACAGCAATGCAACAAGAACCAGAAAAGCAAAACACTTAACTAGCATATTAGTATCATCCAGCGAGCACATTCTAAACTATCTTTGGTGCATCAGGAAAGGCTGTGCATCGATTGAAACACTATGAACAACGTTTCTCTGGAAACCTGAGCACAATATGAGCTTAGAATACAGCTGATCAATCATAGCTTCTTAAAAAGAACAGCAGATATAATTAGAGCGATCCAATATACGAAATATTAAGAAGCCACATGTGATTGTCTGGATGATAGCTTTATCATGTTTGGACTGCATTGTAGCATATCAATTAGTTATCCGAATGGAAATCAGTATGTAAAGATTCAAATTCAGTGCCAGTTCCATCAGGGAGGCAGAAACTGCCATTTAACTAAGCTTTAGCCTTCTTAGCTGTTATTGAGATGGACATCTTGGCAATTTAATAACAAATAAAGTATGAAATTGACACAAACAAGACACCAAACACTGCATAAAACTGAAAATTTGTAAACAGTACCTACACACTAAAATTTCTTTCACTGAAATTTTTTTAACATTTTTAGACAAAGCACATATGATAAAATCGTTCTAATGGTTGTAAAAGGGTTTATAAAACATGATAAACTTTCATCCAGGCAATCATGGCTTCTTAATATTTCATATCACTGGATTGCTCTAATTATATACTTTGGACTGAATTTCTGGATTTTGGAATTTGCACCGTTTTTGTACCTTGCTTTCGCTCACTGGCTTGATTTTGTCTCAATAATGCTCGATGTTGTCATTGAAGACTGTAGCACTCTAATTGTTGTTATTATTATTATTATTATAAATAATGTTTAACCTGCAAACCCTTGAACCCTTCAATGCTCATGAGCCCTGCCACAACGATCACTGCTACCCAGTGCTCACGTTGAGACAGCCAGCGATGGAAGAGCCTGCGAGAAGCAAGCAGCGACGACATGAGGCAGAGGTGTGGGGTGAAGAACAACTTGAGACGCATGAACATTCCTGCCATCGCCATGAATGCACCCAGCTGAAGAGTCAGGTACGCGCACACAGCCTGAAAATCTTTAGTTGAATGAAGCTCTGATAAAGTGGAATGTATAGAACACTGCTTTATAGTAGTACCAGGCTCATAAGTATTACCCGAGTAAATATCTGCCCTGTCACCGGAATTGCTATCTTTATCATTGCGATTATTGTCGCTATGAGGTTTGATGTTATCTGGCTCATCGACAGATTGAGTTATATGACTGGGCGAGTGAAATCTCCGCCTTATTCCATCACCAGCGTCGTGTACAAGATTATAACCAGAATCCTGATCATTACTTAAATCTGCAGCACTAGAACTTGTTTCAGACTCACCCACTTTATCTTCAATACTTTTATCTACACATCTTTCATTTTCTGATGTACTACAATTGCAACCATCTCGTACTGCACCGGTATCGGAGGAATAATCCTTGCAGGTTTCTGAAACCCTATAAATATAGACTGCAATAGCAAAGAGCACAACCACTACAGAAGGCAACAGGAGAGTCTTACTAATACTAATTACAGTTTCAAGAGGAAGAAAATCAAACTCAGCCGCACAAGTGTACAACATCGTGTGGAAATTTCCGAAATGGGTGAATTTGCTGCGCAGTAAATCTGTAATGTGCGAATCATCTTCAACTGAGAGAATATAACTTAGCGAGGATTTCAAAACAACTACACCTACGACAAAAACAACACTACGTTTAATGCAAGTTAAAGTTCTATATCCCCAGCGTGTATCTTGTTGATTTTTGGAATTAAAGAAAGCAAAAAGGAGGCAAAATATCAAGGCGGAGAAGAGATAGGACACGATCAACATGTGATTTCCAAACAGCACACAAAAGGAAATGATGAAACCGATCAGCTGGCCTCCTGCAATGAGACCCAATGACCTACTATCAATCACACCACAAGCATTCAGAATAAACACGGACATCGTTGTTGTAACCAGTGCAAACTGAGCAAACTGCCACGACACTATAAAACATACTGCTGTTGCTGCCACAAGAAACATCTTTAAAAAATCATCGCTCGACTGTCTTCTCTGAAAGTTTGATATACAAATCCTACTTTCCGAAACTCGTTCAGAAGATCTACTTAAATTAGCTCTAGAAGATTTAATGAGAGAGACAACAGCAAACAAATGAAACACAAAGAATGGATAAGCAAAGCTTTCCCGCAGTGCTGGAGTCCACTGCACACGAGTACACTCACGATGATTATAGAAGTAACAAAGAACGGCGATTGTCCCGCCAAGCATGCTCTCACTTAAATATGTGCCAAATACAAACATGACTCCAACAAGAATACCGTTCAAGAGGAAAACCATTTCCACGTAGAAATACATCGGTTCCCCAGGACCCTCACAGCTTACAACAGGATCTCTTCCGTGACCGCGATCTACTCTCCAACAACGCATCGTTGGCAAATCTAGCTTTGACATTAGAAACATAAACCACCTATAACCTATACTAGTCACCAGTTCAGGATACAGATTAAATCTATATAATGTGTTAATAGTATCAGGATATTCCGTTCTATTGTCATTCATGATAGACCAAATGCCATTTCGGATGTCCGGTGCCTCCACAAGAGTTTTATAGTAAGAATAGTATAGGCCCAATTCTGTACGAAATGTCAGTTCTCGTTCTAGTGTAGAAAGATGTGAGAAATGACGATCACTTTCAAAGAGTTGGGCCAGATGACAACGATGTAGAATAGCAATGGTACATGCTAATCCAGTCAGCATAAATACATAAACAATCCCAGGCGGTCGCATCCTCACGCTATCTGAAGCTAAGCCAGTGCACTGAGACTTGGTCTCCATTTCTAAAATAAATGTACATTAGACAGACGCTTTATGATTGAACCAGTTACAATTTTAAGGAATTCCCTTAGAAATTTATATGGCTTATATCGACTACATTTCCTTATAAATTCGCTTTAGGATTTGTAGTTTTTAAATAAAATAGGCTTCTAGTTCTAGTATTCTGATTAAATAACCTAGAGTTAGGGAAAGAGAGTGCCTGGTTTAGAAAATTTGACACCTACTAGTGTCACTTAGAAAGAAAAATTGATGTATTACACAATTTAAAAAATTCCTATTTCAAAATTATCAATAATATAATCAACATTACCTTGATCCAGGGTTGGGTTTTTGCCATGGCAAGAAGGGTTTTTGCCAGGACACTGGCAAAAACCGGTCAAAACCATGTCAAAAACTAGCAAAAACCGTCTAAAACACCAAGACTGGAATAGAAATATTTTATGCTTGTAAATGTATTATATCGTTTACAACATAAACGTTATAAGTTAAATTTGATGTTAGAAAGAAATGTTATCAAACAATTTAATATTAAATTCACATTAAATTAAAAAACTCACACTAAATTTTAAAAAAACTAATTCTTTAGAACTTGCTTCACAGTATTTTAAATTCTAGGTTACCGTAACTTATCTAGCTTGTTAACACAAAATTACTGCTAATTACATTATTTATGGAACAGCTTAGGCTCTTAACAGATTTTTTTATTTACAGTTCTTTGATTTCTATCAGTTATTTTTATTATAGTTTTATTAGTCTCTTTTGAATGATTGGTCGATGTGGTTGCAAACTCTCTGTATTGAAAAGTGAATACCATTCATAACAAGCATCTGCTAAACTCGCTTTGTTGCTTTGTAATCTATCCAGAGCTGCAGCAACTGGTCGAAACATTGACATCAAGTCCTTCATTTGTCTGTAAAGGTTGAAATCATTGACTAGGTGACAAATTCTTGGTTCAATTTCTTGTTCATGCTCTTCTGCAATACTGATATAAGCTTGTCGATTGCGAAGAAATGTAGCAATACATGTCAGCTGACTATTCCATCTGTTGTCACCGGGTAGTTTCACCGAAAAAGGATACACTTTCAGCCATGCACTAGGGCCATGATGGTTCTTGAAATATTTTTGCACTTCAATGATCTGCTTCAATATAGCACCCGATGTGAGTGCCTGTTCAAGCAAATTCAGTGTATGTGCCGCACAGCCATACACAATCCCTGATCTTCCTCCTTTAAAAGTCGTCTCATTTTAACCATATTCTTAGCATAATCTGTGACCACATTTTTACATTACATCAAATTTAACCTTTAATTTAGCTATTTAAATATTTTTTAATGTCACCACTGACCACTGTGTGCTACTTTTCGTAATCTACTTTTTAAAGTTTATAACTTTATAGCTCAGGGATTTGCTTTTGGGTGTTACACTACTAGTTTTTCAAACATGTGCCGGCAGAAACTTGATAACTCTGTGTGTGACAAATTAATGGGACTGCAATATATGTAGTTACTACTTTTTATGTTTTAGACAAGAAAGACTTTTGCCAGGAGGGTTTTTGCCGCTTAGATGATTTTTGCCAGTTTTTGCCATGGCAAAAACTGGTTTTTGCCGGGACGGTTTTTGCCATGGAAAAAACCGGTTTCTTCCACTTAGTGGCAAAAACTTGCCAACCCTGCCTTGATCACAATAAGCATACATTATTACTCTTCATATTGCTAAGAATTTGAAACGAAATCGATTAAATTATTCAACTTTCTCATCATACATAATGTCTTATTAATTATACATCTGTTTATTTAATGTTGTTCTTTCCCCATAGATTCTAAAGCTGTAAATATATACGAAATTTTGCAAAATCAGTCCAACTGAATAGTCCGTGATCAATAAGCAGTTTAGAATTTAGAACGTAAGGAATAAAGTAGAAGAATTAAGAATTTTTCAATACTTACTAGCTCAGGCTAAAATGCTTATAGAAATTTTATTAATTTAATAATTTAAAAAAACATTCATCCAAATATAAACAAATGCTTATTCCAAATCTCCTTTCAGCATGTTTGCTCCTTCTTTAAAAATCACTGTTCACTGTGTTTGCTGTTTTGCCGAAGTGAGTTCTTTAAAATAATATCTAGAATTTTTCAATTACCTAACGCACTTTTCTCGCTCAAGCAATTAAGAATTAGAAAGAAGGGATTAGAATCTTAGCAAAGGAAAAACTTATTTTAATCTTAATAAAGGCAAGGAACTTTAAATTGTCTACATTTTTCGCTAATAGGCCTATTTAATTTCTCTTAAGCCAAATAGAGTTTTTGAATTAACTCAAATACTTTATAAAACTAATGTAAAAGTATAAAATAAATTACTCTTTAGAGTACTTTGAGAGTAGGAAATGGAATAGCATTTTTATTTTCAAAATAAAATACAATTTACTAACATTTAATAACTCGATCAGTTAAATACACGTATATTAATTTCAACGAATCCACATAGATGGATGTGGACCCATAGAATGTGTTGACCGGTATATTAAACAGTTTTTGCCAGTTAACTATGTTACCTGTCCTATGAATGTCCGAGATTTTACTTTCTAATCATCTCTGAGGGGTCAATTGATCTATTATAATCAATTATAATCAATTATTATAATCAATTGATCCCATATATGATCTTACGAACAGCCATATAGTAACGCTACAATTAAGCTAACGCACTTATTTATAGTCAGTGGGTGTTATATAGTGGAGAGGAACAGGGGTGGATCCAGGAATTTTTTAAGGGGGGCCCGAAATTGTTTTTGGAGAGTGTACAAATTTTTTCTTATACCCCACGTTCTTTGGGACATTTGACGCAACCAGAAAAATGCTGTGTGGGGGCTCAACATTTCAGCATACTGCGGTCGGCTCATAGAGTGAGTGTATCCCCGAATCATACCCCCCCCCCCCCCCACTCATACACGTACTAAAGTGAGAGGAATACCTAAAATGCCTAAAATCTTCTTCTAAAAATTTGTTTAAGAAAAAAGTAGGCAAATGTTTTTCACCTCTGAAGAATCTTAGCGGATCTGGACCAATTGCTAAAGTGACCTAATTTTGGTAGAAGGTGGGGGAGGGGCTTAAGCCCTCGATCCCAGCCAAGGCTGTTTGCACCACTGCTCTGGGACAGAGTTCACATTTTTTATTTACACCCTTTTTCTCTTATACATTTGTTAAAGTGAAAATTGAGAACTAGTGAAACTGTCAACATTTTTCGGGCCCCCTTCGATTATATGGGCCCCTAGTAGGGCCCATATTTGAAAAAATTCGAGGTAGTGGGACTGTTCGAGTTCCCTCTCGTACCCCCCCCCCCCAACCCTCCAACACCATTAAAACAAATTTTTACTCTCAGAAATTGCCATAGAAACAATGAAAATATAGTTTAACATTTTTTATCGTCGGGCCTAAGGGGGGGGCGGGCCCCCTGGATCCGCCACTGGAGAGGAAGGCAGGGAATCAGTTCCGCTAGTCATATTTTTCTCTGAGGTGCGTTCCCATGCCAGGAGCCATATTGGATACTGCTAGAAGATCTAAAAATACATTACATTGGAGCTCGAAATATTCTAGCCGTTCTAAATTCCCACTTTAGCCACTGCATCTAGTCTTATAGCCACTGTATGATATATTCAGACATTAAAATACATGTTATTCTCATCACTATATAAAATACGTGTAGTCTTTATGTTTGCCGCATCTAAGAGGAACAGCAAGAGTAGGCTAAGTCTTGTAATCAGAACTGAAATTATAAATACAGCAGACCGGCCATCCTATAATAACTAAAAACTACACTACATGAATAAACAAACTAGGGGCTATAACGGCTCTGAGCCTTCATGTATTAGTCTCTCTAGAGACTAGCATAGGTCTACTTTGTGACTGGCAAGTTTACCATTTAAGCCATGCATCGAGGCCTACTAGTGGGCTACATTATTAATAATACAGCTGGACTCATAACTGTATGCTTTGCTGATCATGGGCTCACCAAATTCGGAATTCACGAACTAATTCTAATTAGTTTCTCTTAGGATGGCCTGAACAATTAATAATTAATACTTCTTACGTTTGCTAGATAGAGGTCTATATTACGTAATGAGGGACGTCCTTGGAGCGTCCTCATATAGAGCGATCAGAGACATCTGTCGTGATACTAATATAATAATATTTTAACTGAAGTCCAGATTACCACCCTGAATTTTGTGTAAACTTTGTGTGATTTAATCAGTGCTGTTTGGTGATTTTGTGATTTCAGTGCTGTTTGGTGTTTATTTTAATGCTATTTCGTGCATAAATTAGGCCTATAGGTTTAGTTTAATCAACACTTTAATATCAGACTGTAGCATAATCTTCCTCCCCCGATGATTCATCTGTTGATTCTCTCAGTCCTGATCCGGAATCATCTAGCATTCTTTGCTCATTCTTCCTCTGCTTCTGAGCTTGAATTAAAGCAGTCGAGGAGTAAATATTGGCTTGCGTTGTTAATAGTTTGTCTCTGGCGGCAGATAAAGTGTTAAATAAAGGACTGGTTTGACTATGTAATTTACTATTGTTATCTACAAAATCTATAGTTTGTTTATTAATCGCCCCATTTTCTATGCTTTTTCTACTTCTATTTTCAATATTATCCGCTTTAATTGGAAACTGTTCTAACTGCACGTGTTCACTTTTATCGGCTGATATTGTTGATTGTGGGTTAACCTCCTCTTTGATGATATATTCGTTATTACGGCTGGTTGTCATCGCCATTGTATTACTCGAACTCTCAACAAAACCTCTTCTACTATGAACGATAGGTATATCCGTGGGATTAACGGCTAATCCAAACTGAGGTCTGACTCTCTTAAACTGTATCAACACCGGATTATCTGTCTGATTGGCACTCACAACTCTAGTGCTGAATGACATCATGGATGGCTGAAGCCGCTCAGCGGTGCGCAGGTCCGCAGGGGTCAGGTCCATCAGACGACGACCCTTGAGAGAGGGCGGACTGTCGCAGATCATCCTTTCGGGCTCGTAGAATTTGACGACACCACTTGCTATCCAGCGCGTCATCCACAACAAGCTCGAGTCGCAGTGCCAGGGGTTACCGGTCAGTCTGACAGCTCGCAGGTAGGGCAGGTAGACTCTGAACGTAGAGGGTATGGTCCTCAAGCCAGAGTTCATCAGGTTCAATTCCTAGCAACAGAAAGTATGTCTAAAGAAATAAAGAATTACATTTATTCTCTAACTTGGAAAATATGTCAACTGGGACACAACGGGACACAATGGGATACAACGGGATACAACGGTACACAACGAGACACAACGGGACACTACGAGACACAACGGGACACAACGAGACACTAAGGGACACAACGGGACACAACCGGACACAACGGGACACAACTGGCACATCGGAACACAACGGGACACTACGAGACACAACGGGACACAACGGGACACAACGGGACATAACGGGACGCAACGAGACATATCGGGACACCCTGGAACATCCCAGTTACTCTGAGCACCCTGAACATCCCATCCCAATTACACCCCGCTCAGGGAATACCCTCACCCCAGCCATCCCACACAGGAATATTTCACTCAGGGGCACACTCAACTTGTTGGTATCCCAACCTGGACACCCAGCCAACAAGTACAATAAATACAGTCAGCCCAAAAGGCTAACATACATCCCGTCAAACTCATCTTAGTACATGCAGTTTCGATGTACCCGGAGAAGGTCATTTCACGCCCCAGCAACCAAGACCTGCCAAGCCCTGCAATTCCCGTCTCAACATACCATCCGAAGCGATACTCCGCTGCGGGCCTATACCTAAATAGGATCAGCGGATCAATATGAGCGGGGTTCAAATCCTGAGCTCACCCGTCATTGACATCGCTTTCGAGTGAGGAAACTGACGTTAACATTAGCTTTACCAACTTTTACCAGCTTTAAATATATCTCTAATTACAGGGCCAAAGCCCGCACCGCCGATCACGGACTGTGGTGAAATGTGCATAATTTGCTCTCAAACAAAGAATTTAAACTTTATTCTGTCTACTACTAGAATAATAATCGTAATGATGGTAGGAAGCATATTTCTCCCAATCTCCATGTATAGACTACATGGGTAATGAAGGCATATCCTTTTGTGAAGAGATTAACTTTTTATGAATGGATTGCCCTTAGAGTTCTCTACATAGATCTTGAAGCAAACTCTGAATATGAATACATACCTTGGAGCTGCCACTTGGCAGAGCACGAGAGAGAGAGAATGAATGAGTATATATAAGGTTATTAGACATATAGACCTAAAGACCCACCACTACCTGTACTGTTTCCACTCGTCTAATTGACCGAGGCTTAGCAACCAAGGCCGCTACAAACGCTGAGCTATTGCTTAAATCCAGAAACAGGAGGGATTTTAGATCTCTGAATATACTTCCGCTCACAGTATCCACATCACCGTTCCTACTACCGTCAACGTTGTGGTCGATATTATAAATTTGCAGAATGTGCAAAGAGGTCAAACCGCGAAAACAATTAGATTCGAGCACATGGAGGGGATTATTAGACAAATCCAATCTCTGTAAATTTATACTATCACTGAACGTATTTCTTGCTAATCGTCGTATAAGATTATTGCTTAAATCAAGGCTAATTAACTGAGCCAATCCCCTGAAAGAGTCGTCATCGATTTCGTGGATTCTGTTGTAGTTCAGAACTAGATCTCTCAGGCTATGAAGCTGATTCAGCGACCCATTGGCAATGCGAACAATCTGATTCTCTCCGGCGTACAGACCTCTCAGAACAACCGGTAAATGCTGCGGAAGCTCTATCAGTTTATTTCTGGTAAGGTGAAGATCAGACAACGAAGTTAGTTTAGATAAGGCTTTGTTTGGGATAACCTGCAGGAGATTATCGTCGAGCATTAACAGGTGGACCTGATCAATGTGCTCGAAGCTCTCGTCATCTATGTGCTCGATGTGGTTGGCTGCCAGACGAAGATCTCGGAGATGCGGAGGTGTGTCCCTGATGACCTCCCTCAGACCACAAGATGTAGCGTCAAGCTGTTCCAGGTGATGGTTGGCCCAGAGGTAGACATCAACTTGCACAATGGGATTGTCCTTCAGACTGAGATATACGAGATGAAGAAGGTTCTTAAAGGCTCGGCGACCGATGTAACTAATTCGATTATTCTGCAAATAAAGAACTCTAACGGCTGCGTTACTTTTAAACGTCTCATCAGTTATCCTAGATATCCTATTCTCAGCCAGATTCAACCTCTGCACATTCTCGAGAGGCGATAATACAAGTTCTACATTGGCTAGTCTATTTCGACTTAGCGACAGATCCTTGACGTGTATCTGATGTCTAAACGTCTGCTCATCGATTAGAAAGAGTTCATTGTCGCTCAGACTGAGCGTCAGTAGATTATAGAGATCAGAGAACGCCAGAGGGTCAATGTGCGTGATCCTATTCCTCGTCAGAGATAAATGGCGCAGATTCCTCATTCCCTTAAAAGTCGTTCTACTCAGCTTCCTGATGCTGTTTTCTCTGAGCCTAAGTACGCTGAGGTCACGTGACAGCTGTCGTGGTATCCAGGCAAGACGCGCTCTGTCGCAGTACAGCGCCGTGCTCTTACAAATACACGTCGCTGGACACGTCGTTGATGACGTCATCGATGACGTCAACGTGCGTCGTCTGCGCGGCGTAACAGTGGGGACAGCGGTGATGAGCAGAAGTAAAATAGTTACGATAAAATACTGGCTTACGTTCATACCTCTCATACTTTTCATTACTTTTCTCATTTCTAGTCGCGAGGATTTGAAAAAATTTGTGAAAACTTAAGTCATAATCATTTGAAGAAATAATAAATTGCAAAAAACAACGGTTTATATTGTTGAAAGCAACATTAAAAGTACGGACACCTGTTAATGAATGCCATGAGCTGCTTCTCGATGATTATGTTCTTTAGTCGGTTCTTACAAAACACGCGCAGCTATCGACGGATTAAATCACAATTATTTCTTAAAACTTAGCGTACACGAGAAAATACACTACTCATAAGTTAATGACTAAATCTGTTGATTATTTCTATGCTACTTATTAATAATGATTATATTTTAATTTTTATTTTATTATTAACGGAAAACAAGAAAGAATCGAATTAGTGAGTCAAATAAAATCATAATTAGGCCTATACATACAGGAAGTTCGGTATTACTGCATGCATGTCAGCCAGTAATGTTGCGCAAACGTTTATATCGCTACTAAAGTAAAGGCACATTAACACAACCATGCGTGACATTGTATATTAATTAGACTATTATTCTTAAGTGTTTTATTGCCAACTGACTCTACAGCATATAATTAATATCCATACATAAAGTTATATATATATAATATTCCGGCTTCTATTAATTAACAAGCTCTGCATCTAATAACCCTCAGAAGTTACACTTTAAAGGTGTTCTAAGCCTACTGAATTTGGGGCTACAAATTGAAGGCTAAAGCAAAATTAGGAACTCTATGTACTCGGGCAACTCAATGTTGATTCATAAAATTTAAACGCTTTATTTCATAAACTATTTACAATTAGGCGACATTTCTATTTATACTAGAAGCATTCTTAGTTAATGATAGAACATCAATTCGAGGTTAGATTGTATTGTATAATTTGATAGTGTCGTACTCGTCTTCGCTGTAAAAGATGCCGACTATATTGTTAAAAAGCTCGCTCTATCTCTACTGCATGAATACTATCTGTGCAAGTATGATGTATGGCGTTGAATGACTATTGAATCGAGCTGACATGATGATTCTGATTAGAGAGCTAGGCTGAATAAACATCAGTCGTTTTACATGACATACATACAATATATTACAGACTCTTTAAAAAAACTGTTTGTTTGAATATGAATGAATATCATGTTTACTTCACTTTTTTCAAAAAAAGCTTTCTACATATATATATCAATGCAGGCATAGGCTTAATAAAATTATCAAAATAAAAGAAAGATAAAGAAGAACACAATCCGCACGTCTCTATCTTTGAATATGTAATCGACAGCATAAAATCTAAATCATGCAGGCTGCCTACCTTAGCCTACCGTAGCCTACTGATTTCAATTGATAGATTCATACAGAATTTATAAATTGTTAATGAGGTGACCTATAAATTGAGGATTAGGGGTAAACTGAGCAGAAATATGATATTACGACATCGAAATTAAAATTTAATTAATTTTTTTCAATGTTCTAATCGAATTTGATTTGTGATTTAATTATGCATAAACTACGGAATTCAGTCAACTACTGCTGTTGAATCCATTTAAACTTAATACGTTGACTCTACCCTCACATTCAAGAGTTGAACGTTAAATCAACCGATGAGACACGTAGACTATTCGTGTACATATCCGTCAATGAAATCAGGATTTTCTGTTAACCTAACCCTACCGTAATGAACAGCAGAAAATATAAATATTTACTACATCATATACTCTCAATAATTTTCTCATCCTTTAGCGAAAGCTACAAAACAGCTAAGCATCTGAATCGGATTCCATAGAGGTACGGTTCGAATCCCATGAAATGCCTCTTTAACATATAGCACTACCAAGCAACAACACTGAGATTTAGTCTTGAGCCTAAATTAGTAGACTGTTTCCTATTAAACCCTCACTATGTGATCTAATATCATTCTGTCTTAACCCAGCCCGCTGCTGACAGGGACGAGTCCCGGACGACCCTAATAATCAGCCGAACATGACCTCGTATTCCGGCTATATGACGGTATGCTATAAATGGTATCTGATCTAACACTGCAATGTGATTTAATATCCCAATGTGACCTAACGTCACTATATGATCTAACGGCACTGTGTGATCTAACATCACTATGTGATCTAACATCACTATGTGATCTAACGTCACTATGTGATCTAACATCACTATGTGATCTAACGTCACTATGTGATCTAACATCACAATGTGATCTAACATTACTACGTGATCTACATCACTATGTGATCTAACATCACTATATGATCATATGTTACGTACAGATCCAATATCTGAACGGTTGTTCTCATGTATCTCCTAGACACAGAGAATCAACTATATGCAGACCTACTCAGACAAAAGCTAAATACGCAGAAAACACATAGATATAAGGCTAAGTACACGATTAGTATACTCGTGTGTATATATTTGTCAGTTTTCTGTGAATACCCAATACAATACAAATTCCTCATTTCCCGGACCCACCATTTCACTTCATTTTTTTCCCATTTCACCTATTCAGTCAGTCACTCACTCACTCACTCACTCACTCAACCACTCGCTCACTCACTAACTCACTCACTCACTCACTCGCACACTCACTCGCTCGCTCATTCACTTTTTTCTTAAAATATTCTGCTTTTTGTTGCTTTTTGCTACTGTTTTCTGCATTTCAGCTAAATACAAAGTTTTCTGCTGCTATCTGTTCATAATGAGACATAATTTATGCTAAACAACTGAAGAAAGTCATGAAAATATAAATTAAAAAATAAAAATCGCACGATCATTAGGCCACAAATGTTGGACATATTTTACAAGTTTCTTCGAGAAAACGGGCACATCAACAGGCACAAGATCCAACGGTAATGTGGGCCCTATTATGTTGAAATTTATTTTAGATCGTAATATGCTCCAATACGAGTTGAAATAAAGGAAGTTATTTATACTAGGTGTAATTAAATCAGCGACAGTTTACTCGTAACTTGTGATGCAAACTTATACCACTGAATTGAGTGAATTCTTCGGCTTGATGCATTCCACATCTCAGATAAAAACAAGACTCTAAAACCTTTACAGATGCTAAAAGAAAGAAAAACAACTCCACTATGCATAACATTAGTTACCATGTAGCAGTTTAATTAACTCCAGATTCGATATAATAACATTTCAGAGTTCTTCTATAAAATTTTGTCGATTGCACAAAATTATTTTCTCACTATTTCTCACTGACTGGGGCCATTGGCGATGTTGGTAAGATACTCGAGAAGCGGATAAGTATGTGCGGGGTTCAAATCCTGGGCTCACCCGTCTCTGATATCCTTTCGAGTAAGAAAACTGAAGCTAACATTAGCTTTTTTACTCTCTCACTCTCTATCAAATAGCTTTCTCCAGTGTTCGAACACCAAATTGCAGGTCCAAGAAACACATTTTAAAGAAATAAATAGAATTTTGTTGAATACACAAATAAATAGAGTTTTGCTGTCAAGCTCAAGAATGAACACTTCATCGACCGACAAGTTTACTTCATCACAAACGCCATGTGTTAGTGAAATCATAGCCTCTAGCCTGAGAGAAACCGCTTAACATGAGTTGTTTCATATTCTCCGACTGGAGCCAGTGGCGCTGTCGGTAAGATACTCAACCGCGGATCAGTATGTGCGGGGTTCAAATCCTGGGCTCGCCCGTCACTGACATCGCATTGGAGTGAGGAAATTGACGTTAACATTTGCTTTACCAGCTTTTTACATCCTTTACACGCGCGATTCTGAGCATTCAACATTGCATGGCAATTAAGCTAAGTTTCTCTTGCTGAAGATCGCGAAGCCATCGGTTCGAAACTCAGTTGGACGGTCTCTGAGATTAGCTCGTGTGATACAGAAAACAGTCGTAAAACGTTAAGTGTACAGTCGTACCGAACTGTAGGAGCAGCCTCATTTACTTTACGCAATCGCGTTCTTGATAATAATAATAATAACAACACACATTATAGTGAAATGATCAACTACGTTGATATCTATCACTTTTAATACCGCATGTTAAATCCGTAAGGCAATTTCTTTCCATTGTCCGTGTAGCCAGTCCAGTGAATGTCCGAGATTTTACTCTCAGATCAGCGCGGCTGGGATTCGAACCCACGAGGATTCAATTCACCTCAGGATCTGTCATTTAAAACTTCATGATGTTACCCCTACGCTATTGAGACATTTAACTAAGGTTAACGTCAGTTTCCTCACTCGAAAGCGATGTCAATGACGGGAGAGTCCAGGATTTGAACTCCGCATACACTGATCCGCGGTCGAGCATCTTACCGACTTCGCCACTCGCTCCAGCCAGTGAAGCTTGAGAACGAGACCATCTGCATGTGCCTTCGGGCGTGGTAAATTACGAAAATAACGATCGCTCAGCTTTTATCGAACTATATCCTTACACAAGAGATTTAGTCAAAAAAGAAGTAAGGAAATAAGGCGTCAATCAATCAGACTGTGTAGACTGATGACCTTGTTTGTCAGAGAAGCCTCCTAGTCTGTACTCTTTTAACAATTAACACAAATGTTTCTCAACGTCATAACAGAACTCATTGTGCGACTCCAGGCCTCCAGATGTAAACAGCGAATGTGTTTTTGATTTATTCGCATTTTAGGATCCTTGTTCTCAGCGAAAATTCTACGGGAAGAAATTGTAACTTTCAGCCGCAAGAATGCGTTTAATAGCAGTTACTTCAAAACACGGCGCATGGCCCCGGGCTAGTTCCCAATATCTCAGCATAACTTCAGAACATTCGGCAGCAGTTCATCTTTTTCATTCACTATAATGGAGGTTTAACGTCCGACTGTTCATCCGAAAGCGAAGACAGGCATTTATAGGCAATGTCAGGCACGTACAGAGGACGTCAGGCAAGTAAAGACGATGTCAGGCAAGTAAAGACGATGTCAGGCAAGTAAAGACGATGTCAGGCACGGAAAGGCGATATGAGTAGTGTAGCTAAAATTATTAACAAATTCCTAATTGGTATGACTAGTGTATGTACTACTAACGCAATTACATGTTGAATATCCCAATAGCGCAGTGATTAGAGATGTAGATAACGTCATGAATATTTAAGTAACAGATCCTTAGGTGAATTGAACTCTGCATGGTTCGAATCCCGCCCGCGCTGATCTGAGAGTAAAATCTCGGACATTCACTGGACTGGTTGCAAGGAAAATGTAATAAATTGCTTATAGGATTTAAAGTGTGTTATTAAAACTGATAGATATCAACACAGTTGATCGTTTCACTATAATGTGTATTGTTATTACTATTATTACTATTTTTTTTTTTTTTTTATATTTAAAAGTAACTCCGGGTTTAATGGACCGAGGTTTGATTTACTACCATTATTATTATTATTATGTACGTTTTGCTATAAAGTGTAACATACAGTTACACTTTGTAGAGGGTCGCAATATGCAATATATAATATTTAACCTGTACTATATCTACTACAATAAGTACCACACTGAGCAGGATATCGCAGAGGGTATTGTATAATATTTAACATACATTATTTATAGGCTCCCAAAACTTAATGCTGAGCGTCACGTCAAAATCCATCAGATAAATTCGGTCTAGAGGATTCTAACCAATAACTGTTAGAGTATATTCGACGTTCCCTACACTGAATGATAACTGCTAAGTATAACTATCATTGTATAGCGTATCTATGACTTTACACGCTCCACACTTACGATGGATAACACTCAATACTGAATATTGTGTCCTATTAGATACAATACGTGAATCAATTCAGTAGTTATACATTGAATCAGCGCTGACAAGATCACCGAGGTGAGTTATTATGAAACTCGTTATTAATTTCACGAACTGGTCTTCCACTATCTCCATCAAATATTGTTTGCATAAACCATTCCCGTTGTTGTTGCCACGTGGTAAAATTTATATTGCAAAAAATCGATCGCAGTTCAGTCACTGACTAGACTGTCACTAGATCTGTGTTCAAATATATAGCCTAACGATCAAACACCAGTAATAATAAAACGAGTTCAATAATTCAAACGTAAATACATGTATCGTCAGAGGATGATATTTATATACAGTTATACGACTGTTCCAGGTACTATCAAGTAATCATCGTCATCATCTTCCCTTGAATCCCAGTTTAACCAGGGTCGTGATAAGAATAGACTGTCTTAAATCCTCTCTGTCCCACATCACACCATCAGTCAATCCCATATTTGAGACTTTTCCATTCGATTAAATATTTGTGGCAATTTCTTGAGTCTAGGCACTATTTAGCTATATCTATCTATACCTAGGCCCTATCTGGAGACTAGGTACTATCAAGTAATACGTAATTAATATGATGCAATCGATTAATTGCAAATATTATAGTACCTAATTACTTACAATTACTTTCATTAATTAAGAGTAATAAGTAGTACAATATTTTTATGCTGCAAAAGTTTTTTATACAGTTTACAAAAAAATGTCAGCAATATATATGCCTTAAAATCGAGGATACCTAAAAAAAAGTCGTTCTGGAAATGTTTACGATAGGTAATAATTCATACATTTTAAGGCTAAGAATACAAAAACTACAAAGAAGTAGATTCATCTCATTAGTAAAATATTAGTACGCCTGTATAAGATTATTTCAATTACACTGTAACTTAAGAGTGAAACAATTTCGACTACAAAAACTTGTATCATATCTTTAGAAAACTAACCATAAATCAATCAATAAGAATTTAACGTCCGGTTCCTCGCCATAAGGCAATGTCAGGAACGTCAGAACAGACTACAATATAGTAGAAATACTTGAAGCTGCTAATAATAAAATCAGTACCATGCATAATCTGCCAGGGCATGGAAACTCAAATCCAGCGTTCTTCCCGTCACTGGCAAGCTATCGAGAATGAAACTGACGTTAAATTTGGCTATTTTAGCTTTTGCAAGGAAATGAGTCTTTCACGTGCTAGTTTTTGTCGAAAAGTGCCTGAGAGGCCGAGATTATTAATGTTTTATGAAGAAACAAACTTTTGCATTTAACACAATACCATAACTATTGCTACAGGGTTACAGTGCAGTTCAATACATCAAACGTTTTAAATTTTAGAAACAAATGTCAAACACAAAGAAAGTCTTAATAAGGCACAATGAGAATACAGCGGCTCCTTAAAAACATCAGAGAATTCACAATTATGCCAAAATTTCAATGTATTACAATAAATCATTATTTAACGTCCATGTCTCAAGCTAAGAAGACGTCAGGGACGTGCTCGACATGCCAGCAAACTTG
This sequence comes from Enchytraeus crypticus, assembly GCA_905160935.1. Lineage (NCBI taxonomy): Eukaryota > Metazoa > Annelida > Clitellata > Enchytraeida > Enchytraeidae > Enchytraeus > Enchytraeus crypticus. The sequence goes on along the minus strand of CAJHZI010000904.1, from coordinate 975,351 downwards.
ACGTGATGTTGTTGCTGCTGCTGCTGATGTTGCTGGTTCAGATGTTGCTTGATGGGATTCTCAGAAGACTTGACGTAGACTGATGTCTGGGGTCCAGTGTGCCAGACCGTTCCATCACAGTTGATGACGGAAGTCTCCACGCTGATCACGTGCTGCCCCGCCACGGGAAATGAGAGCAAGAACTGGGCGCTGAAGTAGTCGTTGCGTGGTCGAACCACACGAATCATGTGGTTTGAGGGGTTTTCCTCCAGCTGCGATAGAGAGAGAGAGATAGAGAGAACCATGATCATTTATTTTATCATTGTTGATCTATGATCATTGTTGAACCATGATCATTTATTAGATCATTGATGAACCATGATCATTGTTGAACCATGATCATTTATTAGATCATTGATGAACCATGATCATTGCTAAACCATGATCATTTATTAGATCATTGATGAACCATGATCATTGCTAAACCATGATCATTTATAAGATCATTGATGAACCATGATCACTGTTAAACCATGATCATTGTTGAACCATGATCATTTATTAGATCATTGATGAACCATGATCATTGCTAAACCATGATCATTTATGAGATCATTGAAGAACCATGATCATTGTTGAACCATGATCATTTACTAGTTCATTGATGAACTATGATCATTGCTAAACCATGATCACTTATTAGATTATTGATGAACCATGATCACTGCTAAACCATGATCATTTATTAGATCATTGATGAACCATGGTCATTTCTAAACCATGATCATATATTAGATCATTGATGAACCATGATCACTGTTGAACCATGATCATTGTTGAACCATGATCATTTATTAGATCATTGATGAACCATGATCATTGCTAAACCATGATCATTTATTAGATCATTGATGAACCATGATCATTGCTAAACCATGATCATTTATGAGATCATTGATGAACCATGATCATTGTTGAACCATGATCATTTAAAAGAACATGAGTATCATTTACAAAATAGCACAACCAAAGACAGTTATATTCAATCGTATATGAGTTCCGAAAGGCAATATTTTTTGGTGAAATAAAGATATATAATAAGAATTTTCTACTGTGCATCCGTTCTCCTAAAAGTTTGCGTTGCATCAAGCCTAGGATAGATGTTGCACTTTGTGTTGCACCTTGCCTAAGATAGTTTTGAGTGCAGCACTTTACTGATCAAGTGCTGTCTAATACAACATGCCAGATGATGTCAAGACAGAGACAATGGCTACATTTTATACTGATCAGAAATGCGTATTTCTAAGACAAATAAAATTTACAATCACCGTATATAACGACGACAGCTGACTTGAAACTATATTTTAACGAACTCCCGAGAAACAATTGATAAAGTAAATTATCCTTAGTCGTCAATGAACGTTAAATATCAATATTTTCTCTACCATTGGAAGCTACACGTTCATCTTTGATATAGTTATTCACCCTCAACAAATTATTTCATAAATAAACGTCAGAAAGGGCATTCAGTTGGTGAGCGCCTAGGCTCAAGAAATTGCTACAAAACTTAAACGAATGGGTTAAAAAGTCTATTCGTTTCCCGACCCTAGTTAAACTAGGATTTAACGGAAGATGATGATGATGATGATGAAATAATTGAATAAATAGAAAGCAACAGTCAGTCGCTAACCTTGCCGGGCGCGTTGCTAGCTCGACACTCGAGCTTAGAGCGCACCTCCAGCTGAACGTTGTCGACATGACGGAACCTTTTAGAGATGGCGCTGGTCTGGATGACTCCCTCGACCTTGAGCGTGAGGTCAGTGTCGCAGTGGATCAGTATCGGCTCACCTGAGAGGCGTGGGGCCGGGGATATAGCGAGCTAATATAATTAATTAATATATATATATATATATATATATATAATAAAAATAATACATATATTAATAATATAGTTGTAATTAATGGATTAAGTTGTCTAACGGTTTAAACATCTGGTATTAAAAAGTGATAGATATCAACATAGTTGATCATTTCACTATAATGTGTTTTTTTATAGCTGAGTCAATCAATGCCGGTTTTATCAACTGCATAGCGGCGAAAAGGATTAAATAACTCTCTCTCTCAGATTCCAGCTCTTCCTCTTGTTGTTGCTGTCCTCTGCCTTTCTATATTTAGACAGTGACCACCCTGCTCTCTATCCTATAGGCGGGAACTTGGCCTCTTAGGTAACTCTCCGCGGGATATAGTCACTCTTGTGTTTACTCTGCGAGCGTCCGGGTCTCGGCCTTCTGACTTTCCTCGACCGGCGCAGTTCCTTGCTTGCTGTCTTGGAGCTTCGTTGTGCTGTCTTCGTCAAGCTAAGTGCCTTCTACTTTGCTATTTATTTATACTGCGTTCACTGTGTTTTGTGTTAATACAATTTCACGTCTCATTTACAGTACGGTTCGTTTGGACTTGTTCATTATAGGCATTTCAGAGTAACTCCACATTAGTCACCTTAAAATCATACCCCTAGCGATTCGATAGTGTGCTCCTACCACGGTCACGCACCGCCACATCATCATTATCTTCCCTTGAATCCTCGTTTAACCAGTGTCGGAACAGAAATAGACATAAATAATATTATTTAATATAATCAATAACTTACATTTTCTAGTTTTATTTAAAGCAATCAATAGCAACCTACGTACCAATAGCACTTTTATTTAGTAGAGGTATAAACCTTGATATCAGTTGTTTGTAGTCTCTGGAATACATAGCGAGGTAAACAGTGACGCCAGCGAGAGAGCATTACTGAGGCTTTCTCCATGCATTCTATATCCTGTCAATATCACAACACCATAATCACAGTAACACTTAAGTACTTCAACTGCAAATACTCTGCAGTCAGCATAAAATTACAAAAGTGAACAGCTCCAAGCGAATATAGTATCACAAAATATTTAATAAAATATTTGAATGGCTCTTCATAAATAATTTTGTACCAAGTTTGATACGTCCACAATTGTACAGTATATGGAAGTTGTACAGCATGAGTGAAACATCTAATTGAGAATAGAAATAATTTTAATCCCGTGTAGGCTATAAGAAATATTTGAGTGATAATCAGAATATCGGCAGAATTCTGACTTTTTGACTTTTCTGACTTTCTGACTAAAATAAGACCTTCTGACTAAAAAAGGAAATTCTGACTAAAAAAGGACCTAACAGTCGGCCGAATTTCATTAAAAAAAGAATCCCTGCCATCGTTTCAACAGCCACGACAGTTGAGCGATTGCGACATAAGTAAAAAAAAAGAAGTGATAATCAGATTGACCACGCCACCTGATGAGTGAGAGAGGCGTCAGCTGCTGTGACCGTATGCTGCACAAGTTTCGTGATCTCAGATCTTAAGTGTTTCCACTGGTTGTGTCTGGAAGAGATGTTCACTTCCGCTGAGTGACAACCAGCCCCAGAAATCATAGGATTCAACAACTCGCCACCACTTATACATTCATTCCTGCAATCAATCAATCAATCTGTTAAACAATCAATCAAGCAATTAATTAGTCAATCAATCAATCAAACAATCATTCAGTCAATCAATAAATCAATCAATCTGTCAAGCAATTTTAAATATGGCGGTCAAATCAATCAACCAATCAATAAAATGTGTCAATCAGTCTGTTCAATAAATCAATCAATCAATCAATCAATGAAACAACCAATCAGTAAATCAATCAATCAACCAACCAAATGAGGCAATCAACTAGCTATTGAAGAAAGTTTACCATAATTAAAACTAAGAGCTTATGCTATATAATGCAGTCTATGCTTTGCAAGATGTACCTGATACTGGCAAATAGCGATCAAGCAAATGAAAACTAAAATCAACTTAGCAGTAAAATAAATCAAATACCTTTTCGCAGGATATATGATAGTTTCAATGACATGTACCATCAGTCTACACATTTTTAGCAATCTAATACAATTAGTTAAGGATTTATAAACTTCTTTCTTCTACTTTACATCGAAACCGCAGCAGCAATGAAAATGACAAAAGTAGTATGATAATTACTTGTCTGGGACAAAATGAGTTTTTAAGGCAAAGTTATGCATACCTTGATTAAAAATGATAAATTAGCCTTGTCCAGCCTTGATAACCTTCCATAATTTCTAATAATTTCCATCGCGCATAGTCATGTGACCTCGAATAGAAACTCTAGGAAAAACCCAGTTTCGATTCGTTTATAAATAGCTTGAGGCGTAATTATCATACGACCATGAGTCATGCGCCGCGGTGAAAAACCGACAGTTTCGATTCGTCAGCACAATTACGAGCGCCGACTGTTTCAATAGTAAATATACTATTAAAACTGTCAATCAGCAATTCAAATCATTGTAACTATATAACATCCCTCAACAATCTTTCCTTCGTTTCTTTTAAAGAAATTTAGATCATATTTAGTTTCTTTAGCGGCTTTATACATCGACTTGAATTCAAAAACTTCACCAGTGATGGTATTCTCCAATCTTACACGCCTAGGCTTTTTCCCTATAGTCCTCAAGTACTCATATCTTATAGGTCTATCATCCTGTATTTTGGATCAACCTCTTTTGATGGATATTTTCTAGGTCTTTCTCTTTTTCTTTTAGTCTCTTCTTCTTCCATTGCTGGATCCAATAACTTCAATAACCCATGTTCAAACGCCGTAAACAGCAAATCTGTTTTTCAAAATTTTGCAGGCGGTTTGATTCCAGCATTATTAAAAATTTGCTTCAATTCTACAAGTGAGTAATTCATTTTATATACACAAGAAAATAAATTTAAATCAAATTAATATTTTCATTTTAAAATTAACTATATATAATAAAAATGTCAGACACAATAGATGGCACTTAGCTTTCAAATATATTGAAAGTATTTTTAACACTAGAAAGCTAGAAGAAAGGCAAGCTATTGTAAAAAAGTTAAAACGAAAAAAAACTATTTTAAAGACAATTTCCTACACAACCACAGGTAGTTCGATCGTGATTTCAGCAGTACTGGCTGCAACTGCTACCGCTGTTGCAATCCCACCTGTTGCTATTATAGTTTTGTCGACTACAAGCGGTATATTAACCGCCATTAGCTGTAAATTCAATTTTCAAGATAAAATTAATCAATTAAACGCAGAAATTGAAAAACTGAATAGGCTTAATGAAAGATTTGATTTTGTTGACTCCTGTAATGGGAATCTTATCGAGGCAGCCTATAATCAGATTATTTCTTAATTCGCATAAAAATTTGTTAATAAATGTATAAACAAATTTAAAAATCACAATTTACGGCTACACTTATATCACAAACTACACTAGCAGAGAATCTGAAACGTAATGAAATCCTAAATCAACAAACATTAAATTTTTTTGTAATATTAATTCCAAATCTAAATTCTTTCGATCAGGGTCTAGATCTCTTACAAGTTTTGAAATAAATCGCATAATTTGCAATAAAGGTGTACCCTCTTCAGGTGTTGCTATTAATTTAGCACGGACTAGATACATTTTCAAATCAACAAACATATTTCTCGGTAGTTCGTCAATTACTGATATAAGTAAATATTTCAAATCAGACGAATAAAATGAAAGTAAGTCAGAATATATTTCTTCACTGTTATATAATTTACTATATTCTAATGTAATATTTTCCAAACGATTATATTTCCTAAGAAATATTTCACCGTATTTAATTCTTTGGCCTTGTTCTATGGAATATTTTGATATAATGGCCAATACATGAGAACAAATAGCCATTAATTTCTTCAAATCAACATTATCTTTCATGCTAGCAATCTGTAGATACATTTTGTTTAGCACATCTTACATTTCACTTGGGAAACCAACATTAAAAATTAAATTATTCTTCATATCTAAATCTCCGTTCATGGAACCACCATTCACACTGAGTTTCGTATCAATATTGTTTTGTAGAGCAATGTCATTAGCAACTACGTTTTGTTCTACTTCTTTTAAGATGTCTACTCTCAAATTTTCACAAAATTCGTTAACATAACGGTCGCAGTACCCCTTTGTGATGACATCCGCATCGGTTTCTGGAGGTGTTTAGCATTAAAAATTCCATTGTTGCTCATATTAATGTCTCCAGTGATATCTCCTCCAGTTTTGTCAACTTTTATACTGTCGAGTTTATCAACAAGATTGACAATAGGTCTGAAAACTGAGTCTACATGCTTCATCAAATTGCCAGTACTTGAATGTGACTTACAACCACCAGTTTTCGATATAGTACTCATTTTATATAATAAAAATTTAAATGTTATATAAAAAAATGCCAAAGTATACAAGTTATGGTGTAACGTTGACTAAAGGTCAGGTCCAAAAACTAAAGAGTGCATGCGATCATGATAGAGAGGTTAAAATAAGAATATCAAAAAAGAATTATCGGGTAATGTGCAACCTAATGTGAATCTTCCTCAAACCCAAACTCAAATTAATAAAATCAAAAAGCAACATCTGGAATAGAATTGTGTCTGAGCAGAGCACAATTAAAGTACATGAAAAAGACGAAAAATGGAGGATTCCTTCCGTTGTAGGCAGCAGCCATTCCTGCCATCTTGGGAGCAATAGGTGGTTTGGCAGGTGGAATTATCTCGGCAGTAAACTCGACTAGACAGACAAATGAATTGAAGAAACATAATCAAGAATTGGATAACATAACCAAGCAACAACTCGGCGCAGGCTTACTCAGCGACACATTAGCTCCAATTCCCGTTGTAGGTAAAACGCTATCAAATGCATTAAAGAAAATTGGACTAGGTGGATGTGTCAAGAATTTGAAAGGAGCTATTTGGGGTAATGGATTATATCTACAGAGAACAGGATCAGGTCTTTTTTAGAAAGACAGGGGGAGGCATAGAGGCAGGCTTCCCCCAATTTTTAAAGTCGTTCAAAACCATTAAACCGCTAAGTAATTTTGATATAATAGAAAAATGCCAAGAGCTCAAAATAAGAAATTTCAAAGGTGTATGCATGCGTGATGAATTGAGAGGATCAATTAGTAACAATGAAAGTTTAATTCTTAATATTGACGACAGCTCCGAAGACAGAACATATTGGACATGCGTCTACAGAAAAGATGGTAAATGTTTATATTTTGATAGCTACGGTTTCGTGCTTCCTTTAGAAGTTCAGAACTATTGTAAAGGAAAAGAAAATTATTACAACACATTCAAAATTCAAGCACCGAACGAAGTCATCTGCGGTCATTACTGCATTTATGTGTTTTATAAACTGAATAATGGGAGTCTATTTAAGGATGTATTAGATGAATTATACGAAAGAAACTATTTAAAATAATAACTACTGAATTAAAAGACACATGGTAGACTTGAATACTGACTATTCGGAAATTTCTCAGAAAATTTACGGTAGCAACTATGAGAGCAAACATCACGATATATTTCCTAAAAATATATTTATGATACTAGCTGGCAGCACCGGTTGTGGTAAGAGAAATTTAATTATGAACTTCATTATGAAAAAATTAGGGCATTACGACGACATTATGGTGTACACAATGACACCAGATCAAGACGCGTGTATATTCCTTCGAGATTGCAGTGATGAAGTTAAGAAGAAATCCAAAGCAGGTAAAGATATCGTTACTTTTCACAATCCAGTTGATGGAATTTCTCATCCTTCTGAACTCGATATAAATAAAACACATGTTGCAATATTTGATGACGTTATGAATGAAAATCAAAAGGTAACGACAGATTATTTTTGTCAAGGTAGACATAATAATGCGAAAGTATTCTATTTATGTCAGAGCATACATAAACTGAAAACACATGGCATACGTCCAAATTCTAATATTTTTACTTTACTTCAACATGATAGGAAGTCGTTAGAATATTTTTATGAAACACACGTATCGGGAGACATGCCATTAAAAGAGTTTGAAAAAATCTGTAAAGAAGCGTGGAAAAGAAAGCAAGGTTTCGTTGTTATAAATCTTTGGGAAGAACCTGAATGTGGTCGCTATATTTTAAATTATAATGTAATTTACATACCTGAACAGTACCTAAAAATACCTAAAATACATAATACCTAAAAATACGTAATAATACCTAATAATACATAAAAATACATAATAATACATAATAATACCAAAAAATACATAATAATACATAATAATACATAATAATATATAATAATACCTAATAATACATAATAAACAATTTTATGTGTCTAATAAAATGATGAAGGAGTTAGATATTAGCCGGTTTATAAAAGCCAAGAATGAAGTCAAACAAATGTTTCGAAATGACATACTTGACAATCAAAGGGTATATGAGAGTCAAGCAAAATTATTCAAACCGTTAATTGATACTACAAGAGAAACAGCTAAAATTCTAGAACAAAAGATAGTCGACGATAGACAAAATCTGAACAACGTTTTAGTTCCCTTTACTAATGAATTGATGCGTGCAAATAACCAGAGAGAGGCGATACAGGCTATGCCATTTTAAGATTCGCCAATTCCTGAACGAGAATCCACACCAAAGAGGGATCCTTTAACTATTAATTTAGACAAGAATCTCAATGAAAGTGATCGAGAGAATCGAGATCTGCTCGACCTGAAGCTTCCAAGTGAAGTGTACGAAAACAAAGAAATAGAAGCAACATTGAAGGAGATTCAAACACATAATAGACGAATACGACAGTTGTTAGGAAATAACAGTAAAAAGAGTGCAGCTGAGAAAATGATATGCGAGTCTCAACAGAAGACACTGGAAAAGTACAAGAGCATATTGACAAAGGTAAAAGCAGGAAGCGAGCTCGTCGGCGAAGGATTAAAGAAGAAAAAGAAGAGAAAGCTTGTAATGCCTGTCGGTAAACAAAAGCGTGGTAGAGGTAGGCCTAAAACAGACCAGGTTATAATTTATGAAAGCCCAGATCAATTAGTTCATTTACTGGATGAACATCTTGCGGCTCTACGTGCTGGAAACAATGGAGTATACAATACAGCAGTTGGTATTTTAGACGAGTTATTAAAAATTAGAGCAATCACCAAAGAGGTATATGATATTATATATATAAATAATTTTAAAGTTATATAAAATGAATAAACTAACTCTATCGAGTAGGTCAACAGATTTCACTACACATCTCAATCCTCCAATTACACTGGGTCGAGACAAAAACTACGAAATTGTATGTAAAAAACTGATAACGTACAATTCGATACCTAACATCACGGAAGCCTACAATGAATTTAAATATTCCGCCGATGGCGGAAGTACTTGGAAAATAATCACACTTTCAAGAGGAGGTTACGAATTAAGAGATATTAAGGCTGCGATTCAAAGGGTAATGCAGGCAAACGGCGATTGGGATGCAATCAATGACAAATATTATATAAACATAAATCATTTAATTTTCAAGGCAATTCTGATTATATCCCACGAAAAGTTCATGGTTGACTTTGGATTGGAAAATTCGATAGGGTCTACTCTAGGCTTCACCGATGAAAAACTAGCATATGGGATTCATCAAACTCCCAACTTAATCGATTTAGAAAAAGTCAATTCGATTCATGTACATTGCGATATAGCCGGTGGTAGCTACATTAACGGTGAGAAATCTAATGAGATTCATACGTTCACCTAAAGAGTAAATCCAGGCTATAAGATAATAGAGACACCTAAACCTCAATTGGTATTTCAACCAATTGTTAAAAAACAAGAAATTCATAGAATAAACCTGCAGTTGACCGATCAAGACAACAAACTTATCGATCTGATGGGTGAACGACTTACTATAGTATTATTGATTAAAGAAAAGTCAAATTAAAAAATATATACTGTATTTATAAAAATGATTGTCAAGGAGAAATGCAATGCGCATAGTTCAAAACAAACGTTTATAAGCAGCGTGGATTAGTCGATACACTGAAAGGTTTCGGTTCGTACGTCTATCAAAATAAAGATTTAATTGCAAAACCAATGTTGGGAACAGTGGGAGGGAGATATTGCAGCATATGAAATGACAGAGGGTAGTAAGGCTCTAATTAGAAAAGCGATGGTTGAAAAACGAGAGACTCTAAATCCTGAAAAACGAGAGACTAAATCCTGAATCGAGACAAATTTTAGAACGTTTAAAAGTAGGTAATGGAATCAAAACATTTTAGGTTAAAAAAATATTTTACTTATATATAAAATGGAAACTGAAGTGCTAAACGAAATATTCACTCACCCATCGTCAACAATTGTTGACAATAGCATAGACAGGGTACAATGCTCGTCCTTTATTCCTCAGAGTATGGCTGGGATTAATCGTGTCTCTGTGAAATTGATAAACCAGCTAGCGATTCATATTACAGCATATCCAAGAGTTTTCTTAAAATAAAGGGAAGATTAGTTCGAAATGACAATGAAAATGCTTACGATAGAACAGCTCAAATAGCCTTGATTAATAATGCCATTCCGTATCTGTTTGACGATAACGAGTATTTCCTAGGAGGAAAGTCGATTGAAGCATTACATCTTCCAGGACAGACTTCGTCAATGTTGGGTTATCTCTCTTACCCAGACGATTTCAATAGCAGCGCGGGATTGAATCAATGTTGGATAAAAGACACAAATGTTGGCGCAGTATTCTCCAAATATGGACAATCTCCAGCAGTTACAGCAGGCGCAGCTATTGTTGCCGATCATTTTACAACGCGATAAAATCCAGATTACAACGAGGGATTTGTGATTCGCCGACAACTAGTAATGAACAACGATGCACCAGGCCAATTTTCATTTAACATTCCATTTTCACACCTATTTGGATTTTCCGATTATAACAAAGTACTTTACAATTTGCGTCATACGTTGCGACTCAGCAGAGCGGAAAACACATCGGCTATTCACAGTGCAAACAATCTACTTGAAGGTAAAGTTTTGCTAACGGATATTAGGTGGATGGTGCCAAGAGTAACACCATCAGTTGAAACGCTAACTTTACTGCGAGAGTTGGTTGTAAGTAAAAAGAAAATTTCAATAAGTTTTAGTTTTAGAAATACCCAGCGCACTACAGTTACACAAAATGTTCGAGAATTTGCATGGATGCTCAATAGACAGAATGGAATTGAAAAGCCTAGATGGATAATTGTGGGATTTCAAACTGACAAATCACGAACACAAGAACAGAATCCAGCCGTGTTCGATCACCTTAACATGACGAACGCTCTTGTTGAGTTGAATGATCAGAGATATCCTGCAAATGAACCAAGAATAAACTTTGCTACAAATGATTATATAGATTTCTGCGCCATGGATGATGAATTTAAGAGAGAATACTATTCATTTAATAATTTAACAGGAGGTACACAGATCGATATGATAAATTACAAAAAGCTATTTCCACTTGTAGTCTTCGGTGTAAGGCATCAGAGTGAAAAAGTCCAAGACAACGTTATGTGTATGAAACTTAACATTAAATTTAGTGAAAATGTTCCAGCAAATACTCAAATGTATGTTACAGTACTTTCCAATAGACTGCTGCAACTAGCATCCGATGGTCAGACTCCAATAATTATAACTTAATAATTATAACTAAATAATTACATGATAAAATTTTATAATGTAATTTAAAATGTACTGTTTGAAATGTAAAAGGAAAACAGATTCTATACAGCGCAAGAGAGGTTGACTTTTAATAATAGAAAACTGAAAATTTATGTTTGTGGAGTGTGTGGAAGTAAAAAGTCGAGATTCATCTCAGGTCGGGGTGTGTTTAATCAAGTGTTATCGGCAGTTGGGAATACTGTCGGAGAACTACATTTACCTGCTAGACGTGGAGAAGTACGAACAGAGAAACCGCGAAGGTTATCAGTGGATTAATGAGTTGGACGGAATGTGTAATTTGCACGATCAATTTTATACTGCAAATCCTGATACAGCCAGCAGAAATATAAGCGACAAAGCTTTGGCCCATCGAGCATACGCAGTCTTTAATGACTCAAGATTTGATAGTGAGCAAAGAAATATGGCTCAAATAGTTTACCACATCATGAATAATAAACAGAGTTTGGTCTTGGACTGTCAAACGAAATTGCCAATGATTCAAGTTTGGATAGTGAGCAAAGAAATATAGCTCAAATAGTATACCACATCACGAATAATAAGGCAGAGTTTGGTCTTGGACTGTCAAAAAACGTATAGAGGGGTCCAGCGAAGAAAAAGGCTTGAAGCGAAACGTTGGACCGTTTGAAGATTTAGCAAGAGAATTACAGAAACCGATTCGTAGAAAATTTACAAGACGCCAAGTTCATGAGTTTGAAGTTGACGAGATATGGGGAGCACATTTAATCGAAATGCAGGAATGGAGTAGAGTTAATAAGGGCTACAGATGCATGCTTAACGTCATTGATGCATTTTCCAAGTATGCATGAAGCGTTCCGTTGAAAGACAAGAGAGGTGAAACAACAACAGAGGCATTTAAATTAATAGCGTCATCATCTGGAAGACAACCTAGGCATTTATGGGTTGAAAAGGGCAAAGAATATTACAACAAGAACATGGATGATCGGTTTTAGAAAAATAGTATAAATAGACTCTACATTCGGAGAACATAAGTCAGCAGTTGTTGAAAGGTTTAATAGAAGCATCAAGGAAAAAATGTGGAAAAGATTTACGGCTGAAAATACGAGAAATTGGATTGATATGATTGAAGATTTAATTGCAGAGTATAACAACACAAAGCATTCGACAATAGAAATGACTACCATTGAGGCGAGTACAAAGGAAAACAATGCATTTATAATTAATAGTAGGAAATATAGAAATATACAAAGTAACATGAACAAATTTGAGGTGGGTGATAGAGTTCGAATTAGTCGGATTAAGGGTGTATTTGAAAAGGGTTTCCTACCAAATTGGTCCGAGGAGGTGTACGTTGTAGACAAAGTAAAGTATACATCGCCTGTTACGTATATATTGAAAGATCAATCTGGTGAGGAATTAGAGGGGGTTTCAACACAGAGGAACTTCAGAAAACTAATCAAGAATTATATAGAATTGAAAATATTTTACAAAGGAAAAAGATTAAAGGTGTGGAACACGCCTTGGTTAAATGGGTGAGTTACAGTACAAAATTTAATGAATGGATTCCCGTAGAACATTTGGAAAGTGTTTAAAGAACGAGTTCGTAAAAATTTGGAAATCTCTATATTAATTTTGATTTAAATAAATTTTCTTACATATATAAAATGACAGCTACAAACTCAAACTCGCAAATATTCAAATTTCAAAATCTCAAGATTGAAGATAAATATATTGTAAAGGGATTGAAACCCATAAATACAAAATTTGGTAAATCATATATACTATACGTTTTACAAAATGAGGACGATACCCCTCTACAAATATTGTCTACTAAAAAGATTAATGAATATATTATAGAGAAAGAGTTGGAAAAGAACCCTGAAAGATTTGAGTTTACAGTAAGAGAAATTATGGAAAACATAAAGGAATGTTGTACGCAGAGATTGATGGTTGCAATACAGATAGCGATGATGGTGGAGTTATCTGGTTGTAAAGGAATTATTTCCAAACCAAATGTGGTATGACAATATTAATGCATGTGTGCAATGAAAATTATCTTTGACAAAAATTAGCTGTAAAATACGTTTTATATTTATTCACCTAATCTACAAGGACCATACGCAAAAGTATGTATCCCATCGTCTGAAATTTCTCGCTTGTCATCATCAGCGCTGAGAGTAACTTTACTTACTTGTTCACTGTAAACGTCATGCAAGTGAGATCTGATGACGTTCATGCTTCTCATATAATCTCTTTTCTCAAACAGACAATTTCTATAATCCTCATGCGTTATTGTTCTTTCAACAACATTCCTTTTAACTTCTTTACATTTCTTGTGCTCTTCGTCTGCTAATTTATACGGGTACAGCTATGCTCTCAATCCAACAAATTCTTCAATTTCCTTTCCACAAGCTTCATCTTTAAACATTCTAATGACTTTCTTATTAATTCCAGTCTTAATGCCTGATGGATGAACTCTGCGAAAATCGCTAGTGTCAAATCTGCGTTCGACGTCATTAGAAATGTCTGCATAAAAATCTTCCCTGTGTATTTCGTACATCAACGAATCCGTGTATGTAAACAACAGCTTGGCTTTATCATTGTAGTTTTCCTTTATGTAATTATAGTGAAAGTCGTACATTAAAGTTTTACTTAAATCTAATATTGCCATACCTAGATAGATTGGCTTATTATACCGCAATTTAGTTTTTCTCATGTGAAAGCCAACAAGATTTTCGTCAAATATTATCGTTCGATCATAGTATGGCTTTGCAGTAATTTAACGGCGTTTTCCCTATCATAAACCAATCAGAAATCTATCCTATTTTCAATATTTTCCATTGTCTCTCCAAAAACACTGTTATTCATTAGTTTGAAAAAGTCCTTTTCAAAATCGTTGGCCGCCTTAGTCCGTAGCTGAGTATTTAAATCAATGTAAGTTTTAAGCTATGGACTTTCTTCAAATTTTATGCCTCTGTGTATTCTAGTAATTTTAAGTCCTAAGCTTTCATACAATTTTAAATTTTCAACATGCAATATATACTTTGTTTTATCATTCAAATTCGGTATCAGTTTTTTCACTTGATTCACTGGTACAATTTCGGGGGCTAAAGGGTAGTCGTTATAGAGATCGTGCAGCGCTGCAGGATATTCCAAATCAACTTCGAGGATACACATCATTTCTTTCCAGTTCTCAAGTTCTTTTTCTGTCATCCAGTCGAACCCGTGTGTGGGTAGGGGCTTACTCATCGAGTACCCATAAAGATTGTTACTGTCACGGTATTTGATAAATCTAGAAGGTTCATTAACGATAAACATATCATTCATGTATTTATTATTAGCTTTTGCATATCTGTTTGATATTGTGCTTACGCCACCTCTAATACCGTGCTTAATCATCAATAGCATGTCGTAGTCACTTAACAATTCGAGTTCAACTTTAGTTAATCTTAAAGCAGCATCCCAAGCTAGTCCTGGTGATGTGTAGTACCACGCAGGATCCAATTTATAGTGGGTCATACATACATCTCTAAAATTTTGAAAGACATCAGCGAGTAAAAGAACATCAGATATATTGTATAAGTCGTGATAATCTCTAAATGTTTTACAACCAAACTCTCTCCAAACCGTATTCGCATGTTCGGAGTCGTCATCACTAATACCTACATTGTTAAGTTTTGTGTAGAATGCCTCCTTTGGCGGTAGTTTAGTTTCATCAAGTCTTTCTATTGAACTAACGTAGTCGTACGGGTAAATTCCTTTTCTCAACCGCAAATTCAATTGCTTTCCAGAGTACTTGCTTGCAATATTTTTACACTGATCCTTACTTAGGTTCTTTGAAAGAGTATCAAGACTCGAAGCCATAAATCTAAAGCTATCGGTAAACCGTAATTCTCGTTTCACTGGGACTTCTTTACCTGTTTTATTTATGAACTTGTCAGCCAGCACTTCCCTAGAGAAACTTATGTACTTTTCTTCGTTGCACGGAATACAATTAATGTTTCCACCCGCCAACTTCTTTATAAATAAGTGACTGTCGTATCCAGATAAATTGTGAAAAACTACTGGAAAGAATTTTGGAATCTTGTATTGTAAATTACAATTATCGTGTGCTGCACATCGGAATTCGCCAGATAGATGACAATGATCCTAACACGATCGTTATCCAACTCATTTTCACATATATGACATAATTTTGCTGCCTTGAATTTCTTCTCGTCCGCTTCCGTGAATATCATTGGTATAGCAAACTTGAACGGATTGTATATTTGTTTTATATTTCGCTCTAAAATGTCAAAGAATATTTAAGCAACATCGTCATCATCATTTTTTGCTGTATACGTGACTGGAGCTTGTGAGTATAGAGTATCATCAAAACACTTGATATAATAACAGAATGAGTTAGGTGTATGTTTCTGGTATTGATTAGTGTATGGCAAGCTTGGATCCGGCTGACATGTATCAATCCGATCAATCGGTTTAATAAATGACTCGAAATCTGCGAACACTATGAATGGTACTCTCATCGATTTTTTGTAGTGATTGAATTTCATAAACGTTCCAGGGTCAGATAACACGACTTTTTGAGCGTCGTGTTGTGAACAATATTCGTTGTGATTATTAGGAGCATTGTCACTTGTGAAACCGTTTAAGCATCTCCTACAGTAATGCATTGCATTTAAATCCCCCTAGCCATTAACCTATTAAAATTTTTAATGCAGCAGTAATGTTTATTATCATCTTTTGATATAAGTATCAAATCTACCGCGTTTTGACTATTAAAAGTTGAAATTCTTAATGGTATTATTTCTTCTTCTTTGGCCCACGCCTCTAGCTTTTCATATCCAAACACATGAATAGAAAAAAAATTGTTATTCTTTTCAAATTTATCAATTTTTCAAGTTAACAGGAAACTCAATACCATTCCAGTTAAATTCTTCAGCCTGCTTCTTTAATTGTTTATCAATGCGCTCAGAATTTTCATCCACAGGATTGAAGGCTCTAGCTAAACACCATTTAAAACATTGTTCATCTTCATTCTTCATATTTATAATAGCCTTTTTATCAGCTAATTTTTTAGGAAGAGGAATGTAGGAACTACCTCGGAGTGGTTTGTATTCAACAGTATTTATTTCTAATTTCATCACCCTACGAAATCTCCAATTACTACCCCGCATCTGAAAATTTGCCATTGACTCTAGCATTTTGCCTTTAGCCTTTCCAAACACCTCTGCTGTATCTGTGGAAGGTAGAATTATTTCATTTTTAGAGAAAAAAAGGAGCGTCTTAAGATATTATTTCCGCAGACTTTAAATCAACCTTCTCCATTGTACATGTAAGTGTTAGATTAATTTTTGATTGAGGATTGTTATTTAGTACATCTAGCACTTGTGGTAGAATACTGCTCAGAAATGACACTGCATCAACTCCATCTCTACCGTCAATGCAATATTGCTTTGTGAATCCTTTTAACGCTGATGTCGTTTCTATGATGTCATAATTGTTTGTCTTAGTCTGGGTGAATATGTTCTAAATTTTATAGCGCTTTAAAAGATTTGCTTATCGGCTTTTTAATTTTGGCTGGTACGTAGCTTACCAGCCAATGCCAATAAGACTCGATAGTTGACATTACTCCAGTCTTAATTGGTGTAAGAATCTCAGTTTTGATATGAGGTACAGGTGTGTCAAGCAAATTCTCAGAATGTATCTGCGATGATGTCTTATATTCAGTTGGCTTTAAAACCGAAGCTCGAATATCTGGTACAGGAGAATTAATCAAATCAACAAAACCCCCGGTTGTTTGTGATGTCCCGGCCAATGCGTTAATAAGCTCCGCCTTTGTAAGAGAATAGTATTTTTTAATACCTCGTTGTTTTGCGACTTGTCGCAATTGTTTCACTGTTTGAGTTTCCATTTTATATACGCAAGAAATTTATTGAAATAGAAATGAACTTTTTCGGAACTCAGCTCGGCTTTTATACTAACAGTCGACGCCTGTAATTGTGCTGACAAATCGAAACTGTCGGGTTTTCACCGCGGCGCATGACTCATAGTCGTATGATAATTACGCCTCAAGCTATTTATAAGCGAATCGAAACTGGGTTTTTCCTAGAGTTTCTATTCGAGGTCACATGACTATGCGCGATTGAAATTTTTCCACGTTATCAAGGCTAATTTGTCATTTTTAATCAAGGTATGCATCACTTTGCCTTAAAAACTCATTTTGTCCCAGGCAAGTAATTATCATACTACTGACAAAATTAAAACAGTAATTATCGTAGTGAAAATATTCAGCAGCAATGAAAATTACAAAATTAAAAACAGTGATTATCGTAGTGAAAATATCCGTATGAGAATTGCGAAAATAGGAACTGATATTACAATTCGAAGTCAAATGAACAATTTTCAAATGAAAGCCGGTCAAGTCTTTAGTGAGTTGATTATACAAAAGGTATGTATACATTTAACATCCCGGGAATAAAATATAAATATCGGTTGAGAAAAGACAGATTTATGTCAACGCTAAAGACAATAAATAATATCAATTTACGCAATTTGGTTCACTGACAGTGCTCCTACATGAATTTCACTGACGGTGCTCCTACACTCGTACTGCCGGGTTAAATGCCCCTAACATATTAAATCCAACTGACTTCCCCCCGTTACCTCCTACTCGATTCAGGATGCTACTATGCATTCTACGGAATGCATAGTAGCATCCTGAATCCGGCTGCAGCTTCCTTCGTTTCTCCTACTCCTGGTACGTCATCAACTCCGGACTTTTCTCCTGCTCCCTCTACCGTTCCTCAATCTCTCATTCCCCCTGCCGCTCTCTCCTGCCCTTCCTCTCTACATGTCCACAACCCGGTGAACTGCTCTACTAACTGACTCGACACTCATCCCCCTCGTGTGGACTCCTGCTCACTACAGATCAGTTCAGCGTTATCTAGTCATCCTGCCCATCTGAATCATCGTTATCTAGTCATCCTGCCCATCTGAATCATTGTTATAAAGTCGATAAAATATATGATTCTAAATTTTCGTCTAACTTTAAGTGTTTACTCTCTAATCTTCATAGCCTTAAGAACAAGATATCTGAATTTAACATAGCTACGTCATCTCTCAATATTGATATCGCCTGTCTATGTGGGACTTGGCTGAACGATTCTATCCTAGGTAGCATGATAGTCAGCGGTGATTTTAATGTTTTTAGGAAGGATAGATTAGATAGAAAAGGTGGGGGAGTGGCAATTATCTGCAGATCCTTACCTAATATTTTATATAAACGGGTTGATTTACCTGTCCGATTCTGTACTCTTGAACTACTAGTTTTGGATATTCTTGTAGGCCCCTATGATGGTGTCAGACTGGTAGTGGTTTATTGTCCTCCTGACCGGGTACATGATGTATTAATGTGTCAATTGTTAGTATCTGCATTAATGTTTGTTAGTTCTAATAGTTTGCCTATATGCATTGTTGGCGACTTTAATTTACCTCTTATTGACTGGCGTAAACTAACTACACCTAATCAGCAAACCTATGTCGATATTCTAAGCTTTTTTATTTCAAATTCTTTTGAACAACTGGTTTCTTTTCCTACTCGTGAAAATAATATCCTTGATCTAATTTTTTCAGATAATCCCTCCCTAGTTTCTAATGTCACTTACGCTACTCCAATTGGCTCAAGTGATCATCTAATTGTACTCTTTAATATCCAAACGAATTTGATTGCATATTCTAACCTTTTTCCCTTATCTCCTCCTTCGTTTAAAGTCGATCCCTTTAATTTTTCAGTTTATAACTATGACAAAGCTGACTGGGGTAGTCTTAAGAATTTAATCTGTAATGTGGATTGGTATGCCAACTTGTGTGAATGTTCCTCTATTGACGAATGTTGGTACAATTTCTGCTCCATTTTGGACAATTTATTCGCTATGTGTATTCCTAAAAAAACCAAAAAAACTTCAGGTCCTTTACGCAGTAGCAGCACCCTTTTCAAACCAACTCGCCGTTTAAAAATTTCAAACCAAATTAACAGAATGATGTGCGAAAAGTTAAGAGCATGGCGCTTATATAAAACGTCTCGCTCCTATATCAATAAGATGAATTTCCGTAAATCTTCACTTGATTTAAAAAAGGCAATCAAAAAACGGATAATGCTCTATGAAAATAAACTAATTGCAAGTAAATCTCACAAGGCATTTTACAATTATGTCAAACGTAAAACATCTAACTCTTGCTCTACTCCTCCGTTAACTATACCTAACTTTAATTGCCCTACTACGTTTAGTGATAGCGATAAATATTGTATATTAAATAATTACTTTTGCTCGGTTTTTACTAAAGACAATGACGTCATGCCAACATTCAATTTCCCGAGTACCCCTAAAGAAGATTTATCCCTTGACCATATTATTATTTCTGAATTCTCTGTACTTAATAGCATAAGTAAATTAAATAATAATGGCTCCTCTGGTGCTGACGGTCTACCTCCTTCTCCCCTAAAGAAGCTTAGGCACGTCATTTCTAAACCTCTTTCCATGCTATTCAATTTATCCTTAAATTATGGTGAAATTCCTTTGGCTTGGAAACGCTCCATTGTTAGACTTATTTTTAAAAAAGGAAATAAAAATGACCCTAACAATTACCGGCCTACATCACTTACCTCTATCATCTGTAAGCTTTTGGACAGGATCATTAAAGACCAATTTCTTGCTTATCTTACTACAAATAACTTACTTTACTCGAAGCAATACGGCTTCTTACCCAAAAGATCTACTAACTCCCAATTATTACAATATTTTAACTCTTTGGCTACAAAATAAAGATATGACCATCAAGTTGACTCTGTTTACCTTGATTACTCAAAAGCTTTCGACAGTATTGTACATTCTAAGCTTTTATTTAAATTGCATAAATATGGCATAAACGGCAAACTTCTATCTTGGTTTTCCTCTTTTTTAAATGACAGATTCCAAGCGGTTAGAATAAACAATTCCTACTCTAACTGGTCTCCTGTGCTCAGTGGGATGCCCCAAGGTAGTGTTTTGGGTCCAATACTTTTCCTGGTGTACATCAATGATTTGCACCTCTGCTGTCCTGAACTCGATACCTTGTTCCTTTTTGACGATGTTGCTAAATTCTTTGCTGATATCAAGTCGCATTCTGATTGTGTTGCTCTCCAAAAATCACTTAACTCCATTCATGCATGGTCAACGAGATGGCAGTTGAACCTTGCAGTGAACAAGTGCCAAGTATTGTCATTTTGCCTTAGTAAGGATAAGTGTATAGAATTTAATTACAAGCTCAATTCTATCAACTTGACCAGGGTCCATGAAATCACTGACTTGGGGGTGACTTTTACGCAAGACCTTTCTTTCTCCACTCACATCAAAATTATGTGTAACAAAGCCAGGAAAAAATCTTCTATTATTTTGAATTGCTTTAATTCAAAAGATAAAACATTACTTTTTAAAGCATTTACTGTCTTTGTTCGTCCTATAATCGAATACTGTTCCGATGTATCGTAAATCTGATATTGATCTTATTGAATCAATGCAGAAGAAATTTACCAAATGTCTTTTTGGATTGAGTGACCTTCCTCATAGTATCATTAATGCTAGCTCTCTTCCGTCCTTTAAAAAGGGCCTATGTCAATCTGATATACGTAAATCTTTGTAGTATTGCCTTTAATTATTTTTATTTCCATTTGCTTGTATACTGCTTTTGTATATTTATATTGCTTATATACTGATTTTAGCGTATTTATTTTAGCTCTATGTTTGTGATTACCTTCACACTTGTACGTAGGATATTTTAATCCTATTAATTAATCATTTTATTGTAATTTTCTACTTTAAATGAACTAAATCCGGAATATGTAAGCGCTTCTATAGCCTGTATCCTCTGTTCACACCAACGTTTCCATATTTCGCTTTTATATCTGCTTTACCTGTTTTAAATGTTTGATGTGATAAATTAATAAATTAATTAAAAAATTTATGTACTTATTCGTTGTTTATTTCTTGTGTGTTGTAATGTGAACCATGTTAGTTTGTCACTTTTGTATTGATATGCTGCCTTTTGGTAAAATAAAGATTGATAAAGGATACAGATCAAGACTGGAGAGACTGTCGACATCAGCGTCGAATGAGGACTGGTAGAGATGCTGATATCTCGACTCCAGTTCTCTCAACTTCTCACAGCATTTCTTCAACTAAACGACAGCAACAAGATACTAGTGACTAATGAATTGGTACGGTTTAGACTTAAGTAAAAAAAGCTAAAGCTAATGTTAACGTCAGTTTCCTCACTCGAAAGCGATGTCAGTGACGGGCGAGCCCGGGATTTGAACCCCGCACATGCTGATCCGCGGTGGAATATCTTACCGACATCGCCACTGGCTGGAAAGGTGATTAAGGTTTTATGGTTAGGGTAAGTGCTATAGTCGCGAATTGTCCAGCAAGATTACAGTCCGTCAGAAGACGGGCTATACGGCTAAATACTGTAAACCTTCACTATTAATAGTGAAATTTTACGTCTGTTTCCACACCTGAGGATGATTCAGGTATATGCCATAGCAGACACATGAAACAATGCAAAGTGATACAGTCTATCAGAGGATAGCATGAGATCACTTGATTATAGCAGACAGTCCTACACAAGACTATTATCAGAACTTTAGCTCAACCCGAGCTCACCAGCAGCTTATATCATCGCTAAGACCCCTATCACATTCAAAATATTATCATTTCAAATGTTACTTCTCCCAGAAGTTTTTTAGTCTATTGGTCAGATCTAACGCTATATATAGACTTTTTGGTCGAGCTTTTAAAAATTTACTTCTGTGCAATGTTCGAGCAAATCATAATTAAACTATAAAAATAACCATAATTATGATATTTAGGCATGCCCCTACACACCACACATACACACACACATAGGTACATACACACACACACACACCTGGATGAGCACACACACACATGTACACACACACATGTACACACACACATACACACACAAATACACACACACACACAGGTAAACACACACACACACCTGGATGAGCACACATACACACAGAAACACACACACACACACACCTGTATGAGCACATGATCACAGCGGTGACTCTCCAGGCCTGTGGCTATGGTCAGAGACGTTGCTATCGCTGGAGGGGGGCACATCTGATAACTGCCACAGGCTCTGACAACCAATAGCAGAGCCTGAATCATCTGCACGCGCAGCGAGAAGTAGTCAATCTGAAATGTTAGCGGATGAATAGGAGTCGACGCTGCCTGTAAATAAATTAACATGTGTAAGACATATTTTAATTATTTTATTAATTAACCGTAAAATTAAATATTTAAAATTCATAACGCTATGCAACAAACTAAAATATTAAAATTATTTTTAACAAATTAAAACATTACATGAATTTATAACAGAATGGTCAGTTCTACTGATAAGAAAATGG
Source organism: Enchytraeus crypticus (assembly GCA_905160935.1). Taxonomy (NCBI): domain Eukaryota; kingdom Metazoa; phylum Annelida; class Clitellata; order Enchytraeida; family Enchytraeidae; genus Enchytraeus; species Enchytraeus crypticus. The sequence continues at coordinate 952,317 of CAJHZI010000904.1, read as the reverse complement.
TCAACTCAACTGATAGGAGAATGGTCAGCCCTCCTGATAAGAAAATGGTCAACTCAACTGATAAGAGAATGATCAGCTCTACTGATAAGAGAATGGTCAGCCTACTGATATAAGAATGGTCAGCTCTACTGATAAGAGAATAATCAGCTCTACTGATAAGAGAATGATAAGCCTTACTGATAAGAGAATGGTCAACTCAACTTATAAGAGAATGGTCAACTCTACTGATAAGAGAATGGCCAGCCCTACCTTGAGCGCTACAATGCCGTTGTGGTAGCTCATCTCAGCTCTCTGCATCTTACTCGTGAACTCTGACCTCGTGACCTCTGATGACCCCTGAAGTGAACTCTCAGCTGCGCAGCAGTCTCTCACAGCTACCAACCAAAAGTTTGTCTGCTCCTTACTTGTCTGCAGCCGACAAAATGAATACATTAACAACACATACCACCCAAAGATTGTCTGCTCCTTACTTGTCCGCAGCAGACAAGATAAATACATTAACAATACATACCACCCAAATATTGTCTGCTCCTTACTTGTCCGCAGCAGACAAGATAAATACATTAACAATACATACCACCTAAATATTGTCTGCTCTTTACCTGTCTGCAGCGGACAAAATAAATACACTCCTCATCATCTGTGGTGAATCTCAGTTTAGCTAGGGTCAAGATTAAAATAAGATAAAGACAAAATAAATTACATAAACGTAATAAGCCTACATGCATAAGAAAGAAAACCAACTGGGTTATGCTCCTCACAAACAGCGGCTTCAAAGAGTGTCTTCAAACGCATAACAAATCAGCAATTAAAACACACAATACAAATTAAGCAAGACATAACACATACAATACTTTACAATTGCAAAATTACTGATAATTAGAAAGCAGAACTCAAAGATATAGCCAGTCAATAATCTAAAAATAAAATTACACAGTAAAACAATATAAAATTACTTCAAACCATCTCAGAATTGAGCAGACAGAGTACCTCTCTCTCTCTCTCTCTCTCTCTCTCTCTCTCTCTTAGTGCACTGCCCACTGGCGACCTGCCAGTGGGCAGTGCACTAAGAGAGAGAGAGAGAGAGAGAGAGAGAGAGTATAAAACGCCCCAATACTTCTCTGTCTTCCGCTTGCCTCTTCATGTTCACATATGAGTGGATCTTTAAATCATCTAACATTCATAATCTCGGCCTGCCTCTGCCTCTAATTCCTTCCATTCTGCCTTCTACGATCTATTTTAGTAGACCTTCCCCCCTTAGAATGTGTCCTATCCAACTCTTCTTCCCATTTCTTAATACATTTAACAGCTGTTTATCTGTACCAACTCTCTCCAGAACTTTCTCATTTGTAACCTTTTGAGTCCAGCTAAGTCTGTCCATGCTTCTCCATATCTACATTTCCAATGCCTCTAGTTTCCTGATATCTTCCTTCCTTAAGGTCCATGTTTCACATCCATATAATAGCGTGGTCCTAACCAAGGTTTTCACTATCTTTATCTTTGAGTCTTTTTTAGACTTATTGTTAACAGCTCTTTCCAATTACGAAAGGCCTCTTTTGCTCGTGCAATGCTACTGCATATTTCAGTCTCACATTTCCCATCATCGGTTATAGTATGACCCATATATTTGAAACTCCTTACCTGTTACAATTTCGTACCATTTATTGCAACATTAACTTATACTATAACCGATGATGGGAAATGAGAAACGCAGTACCTAGTAATTGTAAAACTACCTGCTAATTACACTCTGTAGTTTTACAGGAGATATATCCTATAATAATAATATCATAATCATCATCATAATAATCATCATCATCATCAACATCATCATCATATTCTTCCCTTGAATGTCCAATTTAGCTAGGGTCGCAATATAATGCTGCTTGTTATAGCAAGTTGAACTGAAGGATACATCAACTGAACGAGACACTAACCATGGTAGAGAGAGAGGAGAAGAGGTGGGAGGCGAGAGCGTGATGGCCGTGTCTCGCCGCCTGGCGGGCCACCCTGTAGGCAGTCCAGCCGTTGAGGTGCTCCTCTACCTCAGAGACAACAACAACAACATCGTCGCTCAATCCATCCTCGGCGTGAGCTTGAAAGAGCAGACGCAGTAGAGACAGCTGAGTTAAACATCAAAATATAACAGACTAACAGACACCTGCGTCAAACATCAACATATACCAGACTAACAGACACCTGCGTCAAACATTAACATATAACAGACCAACAGACACCTGCGTCAAACATCAGCATATAACAGACTAACAGACACCTGCGTCAAACATCAAAATATAGCAGACTAACTGACACCTGCGTCAAACATAAAAATATAACTAACAGACACCTGCGTCAAACATCAAAATATAACTGACTAACAGACACACCCGTGCAGACAAAAATGTATAAACAAACAGAAAATATACAGATATGAAGAAAAACAGAAAATATTAGAGAGATATTCAGAAAAGTAAATGACCCAACTACTAAAATAATAGTGAAAGTAGATCTTTTTCTTATCATCAACTCTCATTTATTAACAAAAATAATAATGAAAAATCTAGATAAATAAATATTTTGATTAATTTCAATTGAAGAATAATCCTGCAGGACATATCGCAAACAGATTGAACCAAAACAATAATTAAATATATACACTGGATAGAAAATGGTATCCTAAGAGGTGCGCGTCGTGGGTGTAATCGCAAGTGGGCTCAATATGTTGGAAATAAACATAATCTCACTCTGACGCATGTCATGACGTCACACGTCCAGGATGTCATAACGTCACACATCCAGGATGTCATGACGTCACACATCCAGAATGTCATGACGTCACACATCCAGAATGTCATGACGTCACACATTCAGGATTATCAATAATCACGAAACTACATGTAATTCAAAATATCATAACCATTCTCAGCAGCACAAATTTCAACATTATATTCAGTTACTAAACTCCGTCCCTGACATCACCATAGTAAGAGACACAGGCGTTAAATCTTCTTCACTGAATTGTTGTATGGGTCATTTATTTAGAATAATAATCTATTCCTTTATTTCATCACAATTTGACAACCGCAGATAGTTACAATACAACAAAGAGTATAACAGTTATAAACAGAAACATAACGGACAAAGAAGACGTGAAAAATGTATAATTACTCTACATATCACGGCAAGCAAATTCATTATCAAATTAATTTAATATCACATAATATCATACAACTGTCAAGAGGAGAGCGGAAGACAGAAAAGAGTGGAGGCGTTATATACCATGCACCTGCCAGTAAGCAGTGCACTAAGACAGAGAGATAACATCATATAACTGTCATTATCATATCAGAAGAATTGATTCGCTACCAGTAGGGCTTGCTTGGCCTGACAGTCCTGATTGATGAGTGTCCTCAGCCTGACCATAAGATCAGGAACCAATCCTAGCAGCAGTGAACCGTCCATACAACCAATCGCTGACAAGAACTCGCACAGTGACAGCGCCACGTCGTCTAGTGCATGGCATAACAATAACTTCTAATAAAAGTCACGAATTTTCAATTGAAGATCTTAGCTTTATTTTATAACGTATTGCTATTTTAAAATAGATATCTTAGCTTTATTTTAAAACATATTGCTATTTTAAAATAGAGATCTTATCTTTATTTTATAACATTGCTATTTTAAAATAGAGATCTTTTATCTCTATTTTATAACATTGCTATTTTAAAACAGAGATCTTAGCTTTATTTTATAACATGCTATTTTAACCCATTATTTACTGAGGCATCAAAACAGCTCGATATCCACATGTAACTTCGTATAAAAGCTCAAATAAATAAAATAAGTAAGAAAAATAAACATTTTAATATTTCATCAGTCACGTGATCAGATATGGGGGTGTCCTCATTTGGGGACAGTGGTAAATAATGGGTTAAAACAGAGATCATAGCTTTATTTTACAACATATTGCCAATTTTGAATAGCATTGTAGCATCAAATTTCAGACAAGAATTAATATTAAAGTGTCATTTCTTCTTGATGTTTTTTTAAAGCATTATTTAGAATTGCTGCTAAAAGCATGATATATACAGCCCATTATATTAATGTAGAGATTATTTTTTCTCAATAGCTCATTTTTTTAAAATGTTATTCATAATTTTTGCTAAAACAATGTAATAGAAATGTTTTTCTAATAGAGAATAATTAATATCAAATATTTTTAATGAATGATTGGAGGACGTGTGTCAATCACCTGAAACATAAGGTAAGGTGGCAGCAAGGGTGTCGGTAAAATGTGCAGCTGCCTCCGTGAACACACTGCAAAGCTTCAGCACTGACTTCAGAGCAGCCTACAGAAAGAAAAACAGTGATTTTAGCCATTTTGGTATAACGTTACTTAAACACTTATTTGAGTAGCAATATAAATTGATATGAAATCATTAATATTAAATTATAAATAATTCTAATACATAAAATATTAAGAAATATTCCTAATATTATCACATGACTTTCAAGCGAATTTCCAAGATTTTCTTTAAATAAGCTTATGTAGTTAAATAAAAGTAACTAAAGATACATCTTAACAATTTTTATACAAATTTCTATATTATACACAAATAATATATTAACTAAGTATATTATTATTTCTATATTTCAATATGGTTTACTTCTTTAAGTTTGATATTAGGTGTCATAGTAATACTACAAGCAATAGAAAAGAATTAGAACTACTTATATCTATTTCACAATAATCTTGACACATGTTACTTCTTGTATTTACTAGATTGTTTTCTACATTAAACTTTCATTAGTAAACAGTGGCAACATAGTGAAAATGAAAGAACTTTGACAGAGTTTTGAATTCTATATTGATTCAGATACTGATGGGTAAACAGGATTGTTTTCTCAGGGAATGACGCCCCTGCCCAGTAAATGTTAGTCGAAGCTGATGAAGGCATATGGGACCGACCTCATCATATGAATCCCCTAAGAATAATGGTATATCAAAAGGGATGTTATAAATAATTTAAAGATCCACTCGTATGTGGACATAAAGAGAAAGAAGAAAGACAGAGAGGAGTAGAGGTGTTATATACCATGGACCTGCCAGTAGGCAGTGCACTAAGAGAGAGAGAGAGAGATACTGATAAGGTATAGTCGAACCGGCAGAACTTTATTCTGCTTGGAGTCTTTAGTCTGCTCGATGATGATGGAGAGAGACATGTCTAGAACTGAGCAGCATGTGTGAAATAGCTCATCCGAGGAACTCAACTCTCCATCTACCCAATCATACAATTAAAGCTCTAGTAATTAATTATTAATTAATATTAATTAATATTCATTTATATTAATATAAATTTATTAATTAATATTGACGGCGGGATTTAGCGCACATGGTTTAGTTGCGCGTCAATTATCGAAGTTAAGCTACATCGACCTCGGTTAGTGCTTTGTGGCAAAGATGAACAATAACCATGGAGAGGTAGGAGGCATTGGGCCATAAATAAGCATCTGGGCTTCCTGACCTAGTGTGCCGTTATGTTAAGTCATCATCAAACTCAAGCTAACTTGTATACACCTACTCTTTAAGAGTACATAGGCATAGTTTCCAAAGAGATTAAGTTGTTAATTCAGAATGTAGTAAATAACTTTATCTGTGTAATATATACTACATCACAGATAGTAGCACATTGTTGAATAATAATATAATATAGCAGTAATATATGTCTTTCTCTCTTGCTTGCTCTCACTCTCTCCCTCGCTCTCTCTAGTGTCCTGCCAAGTGGTTGGATCAAGGTACATATTCATACATAGAGTCTACTTTCGTACTCTTCTGTAAAAGTAGCACTCCATAGATCAACAATTCACTTCACAAGTGGTTATGACTTATCCACACCTTGTCCTTATGTAGCCTATAGCTGGGAAAAATATGGTTTATGATGTGGTTTCCCATTACTTTCTTCAGTTCTTGCTTATTCACCTCTTACGACATGTGAGGTAATGGCTGGTCTATTCCAGTGCCCCGGGAACAACACGAACAGTATACAATGCAACATAACCGATACGAAATATAACTAAACGAAAATACAATATAAAACAAAAGATAAGACTAAGTAAAAGATTACTTATTTAAATTCTTCTAAAGGGTATACATAAATTTAGCAGCTGTATCATATAAGATACAATGACATGGAGTACAGTAGAAAACTGAGACCTCTTCTTAATGCTAAGGGTTACCGACTTGGCCATCTAACCGGTAAAATATAAAGCAGGTTTAACGTCTGGCTCGCCATCTGATGATAATGCCAAATATTATGTATCGATTATCATTGAGATTAGTATTGTTAGTGTCATATTCACATTATATGTCACATTCTTACACAAAACAATTTCTGCAGAATTTGCTTATTATTAAAGCAGTGTTAGTCAATTTGTCTATAGGCTACATAAGGTATGGATAAGGCATACACTTTGTGAAGGGATTAACTTGTGAATCTAAGGAGTGCTCTTATGGAGCGAGAAAGCAGACTTTGAATATGAATATGTACCATAAACCTGCCACTTGGCAGTGCACTGAAGAGAGTGTCAATTTGTATATAATAATTAATCAATACAACTCAATGTGCAAGACAATTAAAAAATAATAAATCATGATTAGAAGAGTCAACCTCTTTCTTTCTGTATAACGATATCGACAAACATGTGGCAGGCTTGCTCCATGATGGTAGTGTTGTGATGATAGCAATAGCGCTGACATAGCTCTACAACAGGTGAGCCTGAACCATCAATCAATAGATTTTAACATGATTCTATTCAATTAAAGGCATGTAAGAAATCAATGAAAAATATTTTAATTGACAATTCCAATTTATAATACTAAGTTTGCTTTATAACTGGCAGACCATTTTACGGTACTAAGAATACAATACGGTTTAAACTAAGAAAACAGTCTAAAAAATATTTATGTGTATTGTAGGCATTTTTATATGCAATTTCAATACAACAGCAAAACCAATCGAAACATAATCTACATTCTCTTCACTCCATTTTTCTTTCTCTATGAAATGTTGCTCCAATGTATTCATAGTTTGTCTTGCACTCACTACAGAACATTTTATTACCAGATCTGTTGAGCCCAACACAAAGGACATACATTATAATGTATAACAATATTAGCAGTATAGTTAATTTCACCACTTTAATAATGCAAGTGATCTTTATGACAAAAGTGTAATACTCACTTAATTCATGAGACATCTGAGTAATAGCAACATTTGAAGACAGAGTAGCGAAAATCTTTACAACTCCCAATTCAATATCTTCTGAATTTCCTCTGCTTCCTTCATTCAGTAACTCACACAAACCCTGACATAAATACACATTACACAGGCTAATATACTTCAATTCAATGTCCCTTGGACAAGTATTTTATCAAAAGTTAGCCTAATTATGCTTCAGTATATTATTTAGTGTCTATTACCATAATACAAATGTAGGATATTTAACGTTTGCACATAAGAAACACCAGAATGCCGTTTAGTGCTAATATATGTAATGAATCTGTACTAGGTTAAATGATGGCAACCATTTATAATCAGTACGCTAGTTAGTTTTGATGCACCAGTAAGCTACTTAATGTAACAATGATCCTAATTGTAGTGTAATCTAGTATTAACATTATATTGTATAATTAATCTACAATGTATGTAATACATACACTGTACATTTAAGCTTCATCAAAGTTCAAGCGTATGTTTCTGTACCTCAAAGAATACTGTGAGAGACATTCCGGCTGGGATTCGAACTGATTGCCTCCTACTTCTCAGGCAAGCAGTACACCAGTCGTTACCAGATAAAGCTTATTGGTATTGTATGCCGCATCATATATTAATCATATGGTATGCAGCACCATTTAGGATCTTTTTCTTTCACTTCAGCACATGTTTTTTCAGATCATTTGGGGTGAATCGACTTGTAGTGACATGTGATGGGGGGACGTCCCAGACAACATCCTTGTATGAGGAAACGGACGTTAAACCTTTATTATTGTTATTATTATTATTTTTATTTTTATTTTATTTTTTTATTTTATTTTTTTTTACCCCGGTGTAAAGAACCTGGGGTTTGATAAAAACGATTCAAGCAATACGTGCTGAATCGCCGCCCAGCTACTCGAGGTCATCAAACGGCTTAAAAGAATTATTGAAGCAGACTGCATTAAATCTTTGCAATGTCATGGAAAGCCTTTGCCAAAGAAAAGATGTCTCTCGCTTATCGCCGGTTTGCTCTGCAATAAGTCTGCCTATGCCATTAATAAAGTCATCTCCTTCGGGATTCATCGGGCCCATGGTTTCAATGGCCACCGGAACAACTTCATATCCTAAGGACAGATCACGGTATTCATCCAATTTCCTAGAGGCGGCATGAACAGCAGTTCCACCGGCTGTGACGGAAGTCGTATTCAGGTAGGAGTTTGCCATAGTGTCAATGACCGTGACGTCCCATACGGCACATTTACAGTTGCACCAGGGCACTAAAGTCAAGCCGTCCGGACGCTTGCCGTCTGATCTGGACAACCCACTTGGTTCCTTAGAGGAAGGGATGCCTGCTCTTGAAAGTGCTCGCCATATCAAGTCATTTAAATTGTGATGGTGAGACATTCTACCTGAGCTTCGTTTGCAGGAGAGGCCGTGGAGACCTAAAGCGTCGACTTCATAACCGCAGGGGCACATGTGAGGCTCACAAGTTTTCGCCCCTAAACGGAAACTAACGGCTACTCGAATCGCCTCATTGTCTAAAAGAAGCCCACAAGAAGCAACAGGGAGAGCGTGAAGCCAGTCGCTGCTTCTTTTGGTTGATACAGCTAGGAGTCGTGCTCTGTCGACTGCATTGGACTGGGATTCTAACAGACTGGTATAAATCCGATCCACTATATAGACGGTCCCATGATTTCTGGTTACTGACTGAGGTAGAAGGTGGAGCACTGGAGGTGAGGCTTTTGGACCAAACTGACAACGCAACGTCAATGGATCTATCGGCAGAAAGGGAGCACTTATGAAGGATGGCGTCTTGCAACTGCCTTGTTCCCATCGCTGATGCCAAGAAGGCTGAAGGCGCGATATGGGAAACAAGACGAATTCCAAGACCACCTTTGCTCACCGGTAAACTGGCTTGCTGCCACTGCAAATCAGACAAATCTGCGTTGATAACGGCGCACAAGCATTGCCTAAGGGCCTCGTCGTAGTCTAAAATCCTCGGATTAGAGAAGCTCGGACTAGAGCGCAGAATGTGCATAAGTTTAGGTGCACTTAATGAAAAGCGAAGGATTGTCAAAGCATCATGAGCGGCTAGCGACTTCAAGCGCGATGCTGAACGTTTGAGAACCTCCAAGCGACTAGATAAAGCGGTGGTAGTAGCTTCTTCTCCAGAGAGTGGCGCGCCTATTGAGTACTATGGGATAGGCCCATTGGCACAAAGGATGACAATTATTATTATTATTCTTATTATCAGCGTGTTTTTTAACAATAATACCCATTTCGTAGCTGGCAAGAAACTGATGTTCCAGTTTGAACTATTTTGGCAGGCACCTTAAGAACTGCAATCTCTCTCGTATTCATTCAAGAGACAAGTCCAAGGCACATGTTCTTACTCAGAGTCAGCTTTCACGCTCAGTAAGAGCACAATGCTGACTGACAAGTCGATCTCATCACAAAGGCCTTACCTTACCTTAATGCAGACTTGATCTTGAGCTAAAACGGCGTCTGAGTTGGTTTAACATAGCCTTCTCTTTTCTGATGAGTTTCCTCTTACAATATGTGCAGTTTACGGTTAGTCTATTTGAGGCAGTCTAGATACAACATGCTGAGTAAACATTAGCACGTTTTAAATATGCCCCTATCTTTCAACATCAGCATATGCTACACACCTATATTATACCAGCGACATATTAAACACCCGCACAGTTAAAGCATTAAGTACATGTTTAGCCTGAGTATATGTTACGCACGAGTATATGAGCACGGGACCACATGTGAGGAGTTCTAACGGCTAACAGCCTGAGGTCAGTGAGTGCAGTCATCTGAACGACTGAGCGAGAGTCACAAAGCAGTCGCTGCAGCAGCAAATCTATCTGTATTCAGCAAATACATAGCAAATACACTGAAATACGATAAGATACAATGTTCTGTACTCAGCAATACAAAGCAAATACACTGAAATACGATACAATACAATGTTCTGTACTCATCAATTGCATAGAAAATACACTGAAATACGATACAATACAATGTTCACTGTAAACCTATCTGTACTCAGTAAAATTAATACTCAGCAAATACACTGAAATACAATACAATGTTCTGTACACATCAAATATGAGTACAGAAATATATATAACAAATACACTGAAATACGACACAATACAATGTTCACTGTAAGCCTATCTGTACTCAGCAAATACATAGCAAATACACTGAAATACGATACGATACAATGTCTGTACTCATCAAATACATAACAAATACACTTAAATACGATACGATGTTCACTGTAAACTTATCTGTACACATCAAATATATAACAAATACGCTGAAATAAGATACAGTACAATGTTCTATACTCATCAAATACATAACAAATACACTGAAATACGATACAATACAATACATTCAAGCTGTAAATCTATCAGTTTTCATCAAATACATAACAATTACACTTAAATACATTACAAAACAATATTCTCTACTCATTAAGTACATAACAAATACACTCAACCACGATACAATACAATGGTCTGTACTCATCAAATATCTATCTCTCATAACAAATACAGTGATATATGATACACTACAACGTTTAAGCTGCAACTCCATCTGTACTCAGCAAATTCACAACAAACGCAGTGAAATACTATGCAATAGAATACATAAATATCGGCAACAATAATGACAAAGATAATGATAATGATGATATAAACAGCAACAACATTAATAACAAATATTACATATAGTAACACTAATGGTAATAATCTAGTAATACTACCAATACTACTGCCAATAATGGCCAATAATAGTACTAATAATGCACTATTAATAATTAGTCATAAAAATAAAAACTACTAGTAAATTGTAATGAAAGCTAAGATTTAATTTCAATTTCTTCATCCCAAGTGGATGTAAGAGATGCAGCTGTAGCACTCACTCCTACAAACTGATTTATCAAAAATTAGTGAGAACCTGTTGTGGTATGTCGACAGGAGATCTGAGAGATAGAAGAGTGAGAGTGTGAAGAGTGTTCTGAACAAACTTCACTGCGGGATAGTTGTCCAACAGTTTAGCGCAGGATCGTCTCACCTAAAGATAATAATTAATTAACAAAAGTCTTACAAAGCTAAATGGTTTTCTCCGCATCAAAAAGGATCCCTTCCGATATAATCTAGCTAGAAATCAAAATTACAACCTAATACTAAGCAGGAAAGCATGCCGCCAACTAGGATATTCATGACAGTAATCTAATACCGCAGAAAAATTGCACAACAAATAACAATTGAATTCATAATGACTTCAATTTTCATTCAATTCATATATATGTATATATATATATATATATATATTCATGAGCTAATCAATATTCGTCACGTATTTTTTATAACAATGGTATTGCACAACAATTGAACTCACAATAATAACAACAATTCAAAGGTATATAAAAAGTGCCTAAAATTATATGCCCATAAATATGCATTTTCATCCTATAAACTGCAATTACACCATTGCTCTCTAAACAAATGTAAATGGTGTCATTGCTTATTATTTTACAAACAGTTCAAGAAAATAATTTCAGATGAATTTTCATATACAGCAATTAAACTATTGCTAATTGCAATAAACATTAAAATTTCATTAAAATAACATAATATAACATTTTCTTGTCAATTCATCATACTAAAAAGAACATTAACTTGAGAAAATAACAGATGAGCAAATGATATTAATCTTGAACTTTGCGACAGCATCCCATAAATTATAGGCAAAGCAGTACAGAAAAGATTATAAAAAATCCAATATCTTTCAAAAGCAAAGTAATTAAGACAGAGAGCTTTGCTTTAGAGTTTTACGTAATAAATTATCTTATAGAGTGTTAAGAACTTGGTAGTACCAATTGAGATGTTTCAACGTTGCAGTTCATATGTCCAAACACAGACATCAGCTTTAACTTCATATCAACAGGTACAGACAGATATTCGATCATCTCCAGTAGCTTACCACATATGCTTGCGGCAAAGCTCCTGCAAACCAAGCGAAGCTTTCAATTAGATTATATTCCTAACATTTATTTTGTGAAATCATGACAACAGCGAGAATATTGCTAACAAGCAATTCTCTAATCAAAAGTACTGACAAGATTACTGAAAAGTATGGTAATATCTATGCAGAACAACGGCCAGCAATAAATTTGATCAAAAACTAATTTCAAGACAAGCAACTGCATGTTTTGTACCTAGAAATAAAACCAACATTTGTTAGGCATATATTCCTAATCACAGTTTTCTTTCAAGCTCTCCATTTACACAATGATATCATAATAGGGTAGTTATATATACTAGAATGCAATAATGCTCTAAAATAACACAAATAAATGAATAAATGCTACGGAGACTAACTTTGACTGAGCAGAAAACAGAGAGGCTGCAAATATGGCTCCCTCTAGTTCAATTCTGTCCCGGGAGGCCAAACAACTGATAATACTGTGATGAACAATTTTCTTCTCGGCTATTATACATGCTACACTACCGAGTGTCCTGTACAGTGACAAAATCAAAAAGATATTTGTAGTCTGTTTAAATACTTCAAATATACATTGCACTGATTGTAATCAAATGATCAGAACAGTACAATCTATTAGCACATGATAAAGTTTTTAAGCTGATAGCTTCGTCGAACATCCATCCATCAAACAATCTATTAGAATTTAATGTCCGGTTCCTCACCATAAGGCAATGTCAGGGACGTCTCTAGCAGACTCTGCACAAACAGGCGCCAAAACTCCATCTATCCATTATCATCTATCCATCTACCTGTCCTGAGTATGTCTGAGATTTTACTCTCCGACAGGCTTGTGTAATAACTTAGTCAAAGGTACGCTTAGGTGACGTTTCTATCAAATATAAATAGTTATGGGTCCAAGCGCCGCATTTCAATGTATCACTATTATCTGTTCAATACAATAAACATGCACAGTTATAATGTTCGTAAATAACGTAGGAACAAGATCCAGGTTCAGCTTAATCAATTGTAGCTGTAACATGATGTTACCTCAGCGTTAAGGCCCTAGCAACAGGATCGTTGCTGCGTATAACAGAGTAGATACGTCTCACAAATTCATCAATACTCGTGATTTTCTCAACGTGCTTATTACTCTGACGTGTTACTTGTAGAACACACAGCCGCAGGAAGTTAGTTCTACATAGATCAACAATCAAAAATTCATAATCAAATAAAAATAGCTAACATCAGATGAACTATATTTTGTTAATAAACTAATCATTACAAATGCTACAATGTTAGACAAACAAGGTGGGCAGAAAAGTCTGCTATAGTATCCAAGATTTCAAGAAATAATGACAATAAATTCTCTTTTTAAAATACATTTTCACATCACAGTGAAACTTTAGGATCAATAGAACATGTCCTGCTAGGTAACAGTGCTGTCAAGAATCAGCATTATCAGCGTCTTTATCTAGCTAGAGCTTAGACAAAGCATGAGCTAAAAGAGATAAAGATGATGAAATGCCATCACAGTAACTATTCAGCTAAAGAGTAACACAAGTTCCTTAAGCGATTAAATATAACTTAGAAAAAAAATTAGTTAGAAGACAAGAGCGAAATTTAAAAAAATAGTTATAAACAATTGAACTAAATATATAATATTATTTTTAAATTATTAAAATAACCCTTAGACTAGTCTTAGATATAGGTCATATGCAACACGTTTGGCAGATGTTATTGATTTTTTGCTCATATTTACATTTCATACATACCCAACCCTGAAGACATCAGCTAGCTTGAGAAATGATGAATTGATGAGAATAGGAAACGGGTATTTCTCAAACAAACGAGGAAATCGTACAATGGCTTCACTTTGAACTCCTGCCTTACCAGATCTCAGGTCTAAGTATCAATGCAACTAAGTATATACAACGTTGATGCACAACATATATTTAAACAATTATTGCTTTTGAAGTTTCGAACATGAGAAATAGAAGGTTAGCTTTTGCTATTATTATTTTTAAGTCTTCAATTTATATATAGCTATAAATCTTGCAAAAAGGTATGAGGCTCAGACAGTATAAAAACTACACAATTTCTATGTACACGTAAATAAAAAATTATAGGCAAGTCGAACATAGACTCTTTTACTTCTAGTTAGCAATCACATTCACACAAGAAAACTACATAGATCAACAAATACGATTCGCCATAAACTTGATCCGTAAGTTCTATCATTGAATTTTAAGTAACACTTAGATTTAGTAACATTCAGAAATAAGGTTCTTGAAGTAGCTCCTGGTTACTTTTATTTGGATAGGTAATCAAAACAATGGTCATAATAGCATACTTAATGCTTTTCCAATAGATGACATCAATGAGTTTGATAGGTTTTACCTTTATCCAGTTCCATGAGGAGTGCATTAGCATCCTTTTCCTGATCTCCATAGAGATTGTCACCCAATCCTGACAATCTGGTAGTAACAGACACCATTTTGCTCTAAATGCTCCACATTAATGACTGTAATGTAACACAAAAATAGTATTACAGAAAATACATGAAGTAATACAATGTAATTAAAATTGCCACAAAATGCAATAAAATATAAACACTTCGATACGCCAGAATGGTCTACTAATTTTAATTAATTGCATGCTTCTTGGAATTGACCTTACCTATAAGATAAGGATCGACCATATATCAATTTCTTTTGATTTGCGTTCTGAAATTTAGATTGATACCGATTAATAGACTCTTTACTTTAGTTCGTGGAAGAAACTTTGCCTAAAGTGCACACGATGGTGACAATGAACGACGAATGCACTTGCAATATTTAATTATTTCAATAACATTATGTTGATATTAAAACAAATAAACAAAAATAAAAACAAAAAGAAACAATCCAGTATGTTTACAATTTACAAATCTTCTAATGTCGCTCATAAAATAAGCAGCACTACCCTGCAGGTAAGTAAAAAATTAGAAGCTAATATTTTAGCATAAATGGTTAATATTGGGAAATAAGCCTTTTTGAGCAGTAATAGGCTAATTCTATTAAAACTGCTTGGTAGCACAAGTCAATTGGGTATACAGTGTATAGTATAACACGATGTAGATTATAACGCATTTATATTACGAGATTTTAGGTATTTTAGGCTTTCCACTGACCTTAGTAAGGATATGAGTAAAAAGTAAACACGCATTATAGTGAATAATCAACTGTGTTGATATCTATCACTTTTAAAACCACATGTTTAATCCGTTAGGCAATTTAGACCATTTTCCGTATAACCAGTCCAGTGAATATCCGAGATTTTACTCTCAGATCAGCTCGACCGGGATTCGAAAGTGGTAAAGTGATTCGAGTGTGAGGGGGGAATAAGATGTAAGGGATAACTTGATCACTCTAGGAGCAGAGCGCTGTAGTGTAAAAATTTTGAGATCCCTAGCATTTTTTTGGTTTCGTCACGTGTCCCAGAGAAGGCAAAAAATATGTGTACACTCCCCAAAAATATGTCGACCCCCTAAAAAATTTCTGGATCCGCCTCGAGATCTGCATATAGTTACTGCCTTAATTTTTATAAATTGTACGTAGTTTTCTTTGAAGTTTCGACCTGTATATAGTTTTCGGCCTGGCTCGATTTGCCTCCATTTTCGTCCATTCTGCCTTCTACAGCCTTCTAGGACCTCATTTAATAGACTTCCCACCTTAGAAAGTGTCCTATCCAACTTTTCTTCCTATTTCTTTAACTGTCTATCTTTTCCAACTCTCTCCAGAACTTCCTCATTTGTATCCTTTTATGTCCAGCTAATCCTTTCAATTCTTCTCTGTATCCACATCTCCAATGCTTCTATAGCGTCCTTATATATATATATATATATATATATATATATATATATATATATATATATATGCTGTATATATAGGCATTTTACATGTATAATACCTAAGTACTACCTATAATATAATAGTATTTACAGAGGGCGAATGTTTGAACTTTGGACTGGTTATCTGGATTTTGGAATTTGCACCGTTTTTGGACCTTCTTTTTGCTCGCCGCTTGATTTTGTCTCAATAGTGCTCGATGTTGTCATTGATGACTGTAGCACTCTAATTGTTGCTATTATTATTATTATTATTGTTATTATTGTTATTATTATTATTATTATTATTATTACTATTATTATTATTATTATTATTATTATTATTATTATTATTATTATTATTATTATTATTATTATGGAATGTATTTCTTCTTTGATCTACTTAGGCCAACACGATTATTTATCGCAGACCACTCGAACGTTACTTCATAGTAATCGTGGCAATTTAAATAGACTGAAAGTTGCTAGAATGTTCGTTAATGTACGATTACATGCAGGAAACACTGTGATATAGTTTACTGATAGATTGCTGAACAAGGGGTGTCGGGTTCGGTTAATAGCAAGTTTGACCCTACTAAGAAACCAAACATAGACCTATATTGAAGATGAGTATGTCGTTCAATCTGTGTAATTGAAATCAACTTTTTAGCGGTGGTTCACGATGATCGTATAACACGTTAAATAACACATTTCTTAATACGTCATATTACTCATTATATAACACATATTCGCATCAATTTAGCACATCGTATAACAACGCAACAGGATTGTTTTCTCAGGGAATGACGCCCCTGCCCAGTAAATGTTAGTCAAAGCTGAGGAAGGTATATGGGACCCATATTGCAGAATCCCCCAAGATTAATGGTATAGCATGTTAGATGATTTAAAGATCCACTCGTAGTCTCGTATGTGGGTGTGAGGAGGAAAACGAAAGACACAGAAGAGTAGAAGCGTTATATACCATGGAGTCATGGACCTGCCAGTGCCAGTGGGCAGTGCACTGAGAAAGAGAGAGAGAGAGAGAGAGAGAGAGAGAGAGAGAGAGAGAGCGATTTATGTAGTATGTCTCAATAGCGCAATGGTTAAGGGTGTAGATAACGTCATGAAGTTTTAAATGACAGACCCTGAGGTGAATCGAACTCTCGTGGGTTCCAATCCCAGCCGCGCTGATCTGAGAGTAAAATCTCGGACATTCACTGGACTGGATACACGGAAAATGGACTAAATTGCCTAACGAATATAACATGTGGTACTGAAAGTGATAGATATCAACATAGTTGATCATTTCACTATAATGTGTTATTATTATTATTATTATTACTATTATTATTATTAGAGGGAGAAGAGAGAGAGAGAGAGAAAGATAACAACGCACGACATTTATATCAACGCCGTAGAAAGGATATGAAAACTATATCGATAGCTAAATTTCCTTTTTTCTAAATTTTTATAAAACATAACTATAACTCAACGGTTGATTACAAACTAATCTTGGGGCTAGTATCCCCCTCTCCCTGCCCGCAGCACAAGTTAGAGTACGACAGTGTGTGGGTCCTGTAGTACATGTGATTCACCGTACAGGAGCTCTAGCCTTTACCTCGCTCGGTATTTCCTCAATCAGTATGGGCGCGTGTATGAAGCCGTCTCTTGTCATTTGATTTGTTGATCAGCTAATCTTCACATCGTGTAGTAGTGGGTTTTATGTTTCTTTAGTTTACCGTTTACATGCAGTTATACTCGTAAGATGTTTTGTAGTGGGTATACAGTATACGGGTTATATTTTACAGTATATAACTACCAATATCGAGCGAGTGAAATTATGAGAATGCAGTATTAATACTGAGTTTACAGGTTTGCTAGTTTGTGGATATGAATACGTTATACTGCTTAGCTTAGTCCAATGTCTAGAGTTTTCTGTCGAGAAGCTGCGGAGTTATTAATAATTAGTAGAAAACTTCAGAAATTAGATTTCTATTTTTCTATTTCAGGCCAAGTAATGCATTAATATTTGCTGAAGGTAATCCTCTTATTTGATTCCACTTCGCTGAAATAGCGTACACGTTTGTTTTGGGTGAAAGGGGATAAGAAGAGTAATACGTAGGGCCTACTATGAATTATCAGTGCGTTTAAGTTAAAAGCAAAATGAAAATTATGAAATACGAAATTATTGTTGCTTAATTTAATTTAATCAGTACTAAAACGACAGGAGGGGTTTCTATAGTTAACTGCAAAGACTGCAGTTAACTGGAAGCCAACTCAATGAAAAAGGAAGCGAGGAAGACCTAGAAGTACTTGGCTAAATACGATCAACAAGGATTTGAGAGCATTAAACATTTCATGGGAAGACGCTGTGAAGATTGCTGATGATAGAAACAAATGGAGGAATGCTGCCGCCCTATGTTCTGTACAGAACGCAAGGAACTGATGATTATTAATTAGCCATATGTCCAAGTTTTCGAGTGAGTACTTTGCTACAGAGCATCTTTGAAGGAGTAGATATTTGAAAATAATATAAAAGTATCAGCTTGAGAATCATGTAATTCAACATTTAATTTGGTAGTAGTTTATAATAATAATTATTATTATTAATTTAATTAATACCTTTGAATTATCAGTGCGTGTAAGTTAAAAACAAAATGAAAATTATGAAATCGAAATTATTGTTGCTTAATTTAATTTAATCAGTACTAAAGCGACAGGAGGGGTTTCTTCTGTAGCCTAGTGCAATGCTTGGTAGTTGTCTATAGGTAGTGTGAGCGCCTAGTCATATAGTGAATGCTATAATTACTTACATGGTCTAACTTGTAGTAGGCTAAAATTATACTATACGTGTAACTATACGAGTGCCATATTTCTAGATAAATTTATTCAATGTAACTAGAATCCACTTTAAGAAAAATTATATTAGCGTTTGATTCTGCGCTTTAATCAAGAAAAAAAAAAAAAAAGATAGGTTAATAATTGTAACTCATAGTAATTTACATACCGCTTGATCACACTACTACAAGATTAGTCCGATCAAGTTGTATGATCAAGCAAAATTTATCGATTGTTAACCTATTTTGCTATTAGTTACTGGTTATTAGTTACTTGTTATTAGTTACTTGTTATTAGTTAGTTGTTATTAGTTACTTGTTATTTAATAAGGATGTGCTTAAAATTAAAACTACAATTCTAGCAGTGTATGTGTAGTTGTACACGCTAAGAATAAGCTAATGAGGTTTGTTAACGGCTGATCTCATTTGATCACTGAGTAAAGCTGCTAATTAATTACATCAGTTCAAATGTTTATATGCGACAGTGTTGCTTTCTGAAGGGAGAGGGGGTGGGGGGTTGTAGTCTCAAAACATAATACAATTTTTTACTTTAAAATCCACCACGAATTCAATACCCCTCTGGCCCACTTCTAATTTTTATGATGATTTGCTTGTTTTACGAAATATCATGAAATAGAATTTGAGAAGACAGGCAGGCTATATGATACATATCATATACATGTAGATAATGTATTATTAGTCATGCCCATATGCCTACTGCATGATGGGCCTAAAGGATCTAATTACTGAAAAAGTGAAAGCAAAATTGTACAACTAATCTCGTCGTCTTCTATGCGAAGTCTAAAACTCTTAACTTCAGTCTACTCTATTTACAGTTTTCGGTCGAAACATTTCGTACATATATACTACTTTGTTATATAATTCATTATCATTTAAATAATATAGGTTCATCTGCCTATATATCTGCTTATATACAGACCATAAGCCAAACGTAAATTGCACTTTTTGTGAGATAAAACTAGGTCAGAACCTATCTGAAAGCAATGGAAAATCAAATCGGAAGTCATATTTAAGTAATATTCTTATATTTTTATTTTTATTATTCTTATTATGATTTTTTATTTATTACTTTTATTATAAATTATTATATGTATATTTTTTGTGATACTTGTTGATCACTGGAGTGCTGTCACTATGTGACTTTAGCCCGCCACTTGGCAGAACATTTGAGAGAGGAAAATAAATCTATCGCATAAGCTTCTAAGCTTTTATCAAACTTTTATTATTTTATTCTTTATTTTGTTTATTAAAGCTTCTGTGTCTATCAATTTATAAAACTACTAAAAAACACTTTAAATAACTCTACGAACTTTGAATACTTTGCCTTCTAATATTATGCGCGATTTCCAATTTATTGCAATGACATTTTCATTTTCATTAATAATAATTATTATAAGTTACAGTATACAGTTTCTAGCGAGAACTTCTATGCCTAAATATAGTGACTGCCTTCTTTGCTATATAACTTAAATATTCAATAATTATTTAAAGCAATAGTTGACGAAATCTCTTAAGAAATAATCAGGAAATCTCATAAGCAAATACTCAGGAACGTGATGGGTCATAGTACCGTTGGAATGGATAAACCTGAGAGTGGATACGTGGGTGGACGAGAGAGGGACGGAAGTGATTTACCAGTGGTGAAGTGTGTATTGGTGGGTGACGGGGCGGTAGGGAAGACCTCCCTACTGGTCAGCTACAGCAACAGCCAGTGTCCCTCCGAGTACATACCAACCGCCTTCGACAACTATGCAGGTATCTACACTACTTAAAGAAGAAGTAGCAACTACTATTACTAAGTAGTACTACTACTAAAGAAGTAGCATAATATACTTTTAACATAGCATAGGAATGAATAACATAGAAAGCAAAACATACTTTTACTATCATCATCATCTTCTTCCCTTGAATCCTAGTATAGCTAATGTCGTGATACGAATAAACCTTCTTTTCCATTCATTTTTGAGAATTTGTACTTGATTTTGGTTAGCATAAGCACTCACCAACCGAATGCCCGTCCTGACGTTTGTTTGAATCTCAGTGCTTTGTCGCCTTTTACGACACGTACAGTCTACGGTTGACCTATCCTTCAGCAACCTAGACGCAACAGGGGGACTTTTACTTAACTATACTACTTAAATATACTGTAATGCTTAGGCAGCGTGTACAATATAAAAATAAAGAACCCGGTATCAGAATTTTGTAATGACGCAGCCATTATCACAATCTAGACTTGTGCAAATTTAAATTTGAATAACCGATATGCATTCAGTTGACATAATAGAAATCCTCTTGCTTATTGGTCGTTACTTCAGCACGTGTTTGTTCAGATCGTTTGTGGGGAATCGATTTGTAGTGTTAGGTGATGGGGGACGTCCCTGACATCATCTTTGTATGAGGAAACGGACGTTAAACCTATTACTTGTACAGATGCGGTTAACGGCGAGTCATTTCGTGTTGCTTGAATGTTCAAGCCCATGCCCACGGGTATTACTAGACATAATTCTACCTGTATACGTCCACAGAGAGTATTTTATGTATATGCTTATTCTAATGATATCATGCTATAGCCTCGATTCGATGTCTTGTTATGAGAATATGCGTTGAATAAACATAATATACAGCGAGCCTGGTAACGTGCCTTACTCGACTTAACAAACTCATTAATAAAAATATTTATGATTTTCTCGTTAATATGAGATGGCTGTAAATAAAAAATGAATTCGCAAGAATACTTATTTAAACAAATTTAAAGCCTTAAGGAATGTCTAGGATAACTTTTAATGTTCCTTATTATTCCTATAAGCAACACATACATGCATATCTATTTTTAAAGCAACTGTTAAGTCAATGATAAAAAGACTTCTAACTTCTGTTTATTTAAATGCTTTTACAAAGACAAAACAGCCAGTGAACATTGTAATTCCACATCTTAAGGTTTGGAAAAAAATATAAAATTCTGTTTGTTCTTTTCTAGAATGTAATCCTATGATTTGACCACTCTTGCAACATGAATATATATATATATATATATATATATATATATATATATATATATATATATATATATATATATATATATATATACTTTGATCTGAAGAGAAAAGCTGAGAAGGATGGTTAAGTGCAAGAATTAATGCCATGGACCTACAACTAAACCGTACGATTACAGAGAGAAGAGGGAGAGAGAATAAGAAAAAAACGACAAAATAGAAAAGAAAGATAGAGAATATAGAAAGAGAGACAGTGCCTAACTAAATAAGAACTCGAGCACTTTGGTTATAAAAAAGTGTCTAATATCATTCTGACATAATCACGAACTGTCAAGTTTTGGTAAAATTAATAAAAATGACCTATCACAATATGGTAGTGTCAAGTTGTGAACTTGACATTCATGAATTTAACGAACAGGCCTGGGAGTGTTATCTTTAGGAGACGTCTCAAGTGCTCTCTTATCAATTATACGCCTTCATGCTGTTACATAACGTTGCTGCTATTTTAACGTGGTGGCATTATTCATTGCCTGTTTGTGTAGTGGTTGTGAGGGTTGATGACAGACCGATACGACTTCAATTGTGCGACACTGCGGGACAGGTAAGATTTTCCGTCTCTTAGATTTTAGTACTATTACGAATTTACCAGTAAATTATTCAACTTCTTGCTAATAAATAATATTGGCTCGATTCGTCTTCGTCATCTTCCCTTGAATCCCAGTTTAACTAGGGTCGGGATTGGGAAGTTTGTGCAGCAATTTCTGGAACCTAGGCGCTCATCAAATGAAAGCCGTGACATTGGTGTGGATTTTAGTGCTTTGTCGTATTTGCGACAGGTGCAGTCTACGGTTGGTCTATTCTTCAACAACCCGGACACAAGACGTGAAATCTTATAGGCTTGATTACATATACAAAATAAAATTGTAACGCAAGTCACCGACATCGCCATTGACATCTTACCCGTGGTATGTGATCACGTAATGAACCTGAGGAATATCTTACTGACATCGCCAGTGGCTGGAGCCAATAGCGATGTCGTTAAGATATTCCACTGCGGATCAGTAGGCCTATGTGCGAGGTTCAAATCCTAGGCTTGCCCGTCACTGACATAGCTTTCGAGTGAGGAAATTAAGGCTAACATTAGCTTTTTAACTTACATTTGAGTGTCTGTGCTGCTAAAGAAATGTGAATAAGAGCTATTAGTTACTATAGTTGAATAAGGAAAATCATAGAGCCATGTTTCTGAAAGAACAATTTTGAAGAAGGAAATAGAATATTGCTGGAATTGCTCGGGTATAATCAAGCGGATATTGTCCGTATGAAAGCATTCCTTCAATCCTCATCATGTATATATATATATATATATATATATATATATATATATATATATATATATATATTATGTACTGTATTTGTACAATTAATTCTGCTATATATATTATATATATATCTATATATATATATATATATATATTATATATATATATATATATATATATATATATATATACGTGTATACATACATAGAAATATACATGTATAATTACATATTTGTATTAGTCGTGCACTTATTGATTTTCCTCGTTTTCTCTTACGTAATCGTTCATTACATAAGCAATTTAATAACGTCCGAATGTGACAGGTTGTAATTCATTCTATAGCATCTGGCGTCGTAGTGATGTAAACGTAATTGATGAGCGTTTGCATAACTTAAATAGAAATAAGCGTACATAATAGCATATAAATGTAATAGGTATCATTTTAACGAAGGTTAGCATCATTTTCTCTTCCAAAATCGATTTCTAAGAAAGTTAGAACTCGTTATATATTGTAATCGTTATGCTATACTACTTATATGTCAATATATGCATTGTAAGATTACTGCGTCCATGCTAACTGCATTTTATTCCTATGCCATTCAAGTTCTTTCAATCTTCTGCTGTGTTTGATGGATGAAAGGAATAAAGGAATTCCTACGCTCTTGTGATATCTCCTTCTTGTTGTCGTTAAGGGCCTCTTAGCTAACTAACTAACTCTCTCTCTCTCTCTCTCTCTCTCTCTCTCTCTCTCAATCTATCTTCATCTCTCTCTAATTCTCTCTATCGCTCTTTCTAGCTCTCGTTCTCTCTTTCCTTCTCTCGATCACTATCTCTCTCGCTCTCTATCTCTCAATCTCTCTATCTTTCTCGTTCTCTCAGTCTCTCTCTCTCACTCTCTCTCTCTCTCTCATTGTTTCGCTCTCGCCTAGTGTCAATGGAAGCGCGAAGACCCTGCATTCCACTAGTCAGATTTCTTCTGCCGCTTATCTTCTTTAGAATTTATTGTATAGCTTTACGGAAAAAAGCCATTGATGGGCTTTAATTCAGATGGAATCAAATAATTTAGCATTAGATACACACCTTAATGTTTTGCATTTTGAAATACTATTAGTATTTATCTCTAATATCTAAATTCATTGTTCCATGTATATTGATGGGGTTCAAATTTGTTGACTGATCTGGCAGAATGTTGTTATAAATAGAAATTAAATCGTACAGATTATATATATATATATATATATATATATATATATATATATATATATATATATATATATATATATATATATATTAATAATAATTATATATATATAATTATTATTATTATTATTATTACTATTATTATACTATATTATATTATACATGCCTCAAAATGTTATAGTTATCTATTTAAGAAATAGCAAGGCTACATGTTGACGTTTCAATAAATACGAAATATAGTTGGCAAGTAGTAATTTAGTTAACAGTAAATGTTCTTCATCAAACCTATGAATAGTATTGCGAGAGTTCAATTACTTCCACCACGCTTTCAGGTTTTCATATTATTTTGCCATCAGATTTCAAATGTGAGATCGAAAAAATACATGATGTCTGATGCAAACTATAGAAACTCTAGAAAGCCCAACAAGTGATTTCATTGCCATTGCCTTTTAATGTTTGAGCATGAAACTAATCTCCACACCAAAACATATACAGGAATATATCTGGTCTAATATCTGATTACTATCAAGGCTCAAATTAATGTTTTTCCTAATCCAGCAAACCTTGGCTGTCTTTTCAATATCCTCAAATCTTAAAAGATCCGTGAAGATCTGATCTTTTAATGATCAAAATCAAATCCAGACAGCAATCTTCTCTGCAGTCAACTATTAACCTGGATCGAAATTATGGCACTCCATTTGACTGTACATGTATAATGTTTATATTTTTATTATAAATTACGTGATTCGTTTAGCTGTCACTTAATAGAGTCTCCACTAGGGAACTCTAGCACTTCACACTCGATTTACACTTATATAGGCTTATACAGTATACATTTCAATTAATGATATCGTATGAAACCTCACGAAAAACCTTGTCAGAAGTGATATATAGTCATTTCTAATTTAATCCCGCCACGATTTTATTTGGATAAAAAATAATGCCTCGGCGATTTGTATCGTTGCAGTATATTATTTCTACAGCGAAAAATCTCTTCTCGTGTGAATCAACATAAAGCAATTCTATCAGGCATTCAGCAGTTCACAAGTATATTTATATATGACATAACTTAGCGAGAAGGTTCACACGCACGCAAGAGCTGCTGCAGTAAGCATTCGGTAGCTTTCCGTTGCATATCATGATTTAAATAAAAACAGTCTCTCATTATAAACATGCTAGATATAATACCACCACAACGGGGTTGCTCCTATCTCTGTCTGCGTGATTACGACATTATGCTGTGGCGATTTAGGGCTTATCAGTTCTGGGAGAAAGTACTCAAAAATGTTTGAGATCGATTGGTATATTAATTAAGTTACGCAACTGTTAATTGCCTTAAATTTGCTTGATATACTGCTATAGAATTGTTGTCGCTGCGGTTTGAATTTTTCGTGATGGATAAATCGACAATCTAACATTTTCTACTTTTAGTTCTGCAATAATTATATCTCCATCTGCATTATATTATTGCGAGAGTTCCATAAGGCATTACGCTGTATCTTCCTCATGAATATATCATTTTCAACTTTTTAATTTCTTCATATGAATGCATTATAAAATCACCTAATACTTTTAGTCGCAGCCTTCCTATTAGTAAGTAACTATATGTTGTTAAAGATCTTAAAGATGATGGGCTGGGAAATACGCCCACACCACTTGTCTGGAACGATCCCTGAAGCAATTTTAAATTCTTCCGGCGGAGACCTTTGAACTTTGAACTTGTTGTTAAATTTCGCCTCCTAAAGAGAAAGTCGCGGGTAAGTTGCGTAACTGTTGAATTCCTCACAATCTTTATCTAGACTAAATAGTATTCACTTTTGTTGCCTGGTATTTTGTTTATCCTCACACATGCGAACAGATAACGGATTCAAGGCAAAGATTCACACAATCAGTTATTCCGTCTTTTCAGGTAGTATATTTACAATATGCATGTGCAAAGCAAGAACAGCAAAACTGGTTTTGGTTTAGTAGTCCATCCATCTACGATTTCAGATCATAAATCACTGTCTCAATCGTAACATCGACAATTAGTAATGCACGATTTACATGTAAAAAAGTAAACACGCATTATAGTGAAATGATCAACTTCGTTGATATCTATCACTTTTTAATACCACATGTTTAAACCGTTAGGCAATTTATTCCATTTTCCGTGTAACCAGTCCAGTGAATGTCTGAGATTTTATTCTCAGATCAGCGCGGCTGGGATTCGAACCCACGAGGGTTCAATTCACCTCAGGATCTGTCATTTAAAATTTCATGACGTTACCTCTACGCTAGTACATTAAGACATTAATAATAAATAATAATAATAATAATAATAATTTATTTTAATCGCTTTTTAAAAACTTTTAATTAAATAAAGTCTCTTTTATCTTATTTTTTAGCCCAGGGACCTTTATAGCCCAGGGCATTTAAAAAATAATAATAATAATAAAATAATAAATAATAATAATAAATTAAGACATTAATGTGTTCTCGGCAAGGTACTAGATGCATAATGCTCCGAGCATAATGCTCCGAAATGATACATGTAAAACTATAAAACTGCTTGTGAATCTGTCTAAATTGTTGCACTGTATAGAAATATCTACCATATTTTCATATATTTCACACTAATTATATTTAAATTCTGCCCAATATAGCCTATTTGTTTCACAGCAAAACGTCTAACTGTGTTAATTTTACAAGAGCTTGGTTATAAGGTCCTGGTACACCTGGAAACTAGGAAAGATAATCCAAGAAAGGATGAAACGAGAAAAACGGAGAATGAAAGCAACCTCGGTGTAGATAAGAGGTGATGATTCATATGAAATTACAGAAGTACAAGAGCGGATTAAGTAATGCTTTGTGAGAATATTTCACATGCTGTGAACCTTGGAGTACTAAAGGCTGGAGTATTAATTGCCAGTTAATGTTGAAGCAATATACTGTAAGTGTTAAGCACAAATTATGCCTTGTTTATGGATGTGTTTATTTGAATAGATGAATTATTATTTGCGAAAAGGTTCTGCATTGGCCAATGTTGTCATGGACGAAAGTAGCTCTCTAGTTGTTGCTGCTGTTGTTTTTGGTACTGATTGAATTACATTTTTAATTCAGTTAGTATTTGGTTGTATAATTATCGTGAGTCGTAAGTTAAGTCACTGATTTGTTAAATATTCACGAAATGTCTAGAAGTATATCAAAATGAAGTATTATTGAGAAACTATTAGGCGTTGCAGAAATCGGAAACGATATATATAAAGATCGAGTCTATTAAAGTGGTTCAATCTTCTATCGATTTATAGGTAACTA
Organism: Enchytraeus crypticus; assembly: GCA_905160935.1. NCBI lineage: Eukaryota > Metazoa > Annelida > Clitellata > Enchytraeida > Enchytraeidae > Enchytraeus > Enchytraeus crypticus. Next base: position 924,519 of record CAJHZI010000904.1, on the reverse strand, counting down.
TTTGAAAATTTAAATAATAAATAGATTTTAAATCTAACTGCTAATTCTGAAGTCTTCCTCTAGAAATGAACCATTAAAATGTAGTTAACATCTCAATCTTTCAAACATCATAAAATATCTTTAAAATATAATCGAAAATAAATTTGCAAACTCGATTCTCTCAAAGCAGTAAGCAATTGTAATTACTGAAACTCAAAATGATGCCGATTTTCAGATGAAAACTGATTAGAAATGAAGTGAATAACTGAGTGAACTAAATCCTAAGGGAGGTTAGATATTTGGGTGACGGTGAGATGATATCTCGCTGGTCGTGTCCAGTATTCTGGATGATACTCTGATCCGTTAGAAATAGGTTGTGCTCCGTCTTGTGATCTTAGTTCAAAGAGGAAATTAGCGTGAAATTATATAACAGTCGTGGATGTGGTTGTAGACATTCAGTTCTTAAGAAGAATTAATTCTACAACTTTCTTCTACTGACATTAGACTATGAGGTCTACAGTTAATAGCTACTCTAGTTAACTGACTAAACTTGTATATCTGGATTTTATAACATTCTTTCTGACGAATGATAATAAATTCCTTATAAGTATCTGATAAATGCGAGGCAGAAAATTTCTTTACGGCATAAAATTTTTACATTAAGTCAAGATGGCACATTATTTACCATCTCTCTCATTACGACATACGCTTAAATAGGCCTATAGTAATTAGAAAACTTTTAATCAATTTTAGTGATTTTATACAGTTTTTAAAGTTGTGTTATTTTATAATTAGTAGATATGTTCTTTATATGGTGTATTACTAACTGTATCCATAGACTATTCTTTATTTCTCTTAATTTTAACTCACTTATTTTATTAATAGTATTTTTTCTAAACTTATTTCTTAAGTTATCTTATAAATATTTCCTTGGATTGACAAAATCACGACATAGAATTAGTCGCTGCTATGTAGTAAAGATTGAGACAGATCTCGAGTTAGGATAAGGAGTCATTGTGTACCTCTAATAACGATTGCTGAATGGAAGGCTAAGTGCAAAGATGTGTACCAAGTCTACTCGCATGTCTCTTCACTTCTATCATTGTGACGACAGAGACGCCTGACGCTCGTGAAAATATGCACTGCTTCGCTTTTCTGACTTTTATTCTGCTTTATTCAACGGAATTTAGTACCTGTTTTCGTCTGCTTAAGTTGATTTTAAACAAATAAAACAGTATATACAGAGTCGAGAAAGTCGGAGAAACCCAAAATAGCTGTCAAGATAGATAGAGAAATAATGTAAAATTATTCTTAAAACCAATCGAGGGCCAGATGTAAAACTGTATAGACGCAATCAACAATTAAACAAATAATACGAATTTTCAAGATTACAGTTACTGCTACGAAAAGTAGAAAGCTTTAATTTGTTAACACTCTGATTTTCGCACAGTCTCTATTTTTCACTCACTCTGTAATTCTTTCTCTCAATTTTTTATTCACTCACTGGCTCACTCTCTCTCTAACTCACACACTCATTCACTCGTTCACTCATTCACTCACTTTCTCACTCTCTCATTCACTCTCTCTCTCTCTCTCTCTCTCTCTCTCTCTCTTTCAATATTTTATCTCACTCGCTTGCTCACTCACTCATTCGCTTGCCACTCGTTCACTCACTTGTTCACTCACTCACTGTTTTCTCTCTCTCTCTCTCTCTCTCTCTCTCTCTCTCTCTATCTCTCTCTCACACACACACACACAGACACACACACACACACACATTCAATATTCTATCTACTTCTACGTGTCAACTATTGCACCAGTCTAAACGGCAGATGTCATTTCTCTTCATGAACGTGATAATTGTGACAAGAAATCTGAACTCCTCCGCTTCCTTGAATCCTCTTCTCCATCGTGTATCTTTAGCTCGTATCATTCCATACGCTAAAATCAATTAAATCAGTCAACAACATTTGGCATATCTTTCTCCCTCTCTTTTTCTTTCTATAGTCTTTTACCGAGCGACAGATTCAAGGTACAGATTCCTACTCTAAGTCTGCTTTCACGTTCGTATGAACACTACATTGACCAAGAACTGGTTCCCTGTCGCAAAGGATAAGCTTCTAACAAAGATGGCTTCTTAGGTGATTTCGAATTGCCTTCCTCAGTTCTGCTTAATCACCTCTTAATATCAAGTGCAGTTAACGATTTATATATTCTTTAACAGTCTGTATTCAACACGGAGGAAAAGTATAAAATATGCAGCACTTAGGTAAGCAAGATCAAATCGAAGCTTTTACTGTGCTAGTGGGTCTATGTAAGTATTAAGTGCTACTTGTAATAACAACTATTGTTGCCTCGATGTGCTAGAGCCCTCACGTTTCGCAATCTTGTTTATCAATCAGCCGTTAGTATAATTATCAATATAATTTCATCGATAAAGAAGAAAACGGAAGGCAAAGAAGATTTGGCATTGTATATCATGGACCTTCCAGTATATTGTGCACTGTGAGAGAAAAATAGAGAGAGAGAGAGAGAGACATTTGCATACATGTAGTATAGCAAATGTTGATTTAAATAAACAATCTTAATTGAAATCGCTGGCCTTACCTAGTCAAGCTTACAATATATGAATTTTCTTTTAATCATTAAATGCTGATAGTCTTCTTAGTTTTAGCGGCCGCAGACGACTGGGATAGTATTAACCAGCTTTACCGGGATAGTGAACTTCACGTTAAGTCATTAGTCGTTTACACCTATACTTTACCAAATACATAAAATTCGAAGAAATTTGAATTAAACTACTGTACGCTGTAGTGTTAAGTAACGCAGACAAAGCGATGAAATAGTATAAAGGACCTCGGTTAAGCCAGGGGTTTAGATTGGGGTCTCGAGCTATTAACGGTGCACCTAAGCGAGATTTACCGATGAAGGGTCTGCAATTGTAAGCCCGCCGATAGAGTTATTCAGCGCTCACTGTTATATAGTGGGGATTGGGCTAAGATCTACAAAGAGACGTTAAATTGAATAATTAGCACCTCTCGAAAGCTCTATTCAGGCCGGTTAAATTGAATAACCGGATACGTTGAGTCGCACTCAAGACGATTACTAATAGATTTGTTAGAGAAACTGTCGTGTCATTAACAACAACAGCGTCGAGATTCTTCAGCTTTCTGAAATACCTATCATAGTCAGTAGAGATTGGAATCGAACCGAACCCGAACCGAACCCTAAAATCTATAATTTTGACCGAACCGAACTCGAACCCAGACTCTGACCGAACCCGAACTCAGACTCTGGCCGAACCCGAATCGAATCCGAACCCAGACTTGGTCCAAACCGAACTGAACCAAACTCTTGTAGTTCCCTTCTTCTTCACCAGCCTGACATTAAATAAAGATAGTAAGAACAATACAAATATATATTAGTTTTTGCATTTACATGTCTTACAGTATCTAGCAGCATATATTCAGGTAAGGCTTGTTCCGACACAAATTTTAAAATGGTAGCGGTACAAAGGAATGGTAGCGGGAAACGAGACGGGCCTACAGAATATAATGGATAGTCTGAATGATACGGCATTGAAATATAGAATGAAGATTAACATCAAAGAGACAAAAGTGATGAGTGTAGTTCATAAAAATCTGAAATTGCTTGACTCAATCTAGGTGGATTTGTTCTTGTTAAATTCAAATTATGAATTGTTTCTAATTTTAGTGTGCTACCTTAATATTTTTGCAGCCAGATTTGCAAATAATTATATTTGACATTCTATATATGTTAAGACTATCTGGAGTAAATAATTTTGCACCATAGCAATGCAATAATTTCATAACTCTTTTCGTAACTTCATAATTGATCTGAGAGTCTCAAATTTGAAACCCTAAGGTAAATTATTAAGCTTATTACTGGTCAGTTGATAGCAAACGGTGTATATTATGATCATTTTTCTATAGAAGTACACGTGTTTACCAAATCATCTTTATTTGAAATTTTTATGTTACTAAATTGCACTTTGTCTCTTAAATATTGGATCAAATAGCCAAGACATTTCCACTTAATTATAAACTTATCTAATATATAGGCCTATAGTGACAAAAAAATTTAAAAACTGATGAAGCATTCTATTTGCTCGTTATTATCAAGGAGAATATTTCAGATACATTAATAAAGCTAAATATCTATATTATGAACATTTGTTGGTCAACTTACAATATTTTAAGAAATGTACAGGAATAAATACCACTTCTGACCTTTTATCATTGTCATATTTTTGCCCGGAGGAAAAAATGTGGCAGCTATTATGACTTAATGAATTTTTAAGCATATTTACCATAAACCATTTTAAACCTTTATGTCATAACCATGATTAATATAATTAAAGTTAAACAATTGCAACATTATCCAAACCAAACCATTTCGAACTCGAATCGAACTCTTGCGAGTTGGAAAGCAAGCCGAACCCGAACCGAACCCGAACCCTTGTTAGAACCGAACTCGAACCGAACCGAACTTTCATTTTCAACGAACCGAACCGAACCCGAACTCTGGAAATTCATAAAATTCCCATCTCTAATAGTCAGGTCTTCAACTCTTCATGCTCATTCATGTGCCAACAGTAACATTTTCGATAAGGCAATATCAAGCTAATATATAAACACAAGCTTATATATAACTGTGTATATATAATATATAATAATTTACAGTGTGTAACAACTGGTTGAAGTGGATTTATTGAGACAGAGGAATGTGGCGTTTGAGACAGAAGCGAATAGAAAAATTCTATGCTAGTTCTAAGAAGAAAAATAAGAAGAAAAATAATGCTTAATTTTATGAGAATTATTTGTCATCTCAAGCTGCGGAAAGTAGAGACAAATCTGTTTTATGCGCAGTGGTGTGGATGAGGAAGTTTTTGAGGATGGAGGAAGAATGTGAATGTTAATCGATCCTCTTGGGAAATGTTTCATGGAGGCGGGAAATAAATGTTCGCAAAAAGTTAAGATCTAAAAATGAAATGTTTAGCTAAGTGTGTGCAAATTCTTCATTACCTTGATTTTTGAAATTGAACAAAGGTTCAGAAAAGGCCAGAAGATTGTGTCATTATTTGATCCTTTTTAAATTGGGGTTAATTTTAATTTAGCTAAGTTTTGTTTCAAACTTCCACTAGTCACATCGTGCCAAACGTATGAGTTGCTAATTATGAGTAGTATTTTAAATATCTACAGTGTATGGCCTAAACACTGACGCTTACTTCGCTTATCAAAATTGTTTCAAAAAATGAAGCAGGATTAAGATTAATCTGGTCATCTTTCCTTTTCACATTATTTTGTGTCCGTTTTAAACTTGACCAATGTCCATTCGATGCTTGACCAATGTCCATTCGATGCTATGCTATTCAGTGCATATCTGCAGTTCGTCACTTGACGCTTGGTTGAAGCAATTTTACGATTTGTTTGTTTTAATCTCATAGAAGGCTAAGCCATTAGGCTGCGATCATAAAGGTTTGATCGTTGATGAGCATCAGCGAGTAAAGCTTCTGTTGATTGCTGCGAGATAAAGCTATTTGTTTATTTATCTTACGCAATTATTCGCGCCTGCAGGCGAAAAATCTTGATTTCCTAATTCGGCTAGCTTGTAGCTTTGTACAGTCAGGGATCCGTAGCTTGCCCCGATAACTTCGATTTACACCGGCGCTTGATTCCCCGTGTTGTGCTCGGGTGCGGTTGGACCACTGCAGAATAGGGCAACCGCAAACAGTCTGCCGCGTGTACGTAAGAGGCGACTAAAGGCAGGAGCTGAGGATGGCAAGAGGGGACCCACCTCAACATGAAATATTCCCCCCCCCCCCCGATTAAATGGTAATTAATCCACCTAACTGAGGAAGGCAACGGGAACCCTCCTCAGAAGCCATATTTTTTCCAAGCTATAGGCTACATAAGGTATGGATAAGGTATAGACTTTGTGAAGGGATTAACTTTTTAATCTAAGGAGTGCTCTAATGGAGCGAGAAAACAAACTTTGAGTATGAATATGTACCTTGAACCTGCCACTTGGCAGTGCACTGAAGAAGACACCGGCGCTAGACAACGGAGAGAACTGCTGCGTGCTAAAGGCTGCAACCTGGTGGTTGTGCAATTGAACTTTGATCGAACTCTATTCTTTTGTTTTAAATTAAAATGTCATCAAGTCTTAAATGTTTGTAACTTTACTACTTTAGATCGCTGAAATAAGATTATATTTTACAAATTAAAACCAGCAGGATGAAAATAAAAACTAGGGTTACATGATGATCAAGCCTATATATTAAGATAGAAACCTTCAAGTACATGAGATTATCATCATCATCATCGTCGTCATCATCATCATTCTCTTCTTCCTTAGAATCCCAGTTTAACCAGGGTCGGGATACGAATAAATCTCCAATGCTATCTGTCCCGCACCAATCACACTATTCCCATACCATTCCATTTGTTAAAATTTTGTAGCATTTCTGAAGCCTGGACGCCTAACAACCGAATGCCCTTTCTGAGGTTGGTTTGGATCTTATTTTTGTTGCCTTTTAAGACACGTGCAGTAAACGGTTGGTTGTACTATTTAGAAAATATAAAAATACGATAAAATGGATATTTAGAAAATATAAAAATACTATAAAATAGGTATTAAAAAAATATCAAAATACAGTAATAAGCTGAAAACTGCACCTGATCAAAATATCTTAATAGCATAACATCTGTACATAGAAATCGAAATATCCTGATTAGTTACTAAAACAGTTGCATTTAATGTGATAGGAGCAAACTGTGCAGTCTGTATCAACTGGCTGGGTTGGTTTATTGATTTCTGAGCTAGATATTATACTACATGTATGCTGTGTGTAAATATTACATTGAATATGCTACCTGATGTACATGTAGTCTCTCTCTCCCGCACTCTGTCTCGTGATCTGCCAAGTGGCAGGTCCGAGGTACATATTCGTACTCTGAGTCTGTTTTCTCGCTCCGCATACAGCACTCGTACATCAAAAAGTTACTCAAGTAATAAAAGGCAAATGCTCTATCTATACCTTACGTATCCTATAGCTTGGGTGTAATACAGCTTTTGAGGTGGCGTATTGTTGCGTTCTTTGTCGCCTTTTAGGACAAATAGGTTAACTGCTAGTCTATTTTTGATATCCCGGACACTACACGAAAACAACACATATTGATGAGAAGTTCATCCCTTTTGTGTTGTCATGGATGACAGTGGCACCTTAACTATATGTTGTTGTTTATGATCTGGAGGATAATGAGTACGAACAGAAATTCGTTTATTGTTTCTGGTATCTTATTGTGTCACGTGATCCTCCATGTCTGCGCATTAATTAGACATGCCTGGCAGTCGGTTTCGAATTTAAACCGAAGAAACATCAAAGATGGACAAGATACAGGTTGTCGAGGGTGGTGGGGTTGGGGTCACACCTGTGACAGGGGCGCAGCCCTGACACCCCCACCCCCACCCCCCGTGATAGGGCCATTCCTACCTCTCCTACTTCTCCGTCAAAAATCTCAATTCTTTTGTTATACCAGTATCCGCCAGACTCCTTTTAATCTTGATGGACTCTATGCATCTCTTTCACTTCAGCCATCCACCATTTGATGAGAGAAAGTTAGAAATTGGAACCCTTTCATTAAGCGTAGCATTTCGTATATAATTGGTATATATTTTATAATTTATTATTTTATAATGGAATATATTAACGTATACTTTATTCTGTTTTTCTTTCTTTATGTCTTTGGAATATATTTTATCTCTTCCGTAACAAAAGAGATACTATTAGAAACGTAGCATTTTTGGTTGTTAACTTATTTTTTGCTACTGATCAGACATGGTTTCTATTAAATCAATAATCCAACCGGTAATATTATAAACCAGAATCTCTCAATTTGGTCGCTCAACAACAACAACAGAATTAGAGTGCTACTGTCGTCCATGACAACATTGAGTACTATGGTACCAAATCCGATCCGATGAGAAGTTCAACTTTCAACCATTCAATGTTCTGAGATGGACTAGAATTCAAGCATTTGTTTTTAATTAAACTTTTATATTAAATTAAATATAAATCTATTGAAAATTGTTATAGTACGTAAGTTCGACTGTCTGTCAGTTCCACCCCCAAACTCGAAACTCCCGGGGTGTGTCAGGCAGATGTTCTGCTAGGTAAGCTGTTGGAATGGGGAGGGGTTGTACCTGTAGGTACTAATTGAATCCTAAAGGGGGTCTTTCAGACAATTACTTAACCCAGGGGTTCCCAACCGATTGTATACTGGCCCTTAAATCTCTTGTTCGCCTCCATTGTCTTATTGTCTTCGAGATCGTCCAATAAAATGAAATAAAAACTTTAATAACGAATAGAAATCACATATATTGGCAACTTCTTAAGAACGTACGCATAGTCACTTATTTATAGATTCTATAATTTTTCTATTAAGTAATTGTATGGTTCGGTTACAGTTGCTTAAATGGATGAAGCTCACTGATAATGAATGAATAAATAAATGTTATTTATACCGGTACTAGTTTGTGAACGTGAATTGCCTTTGACTTCACCCATACATGCTTGTAAAATGTTTTGGGCTCATACACATTTTCACACATTTGTTCATAAATGGGTTGTCTCTTATTTGAAAATTAAATAGTATTTTTCTAATCGTCACATCGTTTATCTTACTATAGTACTCAATCTGCCGTTCTTAGCCTTTATTATTGTAAAAGTTAATTATTTAAATAATCCTATAGGCCTATAGGCCTACGTCTATCCATGTAGTTGGGCAAAGCTGTAGCTCTGAAAGTTTTATCCATACTAACTATACTCGTAATATAAGATCTTAGAACTAGATACAGACTGCGAAATAATATACGACTTCTAGTACAAGTCTAGGAAATTGATCTCCCTTGAAATCACGAATGTTTGATAAATTGTTATTCTCTGCTCCTGTTTCAAGATATTTAATATGATGGAATTCTATTGTTGCGGATGTAGAAAAATTCTGACAGTTTTCCTGAGATTTATAGAGACTTCAGTAAAGGCATAATGTTTCAAGTTGTTTCTATCTGTTTCATGTTCTCACATATACAATGTAGGAACACCTTGTTATACCTGAATGCCAATTCTCTAGTGATGCATCCGATGTATTTTGGATTAGAAACTGCGCTAACTGCTTGTGTTTAGGAGATCAATAATAACACAACACAGATGTAAGGTTAGTGATTTTACTTAATGTCGTTCTTTAATCCGATTTTCGATGTGAGAAATTTCAATAAAGGCCCATCCACCCACAACCAAAATATGGTGCAATTGATGGGATAACCAGTGAGATATTCAGAATCCATCTGATTTTCTCTTAAAATTCTTTTATTTTTATGCTATTTGTAAATAAATAAATAAATGATAAATGAAAATAATAAAATAAACAATAACGAAAGACTTTATAAAATATATGTGCTTAATAATTATCTAAACTTTATATATGTCAGGTTGCGAACCAAAATTCCTAAACTGTATTCCATAGTAGTTCATAATAGGCCACATACATACGTCGATGCTAAAGAATGCGCAAAATATTATTGGGTTATAAAATTACGTTTCGATTTCTTGAATAATGTCTATCTTGAATCTGAGAGGATACATTTTATAGGATACATATAATCAATGGTTTATTTATTAAAAAATTATAAATAAACCAGTAATTGCAATTGACCAATTCCAATCCAGGTCATGGCTGCATATGTCTGCATCTATTTATTCTAGGATTGATGTGAATTGTGCATGGAAAAGACAGTATATTATGACTGAGCGCTCTGGCTATATGATATCGCAATATAAAAAGTTCTAGGCGTTTTCTCTTTGAATTGTCTACATAATATATGACTGTATAATTGTCGAAGAAAGACAAGTAGTATATGTGTGGTAATATGATGGAACTGATCAACAGTGGAAGTCTGATTCGCTCGTCCGCGGGTCGAGAACAAGAGGAACTTCAATGCTCCCCAGGATTCAAAAACTTCCGCTTAAATATCGAATCATAATTGCTTTAGAAAAATTAAATTTTAATTTTTAACTATATAATTTGCTTACATGTGCCTAATCTCTACAACAATAACAACGACAACAACAACAATTAGAGCGCTACAGTCATCAATGACAACATCGAGCGCTATTGAGACAAAATCTCTACGGGACTGGCCGCCTCTTTTAATCGATTTTATTAATAATATTAGTTTAGGCGTGGGAATTTCGCATTTGAATCTTAAATAAACTCGCAATCTCTTATTTCTTAAATTGACAAGGCAGCGTTAAAGGTGATATTAGTTTATTTTAGTTCAACGATCATCCATAAGAATTAAACGAAAGATTTTAAGATTTATTCCTTACTCGTAATATTATTGTGCCTGCACAGGGTTTTCTATAGAAATGCAATGAAGCGCAATTCTAATAAGTGCATGTTAGAATATGACTATAGAGCAAGAAGAAGATTAAGGAGCTCCTTCAGCGGTTCTAGTGGATGCTTGAACCGATTCGTCTCGTTATTTCATTGGGTTTTGTAAATGCAACGTCGATGAAGTTCAATTCTAATTCTTTGTAAAGCAAATAGGCGTAATGGTAACAGTAGCAGCGGAAATAACAAACTGTAGTTTTCTTCTTATTTAGCTTACTAGAGCGTTAGATCACGAGAAACTTCTGAAGTTAATCTAATTTGTTTTAAAGTGAGTAATACTGTACATTATGTGTGTGCTGGGTTGTCAGACGGCTTGAGTCAGCAAAGTCACTTGAGCAGTTATGTTACTGATTAATAAGAAAATTGAAATAAGGAATTGAGAGAGTTAGAAAGAATGGAGAGAGGGGTGTGTAACATTTGAGAGGAAGAGAGAGAGAGATACGTAAAGAGAGAGAGAGAGAGAGAGAGAGAGAGCGAGAGAGAGAGAGCGAGAGAGAGAGAGAAATCACTAAACATTGTGCCAATCAAATACGATGGCATGCCTATCACTCAATGTTGATATTTACTCTGAGACTTCTAGTGCTATATTGACTGGACTGAATTGCTCCTTCTTAATTGTTTCTGCTAATATTCTAATAATAATAATAATAATAATAATAATAATAATATTCATAATTATTATCATTTTCTTGTACCCCATTTTAACTAGGGTCCGAAGTAGAAAATTGTGTAGCAATTTTTTGAGCCTAGGCTCGCACGAACCGATTGACCTTTTTGGCGTTGGTTTGGATCTTAGTGCTTTGTTGCCTTGTACGACACGTGCAATTGACGGTTGGTCTATTCTTCAGGAACCCGGGCACAACATGGGTAAAAACACCGCTATTGTTCTTATAGACGTGATAAAAATTGATGAATTCTAATTTACTCGAGCATCAAAGACAGCAAGCTGATTGCGAGTAATAAAAAATTAATGGCGTAGGTCTACTTGCACTATTTCTCTCTATTTCTCTCTTGCATTATTTTTAACATTATGATTAGGCCTATGCAGCATAAAAATATAATATACAGTATATATTGTGTAGGTTAAACTGTATGAATAGATTATACACGGTGATATACAGGTATATATCATTTGTGAACCAAGAATCGATTAAGCTTCTGACTGCAGACCTGTAGATATCAATTCTCCTCTGTCACTGATAAATGTACAAACGCAGAGCATATATACTCAATTTTTTCGAAATCAAAATCGTCTGTGGTCCTCGAATATGGCGGAGCTCCGTTACGCTGGTCTATTAAAACTCCTCGGTGCACGGCGATTGTTTAATGTCCTCAGAAGAATACGTGAAACTGTTTACCTAATGTCAGCCTAATGTCCGCCATGTCATCCAGGAATTATTTCATAAGCGTCCTTCGATGAGCTCAAGGGAATTCTTAGCATATGGCTTTAATCGTTATGGCTCTCCTATGATACTGGACTAAAATTGTTGGACTGGACTAAATTAAAATTGGACGTCATTAGTTCAATGGTTCTGCACACAAGTATGATTCTATAGTCATCAATGAATTTGAAATTAAATTGAAGCAGATTATTAAATGAATTTATAACAGTCTTTTACGGTTAAAATAAAAACGATTGGTTCTGTATGAATTGGCTAGGAAAAATCCAGAAGGTCTTCGAATTCACTTGTTTAATAGTAGGCCTATATTGCAGAACGAATGTGTTCAACGTTTTTGTGATGTAAGTTAAGGACCTGAATCAAGGTAAATATTATGTAAAATATTTTGTAAAATTTATAATAGTACAAGTTAATCAGCTAGATAGATTGTATTTCGCTCCTACTGATGTCCGTTTATTTGAATCTTTATTGATCTATTTGCTTATGGTTGTGCAAATTACCAGGTACAAATTAATAAACAGAAATAAACTTTTTTTAAAAATTGTGATTCATCCCTAATGGAGTACAATACGGTGAATAGAATCAGTCAAATAAAATGAATGGAATTAGTCAAATATTGTGGAGTTAATTATTTAAACACATATTGAAACCACATTTTTCTCAATTAGAGTCCTACCCTACATGTATAAATAAGTCTTCATTGAGAGTTATTGCGGAATGTTATAACTTATACAAACAAATACATTTACCAACAGACCATCGAAGCAGTACACGGCAGAAGGAAGGAGGGAGCTAGAGAGAGAGAGAGAGAGAGAGAGAGAGAGAGAAAGAGGACAGTAAAGAGATTGTGCCAACCTTTATATTTTGTTATTTAGACAACTATTAGATTTATCAGCTTGAACCTGCCGTTCAGTTGATTGTCGCGAGTGGAATGAGAATATGTAAATGTGCTGCCAATCTAGATTCGTATTGAGTCCTGATGGATTTGACGGCGTTAGGACGTTTAAGGTGGAGGATAGGAAAGACTAACATGAACCCTAAGCGTAACATAGCCATGGACGAATCTCCTGTGGGCTTTTTGAAGGGGGCACTGCCCCTTCCCCCCCTCCCCGTGGCCTCGTGAACACATCACTGCTTAACGATGCACCGAATGGACAGGATATTGCGGATTGGATTCTCGAGTCGCTTAGTTTCATTCCATCTAAATGGATTGATACTAATACCTATTCGTTTATTGTCCCAGCTTGTGCCTTGCTGGCGTATTGTGTCATTCTCTCTGTTTCTTTAGTCTCTTTCTTTGTTACTCTCACTCTCCTTCTTTCACTCTCTTTCTGTTTGTCTGCCTGTCTGTCTGTCTCTTTCTGTCTCTTTCTCTTTATCTCTCTCTCTCTCTCTCTCTCTGTCTTTTTCTCCCTCTCTCTCACATGCTCATTCACTGTTGCTGCAGGTCGAAGGCGTATTAATTTTCTTCGAGTGAATTTATTATTTCTCATAACAGTGTACTGTATCATTGAAGCCTTCAAAGCAATAGCCTCTTTAGTAACTAGGATATGCACCAGGGGCACTTGATACGTCTTAGATAAACCATTATTCTCGATTTATTTCTTGTAAGCAGAACTTTAGAGTCTATCTGATTCTTGAAGCACATTATAATAAACAGTCTGACAAACAGATTATATGCACTTAATATAATTTAGACCGGTTGATGCGGAGATAATAAAATCTATTCAGAAAAGCTCCACTAATTCATCACACTATATCTTTACGAATTTTCCCAGTCCTGCTCGGCATTATTTATCAGAAAATAAAATAGAAGTAAAAATCTTTACAATTATTAAACTAAGAATCTCTTTCCTTACTAAAACAGAGGGATACTCTCAATTCTGACGTAGTTTGGATTCGAACTGGTTGCTTTTTATTTATCTGCAAGCTCGAGAAAGGACCAGTTGATTGACAGAAGTGAATTGATTATTGTACTTGCATTTATTGTGTCATTTAAATGTTATTGTAATCATTGTATTTTGTGTTTCTTTATATTTTTGCAGGAAGAGTTCGATCTGCTGCATTCACTGTGTTTCTCTAGTGCCGATGTCTTCCTCATCTGCTTCAGCGTTGTGCATCCGTCCTCTCTTCGGAGCGTCACCAACAAGTGGATCAACGAAATCCGCTTTCACTGTTCCGCCGCTTCCACGTCATCATCATCTTCAACTTCATCTTCATCGTCTTCAACATCTAGATCTTTCATTCCTCCTATAATACTCGTTGGAACGCAGACCGATCAGAGAACCAACCCCGCCAAACTGGCAGAGTTGTCCAGACGTAAGGAGCACCCGGTCACCGTGGCAGAGGCGAGTGAGTGCGCTCAGAGCATAGGGGCCGCCATGTACATAGAATGCTCAGCCGTTACTCGGTATTGCGTCAAAGACGTCTTTGATTCCGCTATTTTCGCCGCACTCGACGGAAAGGGTTACGTGCAGAAGTGTCGAGGACCTTGGGCTAGCTTCCGGCGATCAAAGCGCTACCGCTGTAGATCAGTGCTGTGGCAGGAGAACAGCTATTCCAGTGACAACGATTCCGTCTCACCTACTGGTAGTCTCTCTCCCAATGGTTTGCTCAGCACTAATCTGAAAAAGAAGGAACTGAAAAACTGTCGCTGGAAACATTTCTGCTGCTTTGGTTGATGCATAAAGTGCGCTAGCATTGTATGTAGATAGTTTACAATTGTTCATTATATGTATATTTTATACTGCGAATTATGAACCGTTTTTTGTATGCATTATTGTACATTTGACAGGATATTGCATTTCTGTTATAGAATTCAGTCAAATTGGCTAGTAGATAAGAAAATGTTCCTAATTTAATACACAATTAAAATAGCGGTATAGCTACTGTAGGCTCAACGCCTCGAGGAATCGTACAATATTTTTTTGTCTACAGTGTACAGAGACCGAAACATGAAAATGTAATTTTAAAACTATTATGTGAACTTTATTTCTCTTGAGCAAATGCACAAAAGAAATTATTAAAATTATTGTTGTAAGTTTATTCAATATTATAAAACTTTATCCTGCAACTAACTTAGTAAGCCGTTTTCTTAAAAGGGGTTTCTGAGCCCATCTTTTAATACAAGTGCTTAAAAACTACGAAGTTTTCAGCAATCGTTAAATCGTTTCGTGCAGAAACACTGATTTAGGAGGCTAAAGTTAAATGATTAATTTATAATATTTTGTAAAGATTTCTTTATAATGATAATTAATAAAAGTTAGTAAATAGCAAACAGAAATTGTTACAAAATTTTATAGAATGGAAGAGATTATAGGGTATTGACTCATGATGTGGTATGGGACAGAGAGGAGTGGAGAAGGTCTATTCGCATCCCTGCCCTAGTTAAACTGGGATTAAAGGGAAGAAGAAGAAGAAGAAGATGATGATGATGGTGAATAAATAGCAAAACTACAAATTAATTTTAATATACTGAGTTTTCTTCTCGAGTTGAACTTCAAGGAACAAATCTAACTCAATATAGTAAAATGTCAGTAAATGTTTTGACATTCATTGAACTTATAATGCTGTGTTATCATTAAGTTACTATTCATTTTTATATCGGAAAACTGATATATCGTAACTCTTTCAATCTGCATGTCGGAACGACTGAATATTTAGTCAAGATCAAATAAGCCAATTTAGCTTATAGTAGCTTAAAGCTAACGCTTTTGCTTTGGGCTGTAGAATTTATTTATTGCCATGTGCTATTATTATAATCCGGCTTTTCTTAAAAGCAGGATATCTAAATGAAAATTCTTCTTAGTAGGAACTCACTACGGCTCTTGTCTTAACAGTCTAAAAGAAGTCTTCTGAACTTTTTGACATTTTTAAAATTCTTCTGCTACCGATTGTAGTTTGATTCCGAGTAAAATTCGTTTGTGATATCCATCATATGACCGAGATGAAATAAACAAATGCTATTTTAGAGATTACTAACACTACCGAGTGCTGAGAGATTAACTTAATTAGGTTTACTTTTTGAAACTTAAATCCACCTCTATTGCGCATAGTAATTCTTAATAAATAAATAGTAAATAGTAAATATTTATATATTAGGCTATAAGTAAATATTTAATAGAAGAATCTCATTTATATTCAGCTGTTAGTCTATGTTATTGTACCAGTCTTGTTTTGCATAAGTATACAAAACATTTCTATCAGTGAAGTTGTTATAGTAAATTATAAAACTGTCATCGATTTAATGAAGATCGTGCTTGATTAGTTAGTACTGCTTAGTTTTATTTATTACAACACTGGCAGTACTGTTGATTCGAGTAAACTGAACTATCGCACTGATTGATGGAAGCAATTAATTTATAAATATGCAGGTAAAGCTTATGAGCAAATGTTTAATATTTTCAAAATGCATTTAATAAAGTATAGATTGATTATAGAGCTACTGCAAAATAATGAATAAATTTGACTTCCCTATCATTATCCAATGAACTATTTGTATTCTACTGCTAAGAATTCTATATATATATATATATATATATATATATATATATATATATATATATATATATGATGTATTCGGTGTAATTTATACATTAGGCTTGACTGATGCTGTCTAAGTTAATGCCATTCGTCAATCAAAGGTTTTATTGCTTCTGTATATAACATATTTAAGTGCATAAGAATATATTTGTTCGTTTCTTAATTGTTTATAAGAACGTCACGCTTTATCTCATATTTGAAGTATGACAAATCGTCCAGTAATGGGCGATTTCTATCAAATTATGTATTCAACCTCTCTGACCCAGCACTGGCTTTCATACGTCGTTATAATGGACAAAAATATTGACGCTCGAACACTGTTCTAGCTCATCTTCTTTAATACCAGCTGTGTTTATCTGATTTCAAATTTAAACAGACTACTGTCTAACTCACTCGGCACACAGTGGGTCCATACAGCGGATTTGCATTGTATGCATTCAACGTGCCCAAAACTCCATTTTTTACCAACACATATTAGTGCAAGCCCTAATCTCTTTATTAAAAGCCAGTTAAGCGTTTGCTAAGCCGTGATTCATTGTATTGTGCAAGTGCAGGTAATATTTGTCTGAGACTTTGCACTCGTTTGTAATATGTACACAGACATATTTGGAACTTCCTTTCCAAACTCATTTGGCAAATAATTAGCGAAAGTTGGATCACTAACATTGACGCTCTTGCGCAATGATTGAGTTGAAACGATTTACATGAAGTGAGATAATATCAACTGAAAATACATTTATCAGCATCTGTCTACGTTTATCTGCCTGAAACGTCTGTCAGTATCTGTTGCGTTTATCTTCCTCTCACTGTTTGTCTGTATCTGTATGCGTCTATCTGTCTCTCAGTGTCTATCTGCATACCTCTGCGTCTATCTTCCTCTCACTATATCTCTGTATCTGTTTACTTCTAGCTGCCTATCTGTCTCTATACATCTGTCTGCATCTATCTGTATCTCAGTTTCTGTCTGTATCTGTCTGCGTCTATCTGTCTCTTTCTATATACGACTGTCAGCGTCTACCTGCCTGTCACTGTTGAGAGTATATCAAATATATCAAAGAGTATATCATATCAAAGTTTGTCCACATACCACTGCTTCTATAAGCCTAAGAGCGTCTATCTGGATTAATTTGTCTGTCTCTCTCCGCCTTGTAGTATCCATCTGTATACCTGTGCTTATGCAGACCTTCATCGATTTACGTTTATCTCTAATATAACAGTAACCTAACAATACTGGGCCAGAAAACATCAAATGCTTGTGTAAGATTCTCTAATATACGCTATGCAATATACAGCTAAACAGTTTCACTACCATGAATTTCATGGAGTTATTTCTTACTAGGTTTTCTAATAATTCGTACATGTATGGTTAGGCCTACTACATGGCGGTTGTAACTTTTTTCTGTCTCTCTCTCTCTCTTTTCTCTGTCTCTTTCTCTGTCTGTCTCTCTATATCTCCATCTCTATCTCTCTCTCTATCTCTCTCAGTCTCTCTCTCTCTCTGTCTCTCTCTATCTCTCTCTCTTTCTCTCTCTCTCTCTCTCTCTCTCTCTCTCTCTCTCTCTCTCTCTCTCTCTCTCTCTCTCTCTCTCTCTCTCTCTCTCTCTCTCTCTCTCTCTCTCTCTCTCTCTCTCTCTCTCTCTCTCTCTCTCTAGTGTACTGCCACGAAATATGAAGCGACACGCTAATGGTATATATTAATACTCTCGAATTCTTTTCACGTTCCATATAGAGCACTCTACTGATCAAAAAGTTAACCCCTTACCTAAAAGGCTATGATTTACCCATACGTTATATATCCTATAGCTCGGGAATACTATGCCTTATGAGGTGGTTTTGCGTTGCCTTTCACATTCTGTTCTTTGTCGCCTTCTACGACATCTGCATTTATCGGTTGTTCTACTCGTCAGTGTCACGGACACAACACGTTTGTAGCTATAGAACTAAGGTAAGCATTCGTCATATATATGAAATTTAGTTGAAGACACTCTAATTTATTAACACAAATACATAGTTCTGCGGGATAAAGGATAACATTATACATGCACTGTATAATGCCATTACACAGTATGAAGTAATGAACAGTTTAGTATTTATCAATAAGAAAGTAACAATGAAGATACTTATTTATATGAAAATATCGAATGTCATATAACAGATCACTGAACAAAAATCCTAAAATTGTAAATTAAAACAGTTTCACTCATAAATCATATATTATACAAACTTGTATCTATCAAGCAGGTTACTAATTTTAATTATAGATTCTGTCTCAACAACCTCGTCTGGTGTCCCATTCTGAGTAATAACTCACTCTGATTCAAAATTGTGTCTAGTCTGCTTCTAGATTTAATAAGTTCATATTAAATTTCATTACCTCAAGTTTTACAACTATTTGTTTAATGGAGCTAAATGTTATAATTAGATCATTAAATCATTTTACCAACTTATATAGGCTAGGCCTAATTCTCTAACATGTTAAAATTTGAGAGTCTATGAGCTATGGTCCATAACTGTCAAATGAGAAAGTGAGTGAGAGAGAGAGAGCGCGAGAGAGAGT
The DNA here is from genome assembly GCA_905160935.1 of Enchytraeus crypticus. Classification (NCBI taxonomy): domain Eukaryota; kingdom Metazoa; phylum Annelida; class Clitellata; order Enchytraeida; family Enchytraeidae; genus Enchytraeus; species Enchytraeus crypticus. Next base: position 905,566 of record CAJHZI010000904.1, on the reverse strand, counting down.
GTGTGTGTGTGAGAGAAAGGGAGAGAAAATAACGAAAGATTATGACATTGTATCCTGAGTCGATGCTCCAGGATAGAAGAATCGCATTTCGATATTCAACAGATGGCACAAGTGGTCTGATAGGCTTTTTCAGTAATTTGAAAAATTTCAAATTCTTTTCTCTCTTTTTCTTTCTCTCCTCTCTCTCTCTCTCTCTCTCTCTCTCTCTCTCTCTCTCTCTCTCTCTCTAATGTTTAGTTAAAATGCTACTCAATATCTACTTTTATCGCATCTTCCTATGGAGACTCAGTCCCGGAGTCCTCTTGAAAGGACCGGAAATTACCCGAGTGACAATTTTTAGAGCCCCCGAAGAGTGTATCTCTCTTGCTCTATTGTTTGACAAAAGATAGGACCCATGTAGGCCTACTCGAAGGCCGCTATCAAACTCACTATAATTATGAAAGATCATTGCAAGATTACACTGTAAGCTCTATACAAAGATCTCTAAAATAAGTAGATATGGCATGACTGTTGTTTCAGCGACACCAGTTTTGTAACAAGAGCGACTTGATTTCAAGCATGCCCCATTTAATCGTGAGGGTAAACAAAGCCCATTTGTCATGTGTATTTAATAGTAATTTCAGATTTATTTCATGATATTCGGCCTCTAAACGGTTTTAAGATGATGTACATTTGTTGCGCGTTTGGGTATACACATTCCAGAAATCCAGAAACTAAATAACGGTGAATATCCTTTAAGAGATTTGAAATAAAATCTGTTTGCATTTTGTATTATAAAAATATACATCCAATAAATAGGAATTCGTTTCAAAAAATTTTGTGTCATGACGATATATTGGATAGATATGACGATAAATGTGCTACTAAAGTGTTTCACAATCGTTCAAAAGCTTTGCAAATGTTCAAAATCTTCATTATTTTATGTCTTTAAATAACGATCAGCTGATATTTTTTACCTCTGGCTAGCTAAATTAGTTGTTAGCATCACTGAAATTCTTGAACTCAATGTTTACAAAGGTTGAGATTGACTTTGACACTTCTACGGTTTTTCTTTATTCTATGGTACTATACGATACGTGTATTACATTGTAAGATCATTATACGATTATACAAGAGTAAACCATAAGATCATTATACGATTACACTATAAGTGCACTGTTAAATTACACTTTAAGTTCATTGTAATATAATACTACACAATAAGTGACGCTGTAAAATTACACTATAAGATCCTTATATTAACATTATATTTTAAGATCATTAATTATATACCAATATAAGATCATTCTGTTAATGAACGACTTGATCACATCACTAAGGATAATTAAGTTAGGCCTAGATAGCTTTTAGTAATTAATGAAGTATGATTTAACTTAACTTAACTATCAGGGGCGGATTCAGGAATTTTTTTAAGGGGGGGCCCGATTTTTTTTGAGAGTACACATTTTTTGCTTACCCCCCCCCCCTCTTCTCCGGGATATGTGACGCAATCAGAAAAATGCTGTGTGGACGTAACGTTTTTCACTACTGCGCTCGGCCCATAGAGTGAGTGTATTCCCGTATCTTACCCCCCCCCCCCTCACTCATACACGTACTAAAGTGAGAAAAAAAGAAAAAAGCTAACATGCTTAAATTCCTACATTTGTGTTGGAAAAAAGTAGGTTAATTTTTCACCTCTTAAGAAACTCTGCTGATCTGGACGAATTGCAAAAGTGAACTAATTTTGCCGGGAGTCGTAAGCCCCTCCAGTCAAGGCTGTTCGCACCACTGCCTCGGGACAGAGTTCACATTTTTTACTTACACCCTCCTTTCCTCTTATAGGCCTACAGGGGCTAAAGTGAAAATTGCGAGCTAGCGAAACGATCTACATTTTTCTGGCCCCCTTTCATTATACAGGGCTCCTAGTGTAACTAAATATGAATTTGTATTTGAGCTAGTGGAACTGAGTACCCTCTCGTACCCCCCCCCCCCCTAACCACTACCCCTACAAACATATTGACACGTAGAAATTGCCATAGAAACAATTAAAATATAGTTTTACAATTTTTATCGCCGGGCCTAAGGGAGGGGGGGGGGGCGGACCCACTGAGCCCCCCTGGATCCGCCACTGTTAACTATATTGGTTTAGGATGTCGTGGAGACTAGATTGTAACACTTAGGCCTACGTGCCAGCTAGTCTAGTCGTAATTTCACATAGAATAAAGAATTATTCTACATCTTTGTACTTCAACGTACAAAAATTGTAAAGGAAAAATGCAAATCTTGATAAGTCGATCCATTTTTCAAAAAGAACACAGCAAAAAATAAAATGCTTACCAAAGGTTTCCTAGGTGATTTTCCATTTCTCTCTTTAGATTCTGGTTATTCGAATCGTCTGTTAATTGGAATCAGTACATGGTAGAAGAGGGGGAGATACAGATAGATAGATAGATAGATAGATAGATAGATAGATAGATAGATAGATAGATAGATAGATAGATAGATAGATAGATAGATAGATAGATAGATAGATAGATAGATAGATAGATAGAGATATAGATAGATAGATAGATAGATAGATAGATAGATAGATAGATAGATAGATAGATAGATAGATAGATAGATAGATAGATAGATAGATAGATAGATAGATAGATAGATGGAGAGAGAGAGAGAGAGAGAGAAAGAGAAATGAACAATTTCGCATTTTCTGCTAACTTTCGGGCCATTTAAGCTAACTTGAGCAAGTTAGTTGTTTTGTAGCTCAATGATGTTTCTGTCAACATCTCAGAATGGCAATTAAAAGTCGAGCTAAAGTCAATTTTCTTTTGCTCTTTGTATGCAATTTTCTCTATTGATAATTTATGTCGCAAATACACCTATAAACATATATTCTAAAGTTAGGGTAATGATTTGAAATTTATGTTGCGCTAAAGGGATAACTTACGGCTTTACGGGGTTTTAGATAATGATATTTAGTCAGCTTTTTTGTGCTCGATATATAATAGCCAGTCATCCTAGTCGCCCAGTGATGATTAAATAATCAGTTTCTAAAAATTGCTAGAATCTCATAGTTGATAAATAAATGTAATGCAAAAGTCTTTTGTTTAATTAAATGTTATTTTAAACTAATTTAAATATTAATCTATTTCATTTAGAGTGTTAAATGCAAATTGTGCCTAACATCGCAATTTTTATATGTAAACAACGATCGATCTAGTGGGAGTTGCTGAGTTCATTGTTCAGCATGAGAAGTTGCCAGTGAAAGCTTTAGATAGAGTAATTTGAAATTAGGCGTATTAATTTTGCATTGAGTTTTGTAAAAATGTTATAATAAGTAATAATAAATCATATACTTTAAATGTTTAAATTTGGCATAAACAAAGAAGTTACACATAGTAGCAATGGACATAGAAAGCAACCTAACTTGTTATTGGATAATTTTTTCACCTAAAATACATTACTGCATATTATGTTTGATGACGTAATTAGTCTTCAAGACTATAAATATGGTCCTTATTTTTCAGTATTGGTGTGAAGCAAATGGTCATTTTAAGTTTTAGGAAGGAAATTGTAATTGTAACTATTAGTGAAAAACAAAAACCTGTCAAATTATATTTAATGTTGTTTAGTTTATCTGGCGCGATAGTTAAAACGTTTGGCTCTCTGAACAGGGTACAATCTATTAATTTTGTTTGACATTTCAAGATTTGCTAATGTCTTGTGGCTCTTGCCTTTAGACAAGTTATGTTATGAATTTCCATTGGTGGCATAGTAATTAGTATTACAGATTCACATAAACATGTTCATTTTCTATAAGTAGACTGCTAAATATTTCAGCTAGGTCTACTGTCTATATTAATAACCATTCAGGCGAGCATTCATATTTCCACAGGAACTATTGTGTCAACAATCTCGATGTGCTTCAGACCCATAATTTAATTTGATCATTTATATATTATATGTGTCTATATTTTAATTATTTAATCTTTGATACTTCCCACTTAGCTTGTATAATATCTACAGAAGAGCAGTGGCTGGAATGGATGTTTTTATATTTTTATATACACGCTGTGAATAAAATTGTACAATGGACTCAGAATTGTTTTAACTTTTAATACAAACTGCCTGAGACAATCTTTCTTATTAGAAGTTTTAATGTGTAACAAGAGGAAGTCATTTTCAAGCCACATCTTAAAATATAATTTAAATATGAAGCCATAACTTGCATTTATTTATTTTTCTACACTTGTATACTGAATTATCTCATTAATATGTAACATTTTTGAATTGCCATGATTTGGTTTGACAAATTTCATTACTTTTTAGCCAGTGTTGCAGGCAAATTTCATCTTATTCTTTGCAAAGTAAAGGTTTTGAAAGTATTTAAAAATACCCTTTTGGAGATTAATCTAAATTTTATTTTGTTACTATTTTGAAACTATTTTTATTTTGTACACTTTAGGAAAATCTCACTACTAGTGTCTATCTAATGCCTTAGATTTTTCAGGATTTTCTTCTGTAGAATTGTCAGTAAAATGTCAATATTTAATTTATTTATCCATCTGACAATATTTTGCATAATGGCAGGTCTATGGCATATGAAGAATTTCAATTATTTCTATCCTCAGCTTCCCTTTTCTTATCTAAATAAGAATTCATTAATTATTAAATCTCCTATTTATACTTTCTCCCATCCGTCTGACCATTTTCCTTTGAGTTCTTCCTTAGAACTACATGTATTATATCTTTCAGCAATCTCTCCCCTTACTGTATACATGTATATCCTATCCTTCTCTACTCTATATTTCGTATAAAATTGATTTTAGATGGCATGCAAAACTGAAAAATGTGAATTTTTTTAGATGTGGTAAAAAATTAATATGCCAGTGTTGTGTGTTAATTGTATCATAGTCAATAGAAAAGCAATTGCAAATATGAAGAATTAACTAGAAGTGTAACTGCTAATTATTTTGTTCTAATTTGTACTTATTAATTATTTTGGTTTGTTTTTAGAGTGCGAAAGATGACTTGATTCTGCTATATAGTGTACTGGTCTGACTTTGCTGCAGTATTAAAACATTGTATTTTTGTATCAAATGACAAAACACATTTATTCCTATTGAGTAGTTTGAGTGCTAACCTATTTCTAAATTCATAATGGCGGATACTGCGGTGAGCACCCCAGCCTCATGGAACAAAGTTTATCCGCCTAGCTTTCCGTCTATCGCTGGATCAAGCGGCGCTACAATTTCTACAATTTCTACAAAACCCGTTCCTATGAAGCTCTTTTCTACTTGGGAAGTGGAAAAATCAACGCCAAGTTGTATACCGAGGTAAGTCCAAATTGAATTGTTTTAATCATCTTGGCGCTACTAGCGTACTCGTACCACTACTAGCATATCTCTGATTATTTGATTAAGCTCTACGTTATCGCATATGTTACCCTTCACCTTGATTTTCATAAATTCTTAAATTCTAAAAGCAAGTGCTACTGTATTTCATATTTTATATAACTAATAAATATTCAGAGTAAATTGGATTGAAATTATAATATTTTAAATAACAAATCATGTGTTGACTAATATTTTAAGAATAATCCAATTGATGCATGTTCGGTGTTTGCGTGCATATATTAATCTGTAAAGCCAAGTGCCTGAAATGGTAGCTCCCATTATTGGATCCTGGCAGCAATTTATGCAAAGAAGCTAATGATGCTTAATATAGTAAAATTAACTGAATATTAATTAACTTACGCTAGCAGCTTGTGTGACTTAAAAATCTAAGCTTCATATTAAAATATCGGAGTTTTTCATTAAAAATATCTGAGCTTCTCATTTATTTTCAACTTAAATTCTCATTCTCATGCCGTGGACCTGCCAGTAGGCAGTGCGCTAAGAGATATTCTCATTGTAAAACCTCATCATTCTATTGAATCTTAGATATATTTCTGTGAGGGCCATGATAGTATACATGTTTACACTCTGTATCATTGTTCTTAGGATTTCTTTATGGACACCTCACCTAGTGGAGTTTTTATTCTGTCAACCTCTGGGTTATTAATGAGCTATATCTAAGCAAAGTTGCTGTTGTTACATTTACCTATGAAACATTAGTCTAATATGTGTCTAACAATTGTTGTCTAATAATGGCTGATTATTGTAGATGTTAAAATTGCTATTTTAACAGCTACATTTTAGCTGATGGTGGTTATGAATAACGTAAACTTTTATTAAATTTTATTTAGGTTATTGGTTTTAAGTTGTTAATAATTTTGAAAGGTTTCAGTTATATTAGCTTTGGTTAATTAGAGTAATTTAGATTTTTCTGATTTAATATATGTTAGTTTGTCTGCATATACTTTTAATAATAATTTTTTAGTAGACTGATATGAGTCCGTATACTGGTTGTTATCCAGCTCCTTCAAATGAAGAAACTGACGTTAACCTCAGCTTTTTTTTACAATAATTTCAAATCGTATTCCAACAAGTCGCTATCAATTTCTACAAAATGTCAAATTAGCGTTGAACTTGTTCATACATACATACATGTAAGTTTAAAATTTGACTGACATACCTTCGTATCTGAGTGCTAAAGGACTCATGCTACGAAGAACTTCTGCAGATAAGAGTTTGACAGTTATGTCTGGACCCACTGATTCGAAAACCATGTAACTAATTAAAAATAATAATTCAAAAAAATAATTCGAAAACCATTTAACTGGTAATAGTCGGCATACTGAAATAGGGAATTATCAAGCTCCAGGTTCCTAATTCTACTGCAAGCTCCTGTGAACTGGTTAGATCCAGCAATTCTGTCTTCAGTTCTGACTCTTCTAATGCACATTGTTGAGAAAGCTCCTGGGAGTAATGGAGTTTGTAATTCGCTGTATATTAATGATTCCAGTGAAGGTGCGCAGCTCTATCCCACGAGATTGCACGCTGCTCGTTTCTCCATCTGCCGCTAAATTCCTGCTCTCACATGGAAACAAATCTCTCTAGAATTATAATAGGCTAGTAGCCGCTAGTTCTAACGTGAAATCCTGCCATATTCAGAATTTATTGTGTCAAGTACATATGAATGACGTCAGTCGTCTAAAATGTCTGTAGGTCTGTAGTGCAGATGCCAGAATATGTGAAAGACAGATGACTGCTGATTGTAGTTTTCAGATCAGTGAATTGATACTAGCATTTTTTTGGAATGGCCTATGGCCTACATGTATGCATTACAAAATACAACATACTAAGTACTATACAATACTATACAATATACAAGTGTTAGTAATTTCATGATCAGAAAGTCTTGAAGGGATTAAAATATAACTGTTTTGCAGCTGTTGGTGATAAATGAAATGTGAAAAAGCTGCATACCGTTAATATGACATCCGCGCCATCGGTCCATACAAAACATGATCCTCCCTTGAATTCATTATTCATAACAACTCCAGGCAGTTTAGCATTTGGTTTCCAGTGCAAAAAATGTTTCCTTGTGAAATTTGCTGCAGTGTGCGTGTAGAAGTTTAGCTCTCTTGAATAAACTACAAAAGTTTAGTTGATAAATGCCAAGCCATATTTATTGTAGGCCTACTGCTGTAGGTTTTTGTGGCCGTCTTTATTTGTGATTTTATCTTGTATTTGATGACAAATAATACGAATTAAATTACTATAAATAGAAATTTATATCTTGGTTTGTTAGCGGGAGGCTTCAGATGAGTATTTTAGTGTCTTACTCAGTTGATGTAAAGCCTTATAAATATATTTTGAGTTTACCGCTATCTTAGAATTGATTTATTGGCCTACAACTGCAAATGTTTGAAAGTTTGGTACGAGTGGCTGAACTCTTCTATTTACTCTAGCATTTCTTCGTTTAGTTTAGTCCATGAATAAAATTAGGATGAATCAGTGCTATTAAGCTCTCTATCCAGTTCGGCTGTCAAGTGCCTACTGTAGGCCTACTATTATTAGGCGTTTGCAGAAGACGTAAGTAGTCGTAAGAATAATTAAGTAGTTGACGTCCCTGACGTTGCCTTATGGCGAGGAACCGGACGTTATATTCTTATTGATTGATTGATTGTTATTTAAGAGTACTGTGTCGTTTTGCACTAATATTATTTTTTAACTTTGCTTAGACCTGGTTGTAGAGTCGACAGTTTATAGCACTTACATGTATGGCTATATAGGAAGCATCGTTGTGCAGTAAAATCTAAACTTTCAATCTGGAATGATACACCTTGATGTTTAGGCCGCCTAGTCTTCATTAATGTAGATGTAAGACTTGTCACAACTAAAGCATTCAAGTGTACTAGTTTAGTACTGGCGGCTTTGTTCCGCTGACGGACTTTACGTCATTATATTCTATAAGAACTGCTCAACCATATATAGATGTATGCACTATTCTGAGCCTAGATCTAAGGCTATTCTAAGCCCATCGCAGAGTATAGTGGGTGAAGGTGGTTGGCTGATGACTGATGTTATAATGTACTCGTATTCTTTTTACCATTTTTTATCATAACATGGTGCTTTAGAATGTGTTCGTCTATCTGTGGCTGTTTGGATGATATTGTCGTAGTTAAAAAATATACATTACACGCATGAATTGTATATAAAATGTGTTTCTATTATATTTTTGGTTTTGTTCTTTATTTGTATATTATATTTTTTCTTACAAAATAGCTATTGATCGTTATATACTTTTGAACACTTTATAACAAATCATATTAAAAGCATTACAAAATGATTAAGGCTTATAATTAAAAAAATCTACTGAAAAATTAGAAAACAAAATAAAAAATTATTTATGTTTTTACGAAATAGCATTAGTATAGTTATGATGTGTAATTTGTATAGCAGCATAATGATTGAATTGAGTCTTTTGTAGCCAATCTGCTGATCTCAACCAGACTTACAATAAGTACAAAGTCGCCGATCCGCGCAGTGCTTATTTCAAGTGGTTCATTAGCTGATTAAAGCTTGGGAAGACATTTAACTCCGCTGTTTAGGAAACTTCAATGACAAAAATCTATTTTTTCTAGAAAGGTGATTGAACTGAAGAGTATTAGATAATTAAGAACTTAATATTTGATGTCTTCAGCTGATGTTCGTGTTAGCGTTCTTGCGTTACATGACATGCGTACAGTGTGATTTATGTATTAAAGTTGCAATGAAGTGAGGGAACGAACGTTCAGAAGTGTCTTTGTCTATTTATAATTCATAATGTGGCTGAATGCTTTGTGGCTCTACAATGCACGAGACAAACTGAACCGAGCATCTACATGTATCATTCTTTCTTCATTTTAAGTTTTGCATTTTTTTAAGTTTAAAGAACACAGTGATGTGGAAGAAGTTTATTTAATGGTCTAGTATTTCTACAGGTTCATTGTCTGCGCTTGGTGAGCCGTGTAGTTTAGTTTAATATTGTGTCACGATGAGGCTGTAAATTGTGAATAAACCTTTAGAATATTGTGCATATGTTTAATACCAGAAGCTTGGATACAGAGAAATGACCATTAAGTATGCATTGGATTATTTGTAACATTTTACATAATTAGAATAATTATGTAAAATGTTAATGTTATGTAAATGGAAGGGACCATAATATTGTTATTTAGATTAGGACTATTTTTATATTAATTAGATTAAGACTTTCATTATAATTTTTCTTTAAAATATTTATCTGAAGTTGAATAAAGCAATTGTGTTGCTATTTAGACAATCCTCTAAAATATAACGTCATTATAAACTAGGCTTAGTGTCTCATGTAAAGTGTTTAACCATTCACAACGGTTTTCTCTTTCTCTTTAGAAGAAAATCTGTTGAAAGAGAGGATATGGAACCTATAGTACAAGTACGTGTTGTCTATGCTTAGTTCATAGTCTTTGTCTAAGTGCTGACGATAATTTTCGTGATTAATTTGTTGTTGTTAGAACTTCGTCGTGAAGAGCAATTTTTAAGGCTGGAATCAGTAACTGCATTGAAGTATTCTAGTAATAAGCTGATATGTTGGTGTTTGTTATTTGGAGGCGTCGCTCTCTTTGTTATTAATATTCGCATCTCTAGTAATTATTCCTCTAATTCACTTTATGCGAAATCGTATCAAGAACATTGTGAAGACTCGCCGATGTCGTCTAATGCAGCAGCTGTCAGCTGTTAGGTTAGTGATCGAAGCTGCAGCTGCTAGCAGCTTCTGATCCGGTTTAGCCGGTTGTTTGGGGCTGATATCGTTGCTGTGAATACTATACGTGGTGTGCATGTAGCGCTGATATAGGCCTGCTTCACTATATCGTCGATTTCACTATATTCGTCAGAAATTTGTAGTAAATTAAGTTTGACAGCGTTCATTTATACGGCTTCAAATTCGTTCTTCTTCTTCATGATTCTTGTTCTTTCCTACCGCTTCCAGCTGCAGCTGCTTATTCTCCGACTGCTTCTAAATCATCAGATGACAAATTTGTTTCGACGTGGCTTTTAAATATGACCGATTCTAAGTGTGATCGATTAGGCTTGCGACTGCTGATCAATATGTTCGGATTCAAATCCTTAACGCGACTTTCACATGTAACATGTCGAGAGATTAAACGTAATATCTGCCGTTATAAAGGTTAACATCTGCGTATTAAGAGATGTAAATAGCGAGTTTAGCGCTGCTAGTGGTGAGCTGGTGGCTTGTTGGAAAGTTGTTCGACAGGGGATCAGTATGTGCTGGGTTAAAATCTGTTCTTTCCCGTCACTGGCATGCTATCGCGCAGGACACTGACAATAAACTATGCTTTAGCCTTTGTTTTTCCCCTGGTTAGCCAGGTTTCATAGGTTTTTGTTCCGTGTATGTGATATGTGTTGACTGTAACATTATATGTATAGTTTGCTTATATCAGCTATTTGATCTTTTTGCTGTCAGCTGATATAAGCAGCTTTATGCTATCCTTGTAGTGTTGGGCAGGAAATTAAACTGTTTCAATTGTAGGATGAATTTGATTCAGCTGTTTTGCAGAGATTATAACTCGTAATATCTAATCTATGAAGAATATATGTTAACTATTAAATTTCTTTATATGCAATATCAAGTATACGATGCCATATATTCAATGTCTGTGAGGATATATGTGAACTGTATTAGTCGTAAATCCTAATATCAGCTTATAATGATGAGATATGAAAACTAAGCTGAACTTTAATTCGATTTCCCACTTAGATTACATTGGACTTTCTTCACAGGAAATCGATGTTTATTTTGGCAAATCAGTATAATCAATTACTACAATTACTATGTAGTGGTTGAAACTTGAAGGCTTGTGAAGAACTACTCTGAATATCTATTTGTATTCTGAAATTAAGTTGGATGTTGTTATAAACCTGCAATCGTATAAAAAATTTATGTAATTATTCAATTTCTGTAATTTAATATTTTATTAATTTAATAATTTCTGTAATCTATAAATTACAAAATAATGTGAGTAATTGTGGTATATATGTACCAGAAAGGTACATGATGAAGGTCGGTGAAGGGTCTACAACGTTCAAATGGCTACAATTTGGAAAAAAATTTCTGTTAGATTTTTAACAAAAATGTAGAAAATTTTAAAATTTGATCGATTTTCTTGTTTTTGATCTACCTTCGGCCCGAAATATTAATACTAAGCAAAAATATTAATGCTAAATATTACTCGAAGCGTTCAGTAAAGGAATAATGGCATTCCTATATTGACTAAGTTAAACTTTGACGAGCTAAGGACAATTTGAAACGTTAATTTCTAAGAAGTGAGTAGGCCTACTCGTAGTGACTGCATCTAGTCCTGTTTTCATATACTCTTTTGCTCTCAGTGGGTGTCAGTTTCTTTATTAAATCACGCCACGCCCACTCTGACTGATCAAGACTGGAGCCGTCCTCCGAGGATGATCGATGGGCAGTCTGATGTCATCCGTCTTGTTCTTGTTCTCTCTCGTCACGTGCGTGTGTGGGTCTGCACGTTGCTGCCTGTGTGCGTGGGCTACCGGTGTGTGGCTAGATTTGTATTTTGTATTGGTTTTATACCTGAAAATTTATAATGTGCACACAAAAAGCTGGAGCCGGTGGCGATTATTTGTATTTTGTTTTGTTTTTATTCTTGATAATTTAATATATGCTTATAAAAAGCTGGAGCCGGTGGCGATGTCAGTAAGATATTCGACCGCGGATCAGTATGTGCGGGGTTCAAACCCTAGGCTGTCCCGTCACTGACGTCGCTTAAGAGTGAGGAAACTGGCGTTAACATTCATTAGCTTTAGCTTAACTTAGCATGATTAATTTTAATTAATTTTTCATTTCTATGCAATGCATAATCATTAGATTCACTAGCTAATGGCTATTATGTAGTCTACACGATAGCATTATAATGAGTGTTCCTATTAACAATTCTTTTTCGCCCTTTTATTGTAATAATAATATTATGAAGCACCTAAGCTGAGGTTCAGTTACTATTTATTCCCAAGATTGTGACAATTATAATAGACTTTGTGTGGTTAAGGTGATATTAGGACTAGATTATAATGTAATCCTAAATTATTCAAACGATACAAGTGACTCATGAATATATAATTAAGTGTTAACATAATACGTAGAATAAATATTAACACTGTGTAGCGATGAATATTATTCTAATCTCGCCTTTGAATTCTCTGCGTGCTACACTTATGCTTCATATATAAATACGTATAAATTATGATAATCAGATTCCATCTCAACAAAGACATGACTAACTTATAGGAAATTAATTTCAAGTGATAAAATTTGAGATTAGATTCTAAGATTAGATCGTGACTGTTGAATAGTCCAGATAATCAGTGTCAGTGAATTAATCATTTCTCTGTAACTATAAACATTCAATGATTTACTATGAAGTCATAAAGTAGATTATCATAGTCAAGATTAACACTGTATGTCTTGCTGCTTTTGTGTGGTATTATAAAATTTAAGGAATTCATTGATAGCAAGCTACTTTGGTCTGGATAAGGTATTAATTTTATAGACTACGGTACCGTATTTTTGTAGATTTACAAAGCCGTCTTGAAATTAATGATTATATGACGTACGTTTTTTCACTTTTTTTCAATATCAGAATAGTCTAGAGTTGACGTTGAAAACTCATTAATTGTTACAAGCCACTCAAAGAAATGTAACATCTGAAGACGCTTGGATGTTCCCATTTACGATAAAACGTCATCATCTGCTTTTGCTCGCAAGATTCAGTGTAGATACTCAGAAAGAACCGGAATTCCCTAGGTTAGTAATTGTACAAGTCTTTTGTGCCTGATAGTGTATTTGAAAACTCTGATTAAATGCTCTATGCATAAAATCTACATACAGGAGCAAGATGAACAGAAGCAGTGGGAGATAATTTCAGTTTGTTTTATTATTCTTTAAGTGCGAACTTGAAGCCATCTTTTCAAATATGAAGGGAGAATTTTGAGAACTAGCTAAATGCTTTCTCGCGTTACTGTAGTTTAAAATTGGCTCACGTTTAAAAAAATAAATTTCTATAGTTTTAGTCTAGTTTACAATGATTTCAGCATTTTAATGGAATTACTTAGTATCTCCTGTAAATTGGAGGATATACATGTATATTATGGGCAGTAAACAGATACATTTGTTCGAGTGAAGCATAAATAAAATATTGTAATTTTATCTATTTTTTTGTTTTTTCAAGAAGTTTATCGTTTAAACAATTAATCATTCTGAAACTTCTTGCTGGATTCTTCTTAACCTTGCCGGAATCTGACCCTATTCGTCCTCATTTAATGGATACATTGGCATGCATTCCGACGCTAGCCGACAATCGCATCATCTTGATGAGATTAATGCACACACTCTCTCTCAGTTCTTAAGAGCAGTAGAGTAGTATAATATCTTATTAAAGCGCACATTAGCGCTTGATGTAGTTGGAACATTTGCTTTTGATTGTTGCGCACGTGCTGATAGGTCGTAGTTGAAAGCTGAGTTGTGTTTGTATTGGTGGATGTTGATGATGCGCGAGAGGTGAGCGAGAATGTCTCTGGAATTCTGCCTGTCGGCGGTTACTACTCGATCTGTCGATGAGTCTGGAGGTTTACCGGACTGTTTGTTTGTGTTTCTTGCTGACTAGAAAGATCTGCGAGACTGGAATGACGCTGTTGCTCTATTCTGTAATTAATAAGGCTAAAGCTAGTAAAGCTAAGGTTACCGTCAGTTTCCTCACTTGAAAGCGATGTCAGTGACGGGCGAGCCCAGGATTTAAACCCCGCACATACTGATCCGCGGTCGAGTATCTTACCGACTTCGCCACTGGCTCCAGCTAATAAGCTCTTCAATCTGTAATTACGTTGAAACTTACAATGTTACTCAGATCTCTTACACTGATTACTTGCTTACCGGGATGATGTTCTCAAACATAAAATCAGCTATAAAATAATGTCACTGACATACCAATATTAATGAAAATAGACACTTTGCCAGCCTCTGATACAAGTGCGTATTATTGTTAGACGACGAGAAGTTCTAAAGTGCTATTTGGCTTAGAAAGTTCTGTGATGTTCTCTACTCTTCTCGCAATATTTGTTTTACTTAGCAGATCTCGGTCGTTTATCTACTGTAATGGTGCTGAGGCCTAATCAAAAGAACCATGACCCAACAACACTCACTGTATCTCCTCACTTAATCACCAAAATGTGTGCCTGATTGGGCGCACACCTTTGCCTGGACTCTAATGTTGAGTTGTTTATTGTATTCCGCTCTAGTATGATTTAGCTTATGCTAATGAAGTATAAGTGTTTACTGGCGTTTTATCGCTGAATGATGTCAACGGTTTTAGTCATTTGAAGCCTATTGTCTTATTATTATTATTGTTATCTTTAGTTAGAGGGCATAGTTAAAAATAGGGAGTGAAATTTCGTAATTTAGTGTAAAGTTTGTAAATTCTCTGGTTTCTTCATTATTGCGATTATCTCTAGGTGTTATTTTTACTTTCGTGTGTATTAAATATTAATAACATTTCAACTAGATTATTGGAGCAATTTTGCCGATAATGCTAGCGTTTTCTGGTTTCCTACATAATTGTAAAATTTAGACTGTTTTCCTTCTTTTAAAAGTATTTGCCAAAGTACATGTAATACGTATATTGATAGTACTCAGCATCTACGTGTTAGGTTGCTGTTAGTTGATATATATGATACGCATGTAATATATATATATATATATATATATATATATATATATATATATATATATATATATATTATATATGCTACATGTATATATGCTACATGTATATATGATACATGTAATAACATCATAACCTAGCGGCTATGCTGTTATTGCGTGATGCCGAGCACTTAAAATTCATTCGTAATTGATATTTAGATCATTCTTGAATTGTAATGTTTTCAGTTTATATATATCTTTTATGTAGTTCTCGTGTTATCATTCGTTCATAACCCATTAGGGGCTATAGATTATTTAGATTTTTTATCATTTATACTACATGTATGTTAGGTGCAGCTGTAGTTTTAGTAGAAACTTTTATGTACTGTTGGCACACTTTGCGTCCTTGATGATATCCTGTTCTCTTTATTCATTTATTAATTAAATTTACAGTAGTCCCATACTCTGGTAGTGGACCTTTAAACGCTGTTGTCTGATTTAAATTTAGCTATATTCCGTACCTCAGTTACTCAGAGAGATCACATATTGGCTCTGTGTTGATTACATATTGGCTCTGTGTTTTACATATTGGCTCTGTGTTGATTACATATTGGCTCTGTGTTGATTACATATTGGCTCTGTGTTGATTACATATTGGTTGTGTGTTGATTACATATTTGGTTGTGTGTTGATTACATATTGGCTGTGTGTTGATTACATATTTGGTTGTGTGTTGATTACATATTGGCTGTGTGTTGATTACATATTGGCTCTGTGTTGATTACATATTGGTTGTGTGTTGATTACATATTGGCTGTGTGTTGATTACATATTGGCTGTGTGTTGATTACATATTGGCTGTGTGTTGATTACATATTGGTTGTGTGTTGATTACATATTGGCTGTGTGTTGATTACATATTGGCTGTGTGTTGATTACATATTGGTTGTGTATGTAGTTTGTATGATAGGAAACTTATTCTATCATACTGTTTCCACAACACTTTATTTTATCGCATTTATTAGAGACCAGCAGCCGCTGACTTGTCGGGGAGCGTTCAGTAAGCTGAGAGCCTTGCGTGCCTATGAAGACGTTGGTTAAACACAAGTTTTATACGAGATGTTAGAGAACATGACGCTTCCAGCCATTCATGATGTGATCAGTTTTTCTTTCATCCTTTTAGGGATGATATATTGACTGGATGAATCAATCCTTAATATGCGTGTTTCATATCAAAACCATAACTTAAAATATGGCTAATATGCTCCATTGTAGAGATGGTCGTTGATGCATTCTGTCATGTCTTTTATGAGTCTAGCTGCACGTGTAGCCCTCACCTTTCCTCTTTCTCTCTCTCTTTATCTGTTTAAAACTTGACTTTTAAAATGGCGGACTACTCCAGATTTTTATTACGACTCATCGATCCATTCATTCACATCATTCTAATGCTTCCTGTTTACTCTCGCAGCCTATTTATCGAATCTCTCGCTCACCAGCCGACATGTGCGCGAGTATTTCTTCAATCTCTAGAGATCGTTGCAAATGAATCAAGATTTCGACTTTCTCCGGCTTTTCGTCTTCCACAGACAAGTAAAGTCAATGTTGATTTGAATTCTGAGCCGTTGAGAAACTGATAATAAGTTTGGTGTCAGGTTTCATTTGGACCGGGTTCGAAGTTTCGGACACTCGATCAGTCCTTGTCAGACTTTTTAAGTAGAGACTAATTTTAACGTAGCAGCACATTGGGGCTTGTTTCAAATTTCAATACGAAATATATATATATATATATATATATATATAATATATATATATATATATATATATATATATATATATATATATATATATATATATATATATAATATATATATATATATATATATATATATACATCACGTTAGGTATTCGGTGGAAACCAGATTCTACAGATGCATTCTGGTCAATTTGCTTGAGTCCCTATCTATCACTATTCCCTGGCTCTTACATGTCCGGACTGTAAGCATAAGGCAAGAAGATTTCACGAGGTCAATGTCAATTTTCATTCCACTTCCACTTCTCTCATGGTGTAACTAGTGTATCAGTAACGCGGGCACTTCTAACGAATCTTTATCTCTCTGATATCTGCTCAAGGTGGGTAATGCGATGATCTGTAGTGCCGCTGTGAAAATGGTTTAAGCTAAACAAATGTAGTAGTTATAGGAAAAGTAAGTTTCTCAATATGTTTGAAATGAAACATTGCTAACGTTTTGAAATAAATTAAAAGAACGGTTCCTGGTGAAAAAATTTAATGTGGATTGGATGGCAGACATGGTGCGCCCTCTCTTGAGAGTCTTCCAACAATGCTAAAACGATGAACGGAAAGACTTACTTATAAATTAAATAAATTTCTACACCTCCATCACCATATATACGAATTACGATACAGTATTTACGTGTATATTTTTTGACTAATAAAATTAAGTATAAAATTAGAATCCACGGACGTCATCTTAGCTGTAATTGAAAAGTGTTTAGAGAAAATTAAAACTCGCTTGTTGACTAAAAAAGAATTACAGCTGTTTAATTGAGATTTAAGCGAAGTTAGTAACGTAATAAATAAAAATTGAGCGCCAAGCTTGATTGTTGAATTTTTAAACGCCATTTTATAGTGTAGGCCCTATTGTAATAAAATATGTGAAAGTAATGAATTTCTGTAATATTATATGCATGTAACGTGGCAGTGGTTTGTGTAATCATGTATATTACTTTCAGTTTTTAATTAGTTTCTAGTTCGGGCAAACCGAAGTCACGAGATTGTTGTTGTCATTGGATCTGTTTTTATACGGGCGGACTTAATGAATTGTAGTATCCACTTCATTGTTTAATGGGTAAAGGATTATTTGCATGTATTTATTAATCAATCAATAAGAATTTAATGTCCGGTTCCTCGCCATAAGGCAATATCAGGGACGTCTCTTGCCGACTCTACACAAACAGGCTCCAAAGCATCACTTGAATTTAATTGCTTAATCTATAACAATAATAAGTAATATTAAATAAAAATGAGAATATTAATAGTCTAATTATATTTACATTTTATGAAATTCTTGTGGAGCTTTAGTTATTTTGTTGAGGTTATAGCATGTGAGTATACCTGTGGACGACAGCGTAGCTTTCTTGATAGTTCAGTCATGAGTAAAGAATTATTGAGTTAGGCAAAATCATGGATTTAATGAATAACGAGTAATGCTGCTGCAATGTATAATTAAATCTCGTAGTTCTTTCCTTTAGTTGTTTCCAACCTAGCTAAAGCCTACAGGTTTATTTATCGTTTAGCCGATTCCTTCAAATTCATCGCCATTACGAGGGAATTTGTCACAAATTTCTAGAGTTTGCTTTATTACTAAAATGCTACTTTAATAAGATTTGAATCTGAGCTTCTGGATTTAAAGTTGCAACTTATAGATTGTCAAGGCGTTGTACCACTCGGCCACGAATGTTTCGTGGTGACAGCCTTTATTGAACATGCTATCATATGTTGACTGTATTGTTTGTTAGCTGAGTGAGATAATATTACAAAAATCTGATTATCATAGAAGCAATGCATAATTTGTTCGTATTAAGTCACATGACGTATTATGTTGTTTGTCTGCAGTAGTACAGGTTAAAGTTCCTCGTGTTTGATTAACTTATTGTTTAGTTCCTCGTTGTTTGCATTGCGCAAGTTTATTCTTTCTGCGGCTAAAGTACTGTTGTACAGATTTCAAATGATCGTACCCGTGCCAAATAAAGTGTCGATATGGTTATGTTCATTAGAAGACCTTAGTCTTCTCTACGTCTCCTTGGGATTTCTAGAGCTACCGTTGCTAATTGGAAATTTACTGATGATCGCAACTAACATGGGAGGGAACATTAACTTTCTTGACATTTTGTTCGAAAGTCTTTACAATTTCAGAATTGTTAAGGTGTTAGATAATATTGCAGACGTTGTGAAGTGATGTAACGTTTTCTGCTTTTAAATTGCTTCTTGGATACTAAGTTGAGAGTTTTCTGCACAACAGTTTATTATGATCACGCATCCGGGCGAGTTTGTGAAATTAAATTTTCTATACAATATTATTGGCCATACAAAGTTATAAACTTAATCAAATGAAAAACAGAAATTCTTAACGCCTACGATTCTGTTCACTTAAAAGTTATATTAAAATTAACAATTTTATATTAACAATGTTTTTCGTCTGTTAGTTTCTGGTTAGTTAAGATTAATGTTAAAAATCGTTGAACGTTGTAAAATTAATGTTTTCAGTTTGGTAATTTGTTGATAAGCTATCAAGTCTCGGTTTATTCGCTAGACGCCTGCATTGATTGCCTAATACAGATTGGAATTCTAATTCGTTACGCTCTTATACGACATTCTTGTTGAACATTTGTTTTCACTTGTATTAACAGATGGGAATTGAGAATTTCATTGTTATCGATAGACTCAAGTGGCAACGAATGCTCAAAAAATTAGTTTGCAAATACTGCATGCGCTCACAGGGGCGCAAAATAAGGCAACTACAACGATTTGAAGCTCTATGGTCATGTACAATAGTGTTGATTTCTTTATTAAGTTTATAAGATATTTAAACGTGTAGTATTGATTTATTTGTTAATTGTACATAGATAAGATATTTTACTATTATGTTGTCCTTTTGCTCAACTGTTGTAATACGCACATTTTGCGTTGCATTGTAATTATGCCGATATTAATTGATAGATACTTCTAATATTGAGAACCTTTATTTGTTTTTAATACGCAGCCTTCATCGTATTTGTTTAGCTCTATCTTGAGAGGTAAAGCGCATGAGATTGTCTGTGTTTAATGTCCAGTTTCGTATCCATATGTAGTTAATCCGTATAGTCAATGCGAGATATGCTTTTCTTCTCTTACTAGAAGAATTTAGCATGCTAAAAATATTGAAGAGATTCATAAGTAAGAATATTAGTTTTCTCCTTGGCTATATAAAATATAAATTAAAAAGATTTTTATCTGTACTGTAGCCTTTGTGTTTAGAA
Organism: Enchytraeus crypticus; assembly: GCA_905160935.1. Classification (NCBI taxonomy): domain Eukaryota; kingdom Metazoa; phylum Annelida; class Clitellata; order Enchytraeida; family Enchytraeidae; genus Enchytraeus; species Enchytraeus crypticus. The sequence continues at coordinate 885,403 of CAJHZI010000904.1, read as the reverse complement.
TTGAATCCTTATGACATCGATTTGAGTAGTTGTACGTGTTTCGGTTTATATGACTCAGCTCTCTCCTCTTCTCTCTCTCTCTCTTTCACTCGTCTCTTTCCTATCTCTCCTCATTCTCTCTCTCTTTTTCTCCTCTCTCTCTCTCTCTCTTTCTCTCCTCTCTCTCTCTCTCTCTTTCTCTCTCCCTGTCTCTCTCTCTCTCAATCTCTCACTCATTTCATGTTACAAACAGACCTCCCAGTTAACATCATTCTCTCTGATGACTAATTTAACTATGCCGGTGGTGAAGTAGTGGATTCGATTTATTTATGAGTGTAGAATTTAAATCTAGGTAGCTCAGTCAATAAGTAAGCGTAGGAACCCCTGTCACGAGTAGCCTTCGTAACGGAATTACTGATAAACGCTAACGTAGGCTAGCTGTTATGTTCTTTTGTGGGAAAAACCTGTGATTTATAAATAATAATCACTCTGAATGTACCTGCAAAAAGGTTAAATATAAGCAAGAAGATCTGAAAAGCTTAACAAACATGTAGGTAATTAATTTTTTTGTTCGATGTCTTTTGAGGCAGAACAGGTGAGAACGGATTTGGTTTGGTTAAATATTTGATGTCTACCCGTTTATTGTTACAAGACAGTGCTGCATCGTTATCTGACACAACTGACACACATTCCAGACAAATCTAGTGTTTCTCCGATGCAGCAGTGAAGAATATCGGGGCCTGTTGAATGGAATTTATGACGGAAATTTTATAATACCGGTGGATCGTTTTCCATCCTAATTTCTGCCTAGTGGGTTCGGGAAAATTGAGAATTGAAATTACCGACAATTGTGTGTGTTCGTAAAAGCTGACTGACTCAGATATGACTGTGAAGGGATTTGTAGCCACGTGGTGATGATTTCTGTGTTTTAGACCAATTTCTTACTCTAGACTTGCAGAGTTCTATTTGCTACACCGATTGTGGCACTATACCATCAGGCTATTTGACCTTCACTGTTCATGCAGCGCTACTGTGGCATGTAGCATAGAGCGGCGCTTTATAAATATACTTATTGATTGATTGATAGTCTGTTGATCCCATTGTCTTGTAAAAAGAGTTGGCGGGCAGCTCCAAAGAGTAGATATTAACTAGTTAACTCATCTTCACCAGTATTTGAAGTGTCTGCTGTGGGTGTTCCCTTTAGTATTAAACTCTTGTGTTCGGTGTCTTGAAATGGACTGTTAGGAAAACACTTACGCGGAAGAAGATTTCTGAATGAAGATTATACAGAAATCATGACTAAATTTACAGAGCAGTAAAAATGTACAGAGTAGTGATTAATAGGCTAAGTCAAATATTGAAAACTTCTCAAAACTTTTCTTTAAAATTAACCCAAGATCAAAGAGTTGCAAAACGAAATTTGTGTTATTTGCTCAGTAAGAATAATGTAGTATAAAGGGAACTATGTCATGAAAAGTATACATTACTATTGTATACATCAATTAAATATTGCTAACAAGGTTCTTTTTGGAGTTTGTAGTAATTTTAAAGTCTATTCAAATATATTTTTATTTGGAAAAATTGGCATGTTTCGACTAGATAGTAATTACTCCTACATTTTGACATTTGAAGATATGGTAAAGAGAGCATCATAGTCCAGAATTAGAGTTATCTGTGCTACTGGTCAGTCTTAAATGAAATTTATTTAGAAGTGTCGTGTGTAATGCTTTAGTACTGCATACTATTAGCATTAAATGGCTTTTCGCATGAAACATTGAATAAAATCTTATAGAGTGGAAGTTTTTAGCCTTTCTGGCGCCTGCAGGTTTAATATCCATTGAGAATTTATGTAAAATGTATCCAAAAATTACAGGATTGTCTGCTATGTATTCGTTTGCTATCGACGATATGCTTTCTCTAAAGTCTTAGTTTTTAATCGTATTCCATTAAGTAATCGCCTATTGCTTTGTTTACGTTTCGATTTACTTTAATTTCTACACAAATCGTTATTTGTTAGTTGTATTGATTTAACTGTGATATTGTTTTGTTTTGTTAGTGTGTTACGACTGTGTCAGCTTTGTTTCAGTCAATTTTGGTGGAGAATTTATCAGATACATCCGATAAGTATATCCGATAGTAATAAGATCACTGCGTGTTGTAAAAAGTGCTTAAAATGAAACAATTTTAAAGTCAATATAGATTTTTTCATTTAACTGTCTTAGAAATAGAGCTATATAGAGATGACAGGTACGTAATTGGGATGTCTGTTAAGGCAGTGCAGTAGAACTATGATTAAAATAAACATTATGGACTGTTTAAATAGGTTTTATTATAGGGTCCACATGTATTTATAGTATTAAGTTCATGAATTTATTACTTTTACTTTTTATTTATGAACTTTCATGAATAAAAAGAACACATTCAGATTCATTGAGGCGTTAAAAGCTGAATATTGAGATTTAAAGCTGCAGCGATTGTACGCTGGAGGTGCTGGCTGCTGTTGCTAGTCTTATCGATTTGCATGAAGTCGCTTATAAGCGGTGAAGTTGAACCTTGATTAATATAAGACGGAATGTTCATACCGTCTTATACTCAAACGTCATAATTGACATTTAAGAATAGATCTAATGTATGCTAGGAGCTATTTGTAATAAATCTAATTTTTCTTTGGCGCGTGGAAAGGCTCTAGTGATTTATTCTATTTCGATGCTATTGTTATTTCCACGGCTCACATTCTCACCCCTGACTTCTCGCCACAATCTGCCGTCTATTTGATCGTTTCTCTATTTGCGTTCATTGCGCAAATGTCAGAACTGCGATGATTTGGTTTCAGTGACATATCTATCCTGTGTTCGTCCTGATGGCAGGTCCGTGATGCAATTACCTCCTCATTAAAATATCATCCAGTCTCGAAAGCTTTATCTTCGACCCGCTCACATAAATAGCAAACAAGTGAAATTTTAAATATAAATTACCATTCTTACTCAGCGCCTGTTTTTAACTCTCCTTACGAACACGACGTGAACAATTTCTAATTTGTTGGACTCCTGGCTTTGTTTAAATAACGTGTCAGTTTCTTGAAGCTCGGAAAATAAAACGACGCTCAACTATAACACCAGCCACTTGTTTATATAACGATGTAATAGTTGGAATATTTTCTAGTAGATCGAGGAGGTAAAATCATATTTTGTAAGTTGCCATTAGGAGTCCCGCAGTGATCGGTTCAGCCCGGCCTGGTATTGGCTGATATAGGCTCAGTATTTGCAGAACTGGCAGATGACTGAGTTAGATAGACCCTAGAGCGACATTATACCTGCTGCCCCCAAATCGTCTCTCAGCTTTGCTTCATAATCTGATCACACGCAGTAATAGAATTAATAAGGAAAAGTTGTTTCATTCGCTCTGTTTAACCTACTGGTTGTCTTAAATCCAGAACTAACTTTCAAGAAGACTTTCTAAGATCTATTCACTATCATTGCATATATGAAATTTCTTTCAATGACGTACCGTCAAGTTCACAAGCGTGCCTTGTCCTTGTGATCTTTTGTCATGAAGCTATTGTCTAAGAAAGTCGAAATTTGAAGGTGAAATATGATAGACTTGGTTAAAGCGCTTAACCTTGATTAAACTGATTTCATGGGAATCGCAAATTTTATAATAAAGATAATTTCCCAATATAATGTAGATCTAACGAACTACCTTTCGTAGTGCTACGCTTATTTGTTTTTAATAAATAACATTATACATGTAAATATATCGAAGATTATTGCATCATGCCTCATTATTGTTTGCAACTTACGTAAAATGGATCTAAATATGAGATAATAATCTAAGTAGTAGATAATTAATCTAAATCTAAGCTAGTTAACGGTATGAAAGGGAACTGATAGATTTAACGAAAGCTCATAGTGTTTTCTAATGTCTAGATGTTTTTGTCGTCCCTAATACCTAACATATACACTATACTGCCTAGTAAAGTGTATGATGAATGTATTGATTGCTTTATTAACCGGTACACTTTTTCTCTTTGCTCTCAGTACTCAGCATTGTTTTGTTGGACGACCGTGAGGCATTGATAGAGAGCCGGGCATAACTGGTTCCCAGCTTGAATTTTATTTGCATATAAAAAATTAGACTGGCAGCTAATGTGTAGTGTTGCATTGATAGCGCAAAATTGAGATCTTTAAATGAGTGTTTTACATACTATTCTATAACATGCAGCAGTGTTCTGTGTATATACATGTAGTTGTGTTATTAACCTACTGCTGGCTGGAGCCAGTGTTGATGTCGGTAAGATATTCGACCGCGGATCAGTATCTGCGGTGTTCAAATCCTGGGCTCGCCCGTCACGGACTTAGCTTTCGAGTGAGGAAACTGACGTTAACATTAGCTTTATCAGCCTTTTTATTTATATTTTGAATGCTCTGTCGATTAGCAAAACAAATGTTAGAAATAATTTGCAGTTAGAGCTGTCGCGTTCTTTAGTGAATACTTCGTCTACATACTTATTATGTTGTTGTTGCTGGCATGTTGTTGGACTGCGGCTAAGTAGGTGCTTTAATGTAATCATTACTCAAGTGACTATTTGCCATATTATTATTATCGATATTGTTTAAATGTTCATGTTTTATGCATTTGTGTTGTGGTACGAAGTAAAATAAATAAATAAATAAGGCGCAGGATTCGAGTACTGTGGTCTTCCCGTCACTGATATACTTTCGCGCAGGACACTGACGTTAAATTGTGTTTTGCTTTGGCATTAGCTTTATTCTAGTGGGTTACTTTGTTTTGCAGGTTGTGCAGTTTCAGATTGACGAGGTTAGTGGTTCACAAGCAGCTTGAGCCAGATCTGCAGTCTCTTATAATAGCCATCAAGATGCAGGTACCTCTCTTATCATAACCATTCTCTTATCATAGCCATCAAGATAAAGATGTCTCTAGTCTCTCATCATAGCAATCAAGATGCAGTTACCTCTAATCTCTTATCATAGACATCAATATGAAGATAGCTCTGGTCTCTTATTGTAGACATAAAGTTGAAGTTTTCTCTAGTCTCTTATCATAGACATCAAGATAAAAATATCTCTGGTCTCTTGTCATACCCATGAAGATGAAGGTATCTGTAATCTTTTAAGTCTGTCTAAATAAGCCTTTATGATAAGACTCGCTATTGATCGCTATTTGATCGTTGTAGTGCTCTTTAGTGAACTCTTGTATACAATGTATATAGCTGAGACTTTCCAGTTGACATCGAAAAGGAAATGTACATGTATATTTTAGTGCTAGCATATTATGTGTTTGAGATTGCAGACAGACACTGCGTCATGTTTGTCTGCATGAGATTAAATTAGCATTATAATGATAATGCGTTAGTCGAAGGTTGTCAATTGTTCGTTCGAGTGGAGTCCTGCTATTTTTACTGTACAGTCTGAGGCCCTCAATTCATTGAGTTCAGTGAGCCTAGTAATGAATTTTGTCCTCAGCATCGTCTTTTGATTATGAAGCAGATTTTAAACCTGTATTATGTTTATATTATTATTGTTTTATTATTATTATTATTACTATTATTAATTTATATTGTTATTGTTATGATTGTAATGATTATTATTATTATTATTACTATTATTATTATTTGCTACTACTGTTAGTGTTTTTGATTTTGTTATTATTGATATTATTACTACTATTATTGTTCATCTTCTTCTCCTTGTTACAACATTTTTAAACAATTTTCAACGTCAAATTTATTATTATTATTTTTATTTTTATTATTACTATTTGCATTATAATAATAATTATTATTATTGGCATTAATATTATTACTGTTATTATTGTAATAATAATACTAATAAAAATATTTAAAAAAATATATTATTATTATGGTTATTATTAATTTGTTCGTTTCTTTTAAATTGAATAATAATAATTTTTCAAAGGTTGATTAAAGCCAACTAATTTCTTAATTAAACTGAACTAATTTCTTAATTAAACTGAACTAATTTCTTAATTAAACTGAACTAATTTCTTAATTAAACTCAATGAGTTCTGAGTAATAACATTGCTCTAGCATAATTCCAATTATGCAGTGACGCTATCACATTATGACAAACATTAAATGAGTGGTGAATTCTTTAACGAGATTACATGTTTAAACTCTAGCTAAATCAATGGATAATTTAAATGGAAAAGATGAATCGTGCTGACATTGCCGTCTTATGAATGTGCTTTATCAAAGAGTCTTTTATTTTTCATTGATGCTTAAGTGATATCAAATAGTTTCTAAGTATTTGCATTCTCACTAATTTTAAATCTGTCTCGCGGTAATTGCATTACCATAATTTCTTACCCATGATAGTGTTAGCAGAATATTACATTTCAATGCTGATCTATGCGTTTCAATGTTATTGTATCAGTTTTATCATTTACGTTGTATCAGTTGTGATAAAAGTATTCTTAAAATTTTATCAATATTCGTGATAATTATTATCTTCTTCTTTAGTACACTGCCAAGTAACAGGTTTAAATTATAATCATTCTCAAAGTTAGCTTTTTAGCTCCTCAAGAGCACTCCTTACATCAACAAGTTAATCCCAGTCAATAGATTGGGAAAAGTATGGCTTCTGAGGTGGTTTTCGGTTGCCTTCCTCAGTTAGATGGATTAATTACCATTTAATCCTAGGGAAAATATTTCATGGTGAGGTGGATCCCCTCTAGCCATCCTCAGCTCCTGCCTTAGTCGCCTCTTACATACACGCAGCAGATTGTTTGCGGTTTCCCTATTCTGCAGTGGTCCAACCACACCCGAGCACAACTCGGGGAACGTAGTAATTATTATAAGAAATGGATATATGAGGATATATGAGGATCTGTGGATATATGAGGTTGATCATGTGACCGCGATAACATTGAGCTCCGATAAACACTGATGAACCTAATTGAACCTCTATGAACCCAGTGAACCCTCGTGAGCACCCATGAGCATCAATGAGCCATGAGCCCTGTAAGCCAATAGGTCTCCAGTAAGCTCTACTGAGTCCAGTTGAATCCAGATAAGCCCAATGCAACCCAAGTAAAGGACCCCATGTACCAGTGGGGCAATGGATTCAATGCAATGAATTTAATGTGTCTTTTTGATATATATGAACCGAGATAGCTTAAGTGAACCATGATGAAACTCAGTGAGTCTCTGAGAACTTCAATGAACCCTACCCAGATAAAATTCTATATACAACTATAAAATTCTATTCAACCACAATGATCTCAAGTGAACCTTGATCAACCACAATGATCTCCAGTGAACCTTGATCAACCACAATGAACTCCAGTGAACCTTGATCAACCACAATGATCTCCAGTGAACCTTGATCAACCACAATGAACTCCAGTGAACCTTGATCAACCACAATGATCTCCATTGAACCTTGATCAACCACAATGCTCTCAAGTGAACCTTGATCTACCACAATGATCTCCAGTGAACCTTGATCAACCACAATGATCTCCAGTGAACCTTGATCAACCACAATGATCTCAAGTGAACCTTGATCAACACAATGATCTCCAGTGAACTTTGATCAACCACAATGATCTCAAGTGAACCTTGATCAACCACAATGATCTCCAGTGAACCTTGATCAACCACAATGATCTCAAGTGAACCTTGATCAACTACAATGATCTCCAGTGAACCTTGATCTACCACAATGATCTCCAGTGAATCTTGATCAACCATAATGATCTCCAGTGAACCTTGATCAACCACAATGATCTCCAGTGAACCTTGATCAACCACAATGATCTCCAGTGAACCTTGATCAACCACAATGAACTCCATTGAACCCTGATCAGCCACAGTGAACTTCAGTGAACCTTGGTGAATCATAATGAACTCCAGTGAACCTTGATGAACCAAGTGAACCTTGATTAACCACAATGAACTTCAGTGAACCGTGATCAAACAAGTGAACCTTTATCAACCACAATGAACTCCAGTGAACCTTGATCAACCACAATGAACTTAAGTGAACCTTGATCAGCAACAATGAACTTCAAAGATCCCGATGCAACTCAGTGATCTAACGTCCGCTAGTTGTGTGTAATATTGAAAGATATTTTATTATGTTTATCATAGCATATTATAGATAAGTCTGTGTCATGTTTCCTTTGACTGAGGCTCTCCGTACAGATGGTCTACGTTGTAATATTGTTGTATTTTATATTATATATAGTATATTTGCTTCCTGGAGAAAGTCTATTCGTATCCCGGCCCTAGTTAAACTGGGATTTAAGGAAGATGATGATGATGAATATACGTTGCTTCCTGGATGATATCGATTAGCCACGATTAATATCCTGGTCATTGGTTTAGTTACACACAGGGTAGTAATGCAGATATTATATTGCAGTTTACTTTCATTGCAGAGCTCTAAGAGAACGCTGAGATCTAACGAGATCATGATACAACAGCCGAGTGGACTTCTCGACACAGAACTGGATCTCTCCTTCTCTCTCCAGGTACTCATCTCATATCTGTTGAAATCAGTTACATAGTATGACACATGTTGCTAGTTATCCAGACCCTAGCTAAACTGTGATTCAAGGGAAGATGATGATGATGTTGACACTTGTTGCTATATGCATCTCTCACCGTTCAGCCCACAGCATTTAAGGAGACAATGTCGTAGTGCAATAGTCAAGTGGTGATGTTTTATGATTGTTCTGATTATGATTATTAGCAGTATTTCTGTCATCTGTCCCTCGCACACGTGCGCTAAGTTTGCTGTATATCCGGCTGTTGTCGCTAGGGTCTGGTATTGTTAATATGGGACGTAGCTGTATGTATACACAGCTGGTATTGCAATGCAATGCTTTATCGCAACTGTTGAAAATGTTGCAGACTTCCTTCTGTAAATCATTTGATTATTTGATAAAGATAAATAGTACCATTTACAGCAAGTATATGATGAATATGATGCATGTATGGTACTACACGACTACTGTTGTACGGTATATATACACATATATATATATATATATATATACATATATATATATATGTACATACATATACATTCATATAATTGTATATATATATATATACTTGTATGTATATATAGGCCTACTACTTTGTGCGTTGCAGTTTTTTTATATGTCAATATTTTAGACAAGTAATGTCTTACTCTTGGCTGTAGTGCCACTTTAATGCTGTTCTGTGATAGACGCGCGTGTCGCTAAGGAGCTCTGCTGTTTTACTTTTCTGCGAGTTTTTTATTTCTTCTCGACACGTTGTTGATTATTTACTCAGTCACTTCGACCATGCCTCTGCTGACAGTCTTCCGTTCATCTCAGTAGCTGCATTCTTCTCTCTGCCTAGCTTGCTGTCGTTAGAGATGCTCCAGCTGCTCCATCATTTACAAGCAGCTGTTACAGCTGTTGAAAGTGCTTGAGCAACTGCTTGCTTTAGAGATGCTCCAGCTGCTCTACATTTTCTAGCTGCTGTTCCAGCTGTAGAAAGTGCATGAGCAGCTGCTAGTTATTGGAGCTACTGGCAGGCATCAGCTGCTCTTAGCAGCTACTAAGTAATAGCTACTGACAGGAATTTTGCCGCAATCATTAATAGCTGGCTACTGAAAGGCTTCTATAGGTAGAAGTTAGTTATTAGTAGGTAAAAGTCTGTTTAACTACATTTTCGCCATTATACTCAAGCGTAAAAGAGTGACAGTTGAGTCCTGAGTATGAACCCACAGCGGCGCCTCTAACCAGGTGCTCTACTGAGACCCTGTCTCGTTCTACATAATATACGGTTGATATTTCTTAATGTCTGTAGCTATGCATCGAGAGGCGGCTTCTTCTATAACTTGTTGTTGTTGCTGCTGTACTATGGCTGCTTGCTGTCGTGCTGTTACAACTGCATTAACTATGCTGCTGTTGGTAGCTGTTGTTGTACCACGGCTTCTTGCTGTCGTGCTGCTACAACTGTTTTACTATGCTACTGTTGGTAGCTGTGGTTGTTGTTGCTGCTTACTACGACTGCTTGCCGTCGTGCTGCTACAACTGTTTTAACTATGTTGCTGTGGGTAGCTGTTGTTGTTGTTGCTGCTATTTCTAACTGGGCCTTCTGTACGGCTAATGTAATTAGCTGTTGCATTTAAATCTATTGCTGTAATTCTATTGCTAGTTGCTATAAATCTATTACTAGCTGCTGTAAATCTATTACTAGCTGCTGTAAATCCATTACTAGCTGTTGAAAATCTACTGCAAGCTGCAGTAATTTAATTTATGGCTGTTGTAATTCTATAGCTGGTTGCTGTACCTCTACTGCTAGCGGCTACTACTGCTACTGCTACCGTTGTTACAGTTAGATCTCAAAAACATTATTGATTGTTATAATATTTGCCTTTGTTTGACTAAGGATTATTACTTAACCAAATCAATTAAATAACTACTGCACGGGCGAGATCCCTGATTTCTCTGTCAAACGAAGAGTCTGGTATTAAACACATGTTGTTGTTGCTTTTGTTGTTCTCTCAATAGTAAAACCTTAGTATTCTCTTTTGAATGCTTTTCTGCATATCTGCGAACAACCATGTCATAATTTCTCCCTATAGAGATGTGTTACGGTGGAGTCTTGGTTGGACAGCGACGTTTCGACCACTAAACAAAGTAAATAGCTCCCACTTTGCCTTTAATAATGTGCTCTGATTATAAATTGAAGTTAGTAGCTTGCTTCTGTAGCTGTCATACTGAGACCCTCTCGATAGGCATTATTGATTTTATATCTCACAATTTATTACAATTAAAGGTCTGATCTCTTATAAAATACTATATCTCATATATAAATATATCTCATATATCAATATATCTCTCATATCTCATCATCATAATCTTCAGTTTCCCTTTAATCCCCGGTAACTGAGGCTGGATTATGAAATTTGTCGCAATTTCTCGAGTCTAGGCGCTCACAAACGAATGCCATTTCTGTCGTTGGTTTGGATCTTAGTGCTTTGTCGCCTTTTTCGTCATGTGCAGCCTACGGTTGGTCTATTCTTAAGCAACCCGGACACAACACAGGTATTCCATATATCTTATATATCTTTTATAGATATATATATATATATATAATATATATAATTTTAATTATATATATATATATATATATATATAAAGCTGGTAAAGCTAAGGTTAACGTCAGTTTCCTCACTCGAAAGCGATGTCAGTAACGGGCGAGCCCAGGATTTGAACCCGCACCTAGTGATCCGCGGTCGAGTATCTTACCGACTTTAAGTCGGTAATAATATATAATATATAGATAATGTATATATTATATATATATATATATATATATATATATATATATATATATATATATATACAGGATGGGTAAAAAAAGCGATAACACCTGCAAAAAGTTTGAATATCTCAGGCTATCGTTAATATTTTCAAATCAAACTTATACCCATTAAAAAAGGACTCATTTGTGAAGAGTTGGCCAATTTTTATCCATTTTAATACATAGACTGGCCAGTTATGAAAGTTTCAGCAGGGCAACCCCCACCTTTTTTGAATGTACTGTAATTAAATATTATATTTAACCTTATTTTTTGGCCCTGAAAAGCGTCGTTGTGATGGTTAAGAAAGAACCAGTTGTATCTGCTAGCATTACTGTCTATTCGATATTCTTTCCTCCAGCTGCTTTTCAGGACTGCAGCAGCTTTCTGAACGCTAGGACAGCCTTGTTGATTTTATCTTGAGGCAGCCTCTCCCAAATCGATGGTAGGTAGCACTTCCTGCAGTTCTGTCTTGCTTGTAGGGTTCGACTGGTGTTTCTGATAGAGATGCATTATGATTCCCCAGACATGGTTATCCAGAGGATTTTGATCGGGAGAGTTTGGAGGCCCTTCACTCTTCATAATGAATTGCGGATTTCTCTCGCTGATCCATTCCTGTGCATGATGAAAAGCATGAGCCGGAGCATCATCCTGCTGAAAGATGAAACCATTTGTTAGAAGAGCACTGCAATCATCAAACAGCTAGGGAAGTAAAGTATTGACGTAATACTGAGCTTTCACCTTTTCCTTCTCGCCAATGAAGCGCAATTTGCTCTTACCGTTGTAGTAAAACGCCATTTTTAGACAAAAATGGGGATTTCCCTACAGAAACTTGCATAACCGGCCAATCTATAGATTAAAATAAGTTTGATTTGAAAATATTAACAATAGCCTGAGATATTCATACTTTTTGCAGGTGTTATCACTTTTTTTTTACTCACCCTGTATATATATATATATATATATACATATATATATATATATATATATATATATATATATATATATATATATATATATATATATATAATATTTATCTCATAAATTTCTGTTATCTGTTTATCTCTAATAAAGATCTATTATCTCTTCTCTTTCGCAGTGTTAAACTTTGATAAACCTTCATATCAAGAGGTATTTGTTAAACTTTCATTATCTAGTATTGTCCATCGTATTTTGCTATTACTCAACTTTTTGTTGTGTTATACTTGGCATGTCCTCGTTGCATAGCTAATAATTAATCTGTTGCAATAGCTGCTGCAATGGAGACTGATCTATGGTGATTTTATTCAGTTCACCTACCGTCTCAACTTTTTAGTGCTGTCTTTTTGAAAATACATATACATTATCCATTATTGACCTGCTTTGCCATGACACCCTTCGTTTTAAAGAGTTTTCGTTTATAACTTTTCTGATTTTTTCGTTTGAATTAAAGACTTTTGTCTGGGTTTTCCGTATTTGGAATAACCTGCATCATTTCCATAGAGAGAATATTATAGAGCCAGCGAAGCTATAAAATAATCTCATATCAACCCTTGGATCTATTTTTGTTTCTGACCTGGAATGGTAAGCTTGTTTACACTGTTGATATTCCGATTATATTATTGATATTGCGATTAGTAGAGGCAGGTGCAGGCCGAGATTAGGTATGTTAGATATTTTAAAGACACACTCATTTGTGGAAATGAAGTGGAAGGCGGAAGACAGAGAAGAGTGGATGCGTTATATACTATGGACCTGCCAGTAAGCAGTGCACTAAAATAGAGAGAGAGAGAGAGAGATTTCGAATATATAGCTGATATTTTGATTATACTGTTGATATTTCGACTGCTGCTGGTAGTTTCTTTGGTTTGAACCAGTTGCTCATGTGGCTGCTGTTGTTTCGCAGCTGTTGTTGCTTGCACGGCTGTTGTTGTTGCACAGCTGTTGTTGCTAGTACGGCTGTTGTTGTTGTACAGCTGTTGTTCCTTGTATTTCTGCTATTGTTGCACAGCTGTTGTTGCTAGCACGGCTGCTGTTGTTTCACAGCTGTTGTTGCTCGCACGGCTGCTGTTGTTTCGCAGCTGTTGTTTCTCGCACGGCTGCTGCTGCTCAGTGGTCCCATATAGAACCGGTAACGGGACGCTGATGGGATCTGAAGGGATTATTTGTACGTGCTCAGTCTACGCGGACCTCGTCAGTTCCAGAACTGTTTGAATTAGCCGAGTTTTTTTGGCGTCATTTCCGTCTACTGCACACAAAAATTAATTACGTATTTTTGTGTTTATTATATCAACAAATCCTCCGTCCATACCCTTGTATGCGCTGTACAACGCTGGTCGAATGGTCGGCTCAAATACCAGACTTACAAGGCTCTTGTTCTGCAGGTGTGACTTTATACGAGGTATAGCCTAGTCGTCTCTGCTCTGGTTTCTGTGCACCATGGAGGCTGAGCGATGGATGCCCGCTAGGAACTTCTTTCATTTATTGGACATTGAAAGAATTTACTATGTCCCCGTGTTGTGTCCGGGTTGTTTGATGAATTGACCAACCGGTGACTGCACGTGTCGTAGAACGCAACTAAAGCACTAAGATTCATACCAACGTCAGAAAGGGTATTCGGTTGGTGAGCGCCTACGCTCCAGAAATTGCTACAAAAATTTAAACGAATGAAAAGTCTCAAATAGGGGATTGACTAGTGGTGTGGTGTAGGACAGAGAGGATTTGAGACGGTCTATTCGTATCCCGACCTCAGTTAAACTGAGATTCAGAAGAAGATGATGATGATGATGATAGTATTTACGATGAGCGGATAAAATGTTTACATACAGAAAATGCTGGTTTATGCATGTGTGGGAGACGTAAAAACTTAGCAGTTTAAATCAGAATTGGCTGCTTTTTATGGAGTGGTCGCGACAACAGTTATAACTAACCATGCAGTCATTGCAGAAAAGTACAATGATTTACTTTTAATTTATTAATACTAGCAACTTTATAAAAAAATGTTCACAATTATTCATCATATAGTATATACTATTTGAGCTTAACCACTTTTTAAATAGTTTGTATATGCTCTTTCTCTCCCCCCCCTCTCTCTCTCTTATTTTACCCGCAAAATCGCAGAGAGATTGAGAGAGCGATTTTGCCGGTAAAATGGTTGTCAAAACGCAGAACTAAAAGTGTATTCACATGTAATAAATATGTATGGAATAAAGTCTTCATATACGTATAGTGTAGCTATGCAGGCCCGCATGTTGGTATTTATGTTCAGGCGATGATAGGTAATAGACTTATCTTAAACTTTGTACAGGCAGTGTGAAGGTTTTAATTTGAGCCTTGAATGAATAATGATAATTTAACGTCGAATGATATTGAGAAATAGCACTCTCTAATCTCTCTATATTCTCTCTCATAAACGATTCGTCTGGGCTAAGTATCACCAGGCCCATGTTTGTTTTGTTCGAACTCTAGTACTGTATCTGGGCAAACTCAGTGGATTAAGCTAATGCAGTAACTGTCTAGACGTTTTAGTTTTCTATACTTTAATTTTTGATTACTAAGATTTTATAGTTGACGATTTAAAAAAAAATTCTGGTTCGTTGATGAAGAGTTTATGGCCACTGGAAATACTAAAAATTCATTAACTGTGGTAAAGGGGAACCCGGCTTTACTAAATCTTCTAGTCTATAGAAAATCTAGTATGCATCTCAACGTTGCTAACTAGTGATGTAGTGATGGATATGTATGTAATGAACTATTTCTTGACGAAATATCTTTAACTAATGTCGCTTAGAAATATTTTTATGTACGACCGTTCTTTAATTTATCTTTCTCGTTTTGTCTTCTCGTATTGAAATTACTACTAATTACCTTTAAATTAATACCTATGAGATGACTATCGTTAGTTCACCTCCCACTCTCTCTCTCTCTCTCTCTCTCTCTCTCTCTCTCTCTCTCTCTCTCTCTCTCTCTCTAAACTAGAATGAGACAATCAGTGATATCTTTTATATTTGTTCTGTTTTATCGGTACCCGGCACGATGCTATTGATCTGCTGTAGACCACGAAGACCCTCGCGTGACTGTCACGGATTGATGTTGTTTATGATATTTTTCTTGTTGTTGTCGTAAATTAATTTCTCTTATTTGAATTAATTAATTTTAAATTGTTAACCGGAGTGTGCTAACAAGACGGTGTGGTGTGTAGTAATCCAATTAGACGTCTCTGATTGGTCTGATTAAGTATCACAAATTTTCCTTTTCCTTTTCTGATATTTCAAAATAAACGGACCAAATGTTAGCCAGAAAGTCGTGAGAGGCGACTAAGCAGACGCTGAAGGAGACAATGGCCAATCATTCAAGAGCCATTATTGGCTCAAGTTCTAATCTGCGTAATGACTAATAAAAATGTAATCGCTGTGATTTGATCAACTTTGAACTTTGTTCACTCTGGTTTCTCGTTAATGAGCGTATTGTTGATTATGCCAGTATTGGATACATGATATGCAATGGACGTGATATTTCTAGAAGAGATTAGAGTGATAATATATATGTGTATATATATATATATATATATATATATATATATATATATATATGAACTGAAGACTATATATTGGGCGATCAAGAGATAATATAGGATAGATGCTTTATCTTAAGATCTACGAAGAAGTAATTATAAATTCATTAGCCATTAGGAGGCCTTGCTTAATTTACGGGTATAGAATTAGATCACTGAAAATTCATTGGCATGCGCTAATGATTTATTGATATATTGAAGTCTATATCTACCATTTGATATGAACGAATTCATTTATGATAGTCGTAAATGACCTATTAACAGATCTGTTCTTTTTATCTCTAAATATGGTAGTACAATTCGTATCTGTTTCGTATGTGAAACATGGACCTTAAGGAAGGAAGATATTAGGAAACTGGAGACATTGGAAATGTGAATTTGGAGAAGAATGGAGAGGATTAGCTGGCCTCAAAAGGTTACAAATGAGGAAGTTCTAGAGAGATTTGGTACAGATAGACTGTTGATAAATATTCTTAGCAATAGGAAGAAGAGTTGGATAGGACACATTCTAAGGGGGGGGGGCGGTCTATTAAAAGAGGTCATAGAAGGCACAATGGAAGGAAAAAGAGGTAGAGGCAGGCCGAGATTAGGTGTTAGATGATTTAGGCTCACTCATATGTGGAAATGAAGAGGAAGGCGGAAGACATAGAAGAGTGGAGGCGTTATATACCATGGACCTGCCAGTAGGTAGTGCACTAAGAGAGAGAATTCGTACATCCCTACGAATACGCTGTGTCCTGTGATGAGTGCTATACTTTTAATCTTTTAATGATATGAAGAAGAAAGAGACATGAGTTTGAACGTATGATCATCAGTGCTTTGATGCATCCATGCTGCTATCTAATTTCGCTCTTAATTAGTCGCTGCTTTATCATAATATGCTCGTCGTTCTGCATCAAATTATCTTTGTTGTAAACCTCGTGATTATTGCCGGTACGGCAGAGTAAATGCACTGATGCTTTGTTGATATACCAACTGTTTTACTGCTGCAGATAAAAGTGTTTGATAATGTAAACTAGCTGAAGGTGTTTTTAGATTACCATTAGCGTCGTTGTAATGAAGCGCTCTTGTTTACCATTATCCCAGAATGTTCATAATTGATGTTTTTATGTGTTTTCGTTTTCGTGGCAGCTCTACACCGTACCTGACAAGTACGACGATATTAAATAGAAGCCTCGTCCAAGTCTAACTTTTTATGGACTTTTTTTACAATAATAGTAATAGTAACAACAATTAGAGTACTACAGTCATCAATGACAACATCGAGCACTATTGAGACAAAATCAAGCCGGGGAGCAAAAAGAAGGTCCAAAAACGGTGCAAATTCAAAAATCAGCCCAAAATCAAGGGAATTAAAGAAAAGGAGAAATTATATAATCGTTCTACGCATAAACGGTGAATGTGTAGAACAATGACTGACTCACAATATATGATTAATAAAAGTAATCGTTCTGTACTTGAAGAGTATGTTTTCCAGTAGGATGGTTAACTCTATTCCTTTGGTGATCGGTTTGGTAATATGAAACTAAGCTACACGCAATAGTATGCAATATTTGTTACAAATTTGTACTCAAGCTGAGGGAATTGAGAGCGTCACTTGTTAGCTTACTTTCTCGTACGTATATCTCCAAGAATGTCGTTCTTTGAAATTGTTTTGCATTGTTGTATTGTGCTAACACACAAATGCATGTTTTAGTAGAGGGAGAGGGAGAGAGAGAGAGAGAGAGAGATAGACTTTTGGCTATAGACTGAATATAAGCTACATAAATGAAAGTGATAGACCATTTTCGCAGTGTAATAGAGCTCATGTATTTCTGTATTGTGTATTGTGTAATATGCTGTGTTGTATTATATTACAGTATCCACACTTCCTGAAGAGAGATGGAAACAGACTGGAGGTCATGCTTCAGAGGCGCAAGAGATACAAGAACAGAACTATACTCGGCTACAAAACTCTCGCTTCTGGTCACATCAACATGTCTCAGGTGCTGCAGTTTCCTACCGATGACCTTGACATGACCTTGTACTCGACCTCTGATATACATAAAGAACAGCAGATGAGTCAACAAGCTGTTGCCAGACTTACCATGACGTCATTAACTAGTCAACCTGTCGACCATGACGATAGGCGCCATCTACCTAATACAGATCTAGGTATGTTCGTTAGAGTCATCTACCTAATACAGGTCTAGGTATGCTCATTAGAGCTATCTACCTAGTACAGATCTAGGTATGGTCATTAGAGTCATCTACCTAATACAGGTCTAGGTATGCTTATTAGTGTCATCTACCTAATACAGATCTAGGTATTCTTATTAGTGTCATCTACCTAATTTTGTAATGTGTCAAGTTTCATCTTTACTCACGATGGACAATTATTATTATTAACTGTCTCCACCACAGTTGCATCATCATTAAGGCAGTATCGCTAAATATCCAGATATTGATTTTCGTTTAGGTGAATCGTTTTGTGGTCATGTATATGTTCTAGATTCAGTTTATTTTCTAATTTATTAATAGTTGATAAATCAAATGCAGTATGGACTTCACAATTTTATCTGATGTTATAAAAAATTGAAAGAGGAACAGAACAGGACATTTTCTAAGGAGGAGTGGTTTTCTAAGGAGGGGGCAGAAAAATTACAAGAGTTAAAAATTATAAGAAAGACTAGTCAAGAGTTTGTTTATGTCTAGAAATTAAATGGAAAATGAATTGTTTAGATAATTAGAGTTTTTTCCTTGGTCTTACCTTTCCCGAGACCTCGGACTTGCTCCTAATTAAGTTGTTGCGCAGGAGGGAATATTGAGAACTTTTACAATTAGTCAAGTCTTACTCCGAGAGAGAGAGAGAGAGAGAGAGAGAGAGAGAGAGAGAGAGAGAGGAGAGAGAGATAGAGAGAGAGGGAGGGAGAGAGAGAGAGAGAGAGGAGGGAAAGAAGAGAAGAGAGAGAGGGGGAGGGAGAGAAGGAGGGAGAGATGAGTAATTATACTTTATTCAGCTGTAATATTCATTTTTTCTATCTAATATTTCTAAATGTTTTGATGTTTTTGGTATTTTTGTATAGCCGATAGATCACCGGGCGAGCTATCGGATGAGGAGGACAGAGAGTATCCTGAGTACTCGTCGAGTAAGCGTGGAGGAGCAAGTACCGAGTACCCCTACTCGTCGAGTAAACGTGGCGGAGCACGTACTGAGTACCCGGAGTACTCGTCGAGTAAACGAGGAGGCGTGAGCGCAGAGTACGCAGAGTACTCTAGCAATGAAGAGAATAGTGACGCTGAGGCTCTGCCCGGTGACGATGATCGACCGGTTAGATCTCGAAAACATCGCTCTGCTTCTAATCCTACTTTCGCCTCAAGGGTACGTAGCGCTATTCCAACTTATATGAATTGAATCATATTTATTTCACTTTAGGTTACATCATACGCAAGAAATATATGAGATATAGTGAAAAAGGACGCAAATAAAAATAAAATAAAAAACGGACACAAAAAAAGACGACAATATAAACCTTCTAAAATAACGAATATAATATCAGAAGTACTTTCACCAACAACATCAAGATTTATAGAATTTGCCTCATAAATAATATAAATATATGGTTTATAATATAACTTATATGTAATATAACTTTTATGGTTATATAACTTATATGATTCAGACATTTATCTGTCTAGTTGTTTAGCTATCTAGTAATTTATTTCAATTACTGGTCATTTGTCTAAATGTTTTGGTAGCAGGGGCGCGAGGTTCTCAAAATATTAGGAGGGGGTCAATTTTTGGGGTTATATTTCTGAAATTGCATAGAATACAGTTATTTAAGCTACTGTAAAAGTAGCCTAGTAGATAATTTTACAGAATATTATAAAATAAAGTTACAATTAATCTAATAGTACTAATAGTTATCAATGTATGCAATAAACGTTAACTTATTATGCTAAAACTGATATTGACTTTACCTCTTTCATCAGAGTGTCCCTGGAAAGTAGTACAGCCAATATCACAGTAAATTGTACGAGCTTAATTGGAACAGGTACACGTATAATGGGTTTTAAATATCAATGTCACACCATAATAGACGATGGAAAATGCGGGAGAGGAATTTTTATTAGGATTGCACATCTAAGTAAAACAGGCAATAACTGTAATAGGATATCTTAAACTCTTAACGAAAAGTGTAAAGATAGAGATTGTGAAAAAGATGGTATTTGGCTCTCCTTTGGAGCTATGGAGCTCCTAGCTCCGCCCACTCTAGTGACGTCAATCTTAGCATAAGCTTAAATAACCTCTAGACTCTTTTATAATAAAAAATACATAATCAGTCAAAATAATATTATATAAAGTTTAATTTATATAAATAATATAAATAACATTATTTTTCAAAATATCAGGACATAATTCCCAGACAGCGATCCTGATTTGAAAACAAATCTCTGAAAATCTATACAGTTGTGGAGCTTTCTGGCAATTTACTGAATTGCACACTCACGAATTGTTGGTATATTTATTAAAAAAAACAGTAACTTCTAGAAACTTCCAGCGCAACTAATCATATCCTTTTTTAGATTAGAAGTATCGTACTCAGTACCATTTTATTTATATGCAACTAAACGGCAATAGGTTCATCGTATCGCATTAGTTTAGTCGTGTCAACGAATTGCAGGTTAGACGCACGCTCTATGATCTATTTGCCGCATTTGTTTTTTAGTCGCTTAGGTCGATTTTTCTGTCGCCTATCTGGCTCGATATTTCAGTCGAGAGTATCGATTGTAGCCGGGCGCCGGTCGTAATCATTATTCTATGAACGTAGTGGCGTTGTACTGCATGCCGCGGTCTATCTATAACCTCCGTGGAAGATTTATGGCTGGAGTGACCCTTGTCCGTCGTTTCGAATGGAATGTCGGTTTCTTCAGGCTGCTATTTAGAAGTCTGTGAGTTAGCAATCAAGGATTCTTCGCTATGTTCGGCGGCCTGTGTCCACCGTTTTTCCTGAACAATTAACATTGTTTCGCAATTTAAAATCTCTGTTAAAATGTCGGTTACTTATAGTATAGCTGAACAGTTAACTTCTAGGAGGCTGGTCTAAATTTTATAATTCACAGTATGCGGTAGCGTTTTAATTTTTTCTCTCAAATACTTGTAAAGTAATAATGAAATATCCGATGTAGACCCTTTGTCTATATATTTAGTGATCAAATCTCTATAAAAATTTACTAAGCATCGATATACTTCCATTTACACCACTGTTTTAATACATTTCCATGTTTATTTTTATTCTATGCGTTTAGTTACAATATTACAAATGGACTGATTTCAAATTGCCTTACTTTGATGAAAGCGTATTGATTTATAATGAACTAGATTTATAGTAAGTTAATTTTAATAGTATTGATATAGTTGCACCAGGTCTCGTACAATTGTAGACGTTTGTTAGGTGGTACAGAAATCTCTTGCCTATCCCCTAGTGGAAGAGAATTGTGCCATTCCTATATTGCATCAGTCTACATAACTTCCGCCTCAATTCTATTCTCAGCTGGCCTGCTTATCGGACCAAATCTCGTTCCAATGCATTTGTCCTTGTAATGATCTTTCTCCTATATTTGTACTTTTTCGTTGCCCGTAATTGAAATCACTGTCTGGAAGCTTTGCATTGGGAGAGGGTAGGCGCAGATGTAGCTATTGAATGATTTCTAGTAAGACGGAGTATTAAATGGCTTCTTTAGCCACTGACCATTCATGCGATACAAAAGAGAAAAGTAACCACAAAGGTTTATCTCATCCTACGGACAAGTTTAATAGTGAATATATTTTGTAAAAGTTAGCTTGTCGTTTTCTTTGCAGTCCATGAATGTATGTTTTGTGTTTCATAACAGCAAAGAAATCTCAAACAGAAATTTGTGTCCCTTCTTCGTCGCTTCAAGGTTAATGAAGATGTGAGTATCAAATATCTCTGCCTGTTTCTATCAATCTGTCAGTCTGTCTGTCTGTTTGTCTGTCGTTCGCTCTCTGTATCTGTTTTCCTTTTTTCTCTTTCTTCTCTTTTCTAATCGTACTATGGTATGTGTGGCTTTAAATAACTAATACTTTAATATTGCCTGCTTCCACTATTGCTTTAAATGAAATCGTTACTTGGCTATTTGACTTTTACATTTTTTGTATATTTTTCTGTATACATGATTATTGTGCAGTTGTGTTGTGATTTGAAGTAAAATAAACAATTTTTTGCGTTGTTTTTGATGATTCGTTTGTCGTCTGGCGTAGTTAACTTCTCGTATCTGTACTTTCACTTAAATGTATGTTTCTTGTTAGTAGTGTAACCTTCTCGTATATATATATATATATATATATATACGCGTATATATATATATATATATATATATATATACGTGTATATATATATATATATATATATATATATATATATATATATTATATATATATACGTGTATATATATATATATATATATATATATATATATATATAGTATATATATATATATATGTATATATATATATATATATATATATATACACGTATATATATATATACGAGAATTTATATTATATATATAGTCACTGCCTACTGGCGGGTCCATGGTACATAACGCCTCCACTCTTCTCTGTCTTCAGCTTTCCTCTTCATTTCCACATATGAGTGGATCATACATACATACATATACATATATATATATATATATATTATATATATATATATATATTATATAGATATATATATATATGTATATATATATATATATATATATATATATGTGTATATATATATCTTCTTCTTCAGTTCTTTTATATACGTTTGTTCAGTTATATGGAGTGCTACTCGTCAGTAATGTGCAGGTGTACGTTCATATTGATTTGTTTCATTAAAAAGCGTGATTGTAAAAATGTACATATTAATTAATTATATTCATTATTTATGTTTCATTGGTTTTGGTTGGTTGATTTATTTACGAACGATTGAATTGATCGATTGATTGATTAATACTTAGGTGTTGGAATCCGTACAAGAGCTAGGAGATAGAGATGATAATTCACGCTTTGTTGAGGATCTATTTGAGGATGTGGAGAACCTGTCTGATAGCGATCCCGATATAGACACGATCAGCGTTCACTCTACGCCCAAGCCTAAACTCAGGTTTATTTCTAATCTTTACTCTTCAATTTCAGTTGCCCTCATCCATCTGGTTTTGATTTTAAAAATGCTAGCTGTTGTCAAAGTTGCTCTACAGCAGGTTGGTTTGGTATAAATTCTGTTGCAAAGTTTGTTTTTGTATTGATTTTGGTAGTAGAGTTTGAATAGTTGCTCTGAAATCGCATTGCCACATTTTTGTGTGCGTAATACTAAGTCGAATTCGAGTACTAAGTCATTGGAGGTACTGAATCTCACTTCTTGAAATCTTCCTAGCCAAATTTGACACTATTGAACGAATGATTTACATAAGCAGTTGACCTCATTATATTATGCTTCATTACGAAGTCATTTAGTTTGTCATGTATATCAAACTTTTTCATAAGCGTCGTTCATTATCCAACGCGTCACTACGCTGTTGTAATTGTACTACTTTGTGTTACATTATCATTACTTGATAAAAAATAAAAATAATAAATGTTTAACGTTGGTTTCCTCATCCAAGGATGATGTCAGGGACGTTATGTTTCGTGCCTCATGCAATCTCTTACTATACAGCATCGCACCGAGAGGGTTTCTTAAACAACTTCTCTAGGAACCTAAAAGTCCTAATTAAACTCAGCTATCATCTTCAACACTGATTAGCTAGCTTCTTTCTATCTATATCTAATTTACTTAAAACTAGACTTAAATTAAAAACAAAACTTAAATAACACTGTTCTATTATCACCTGGAAATTCAAACTAAAAGTTCTTTCACAGTTTTGCCATATAAAAAGGTATATATAATGTATATATAATATATATATATATATATATATACATGTATAAATATATGTAATAATATATATATATATATATATATATATATATATATATATATACATGTATATATACACGTATATAATAATATATATAATGATATATATATATATATATATATATATATATATATATATATATATATATATAGTCTAAATATTTGTTGATTTGTGCAGGCCTTTCTTCCAAGCTCGTCAGATTTCCGCTCAGGGCCCTCTGTCGGAAAAATTAAATCTACCATCTCAGTATTTGGTCTGTTCTTGTTCTTTGTAGTGCTTAGAAATATATTTTCATATATATTATAACTATATATTATAAAATATATATAGAATCTATATATTAATATATACAATTTGTAAGTGTAAAAATCTGCATAAATATAGAAATATATACATGTAAAAATAAATGTCATTAAATGTATTTCAATAATATAGTATGATAAGGAATTTTATTGTTGCGTCATATTTATAATTCCAATATATTAACGCTACGGCTCTGGCATTTGTCTACCAAAAATTTATGGCGAACATAAATTTAATTGCCTCATCATATTTATACTTTCTAATTAAAACATCTCTTTCATTAGATAACATTTCTTATATATTGATTTTTTTGAGAATCGTAGGGTGCATTACTTGAACGTTCGCCTTAAAACTGAGAGGTTCGAGTTCAAATCCAGAATCCTTTAAATATTCCCATTTTTGTCTAGATTTGTGAATGTTTGCATACGGCTAACATCTAGTTAATTAATGCTTAGTAATAAATTTCGCTGAGGAAGCCGACAAAATGGCGCTCGTCGCTGATCTGGCAGCCTCAGTTTCAGGACAACTTAATTGATCTCAATCAATCAATAAGAATTTATCGTCTGGTTCCTCGCCATAAGTCAATGTCAGAGACGTCTCTTGCAGTCTCTGCTCAAACAGGCGCCAAGCATCACACGATGACGAGTTGACGACTGAGTATACTAAGACCGCAAGAGAAAGCGAGATGAAAACAGTATTTGCTAGTATTTGCTAGATAGAATTCTTCCTGCTCTATTAACTGTATTATTATTATATTACATTAATATTAATATATTATTGTATAAATATATTTGGCTATAATGTACTTCTGCTCCATCTAATTATTTATTTCTATACTTATTTCTTTAATTCTCGTGCATAATAATATATGGTACTGATTAAATAAATTTTCTCTTTATCTCTCTCTCTCGCTGTCTCGCTCTCTCTCTCTCTCCTAGTCTGCTAGCCTTTTTTAGCTATTTAAATTACTTCTTTCATTTTGTCAGTCTTATGTTGCTATTTCTCATAGTAAACTTCATCACCTGCGTTACTTGATCATTGACGAAACACCAGGACTGCTGAGCGTAGTTCAGTGGATCCACTGTGGTATCATGAGATTACATATGGATAATATTATGATTGTTATATCAGTTTTGGTTAGATGGATGTGAACTCATATTATCTTATGTATTCTATTGTCCAAACCAACGTCAGAAAGGCCATTCTTTTGGTGAGCGCCTAGGCTCCAGAAATGCCACGAAAACTTAAACGAATGGATAAACTGTCTATTTGTATCCCGACCCTGGTTAAACTGGGATTTAAGGGAGGAGGATGGTTCTATTGTATATGTGTATTGTATCGCATTGCTGTGCATTGCATTGTGTTGCATTATACTGTAGTGTATCGAATGATTTTATGTTGTAATATGCAATTCCTGTAGGAAAATGAGAGACTTAGTGATGACAGCAGTACTCCTAGAAGAACAGAATCTGATAGTAACCCGGTATGGTTTTACTAAGCATGAGGATCTCTATGTTAATTCTTCATTCTGTTTGTTTAGACGTTCTATAGCATTCGCGATTTAATCAATACTACTACATACAGTTCCAGATATATTATTTAGATTTTTATTTATTTTCATAGTTCTTAATTTTATATCAGTTATCTACCCACTCTTTAGATTTTACTTTTTATTTCGTTTAATAATTTTTTAAACATTAAGTGTATCTTTGTTAGCTACTCGGTTGTGAGTGCATGTTTTTGCCGCATGCTGTTTGCAGACATTAATTTTTATTTTAACTGATCTTATGTATAAATTCCTATTGTATTGTTAATTTGTCCATCCTTGACTAATTGTAATACTCCATTATATATTCTTTATTTGCGCAGTAAACCCTGCTTACTATTTTATGGAGCCTATTTGATTGCATGTTTATTTTAGTTATCAGAGGAGTTTATTTCTTTTTGTTTTGATCCTTATTTCTGTTTGAGCCCAACAATTCCTTTTCATAATTTTATGTAACTCAAGTGCTGCTTGGAGAAAAGATTCTAGTAGAACTAGATTCAAGTTTCAAAACAGAGTGATCTCATTCGTTTATTTAGGGAATTGAACATATTCAAAGTTACTTCACTGCGAGCTTTGTTTGGCATCCTGCCTACTTTAAATCTTCTTTTAAGCAAATTTGAAACTGCAAATGTTAATTACAATAATGGTAGAAACATTACAATAATTTTTAACGCATTGAATTTAGTCACTTTGTAATCAAAAATCTTTTTTATATTATTGTGTTCATTTTTAAAGATATTTATAAAGCTTTTTTCCTTACATTTTTTTGCTGATCAGCAAAAAATTCGTCTTTAATTTTTGTAATTCTTTAATCAGTACCTTATATTTTAAAGAAAGATACAATTTGACTAAGGTTTGATACATTTCTTTTTAAATTTTAACTTTCAAATTTATTTAGAGTTAATTTTTTAGAACAACTAATGCTTCGGGTACTAACCAAAGCTAACTGTTATCCAGAAATATCATTATTTTGTTTTTTGTGGCTCATTAAAAGAAGTTGTTAGCATACTATTCTACCACCATTTCTTAATCATATTCCTTATGTTAAGATGTCTTGTGCATATATAATTAATATGTATCCCCTTAGTACGGCGTATGTTGTCTACTAGAGTTGCGCAAATCAAAGGCATAATGGACCGGTAACACTATTGCCTAAAATAATTCTGCCTACTAAAGAGCTATTCATGTATATCTTACAAACATTGGCTGTCGAATTCTTTCCAAATAGGCATTAATTTAATAATTTTGGCAGAGTGGAAGGTATTGTAATGTACAGTTGGCCAGGCTTTCTTCCTCGCACTACCAATCTAGTGAATGGGCCGGGAATGTAGACTGAGAATTATGTTAATACGCTTTAGGACGAAGAGGGGCGCGCCACGACCAGTACTGCTGACACTCAAAAGCAATCTAAACAATTCTCTAAGAAGAATCTTGAAGGCACAAGTCATCAACGCTTTGGGCAGAGTTCTTTAGGCGCTAAGCGACGCCGCAAAGCGTCCCTGCCCTCTCTTACCAATGGACGACGCCTGGGTTCCGCTGCGGCGGAGGAAAAGCAGCGCAAATCGCTGCGCGAGCGAGAGCGGCGCAAGTCCTGCAATCCTGACATTGTTCAAGCCGATAGTGGCGCTTCTAGCGCGGCAGCACAGGCGTGCAATAAGAATGGCGAATCACTCGTAGCTTCTCAGGTATACAAGTGTTGCATTTACTACCAGTTTAATTTTAATAAATATCATAAGCAACGACAGTGTTAGCGCTGTTTGATACAGATGAATGATAGCAATCGCGTATTATACATGTAAAATAATCCACCCAATGAATAATTCTCAAATAATGTTTAACCCTAGATATCCATACAGTTCCTTAACTATGAAGATCTAATTCTGGATTGTTATTAACACATATTTGAACCATAAAAATAAAATATACCATTAATAATAAAATTTATATCCATTAATTATACTGCTGATAATACATACTTCATTTTGAGTAGTCATATTAATAATAATGACAATAATAATAATAATAATAATAAATATAATAATAATGATAATAATTACCGATACTAACAATAATTGAATAGAAAATATCCTCATATAAGTTAGTCATCAATAGGCAGTCAGACTATTCATCTTAGTTTTTCATTAGAAAGTTATCTTGAAAATATCTGCCATTTGTTGGAGATTCAAATTTTGTTGATTGATAATGAAACTTTTTGTTTATTTATTTTGAATTTAATGAGTTTAGTTTTCCATTAATATTTATGTTATGCCCGATAAAATCTTTTGCATGTTGTGTAAAGTATATTGCCTGATGTTTAGAATGGCGTAAGACCTTTTAATATTTCTTTCTCTTTAAATCATTTGACATTTATATTTGATTTGTAGTTCAGATGTTTATTTTTACATGAACTAACCACTCTCTTTTTAACCTTTCTGTAATTCAATTGATTATTTTTATTGTTTAATATCCGATGAAAAAAGTTACATTTTTAAATTGAAAATTTATTTTCTCTTTTTCATGAATAATTGTTTACTGTGCATTTGTATTCAGTCATGATCAATTGTTATGATGATGAGTAGACATCAGCGTAACAGTTTCTTTTATATAATTTAATTATTCCTAATATACTGTTTTAAATCTACTGTCATAAATTGTATAGCAATATATAACAACAATATTAAATCTTATACTGCATGTTAAATTTAAAGCATACCAGTTTGACGACTGAATTGGAAGCATGTTTGGTTGATAAGCCGGGGGTCGATGGTTCGAAGAGCACCCGGATACTCTCTGACAGAGTCCCTTGTCGTGTGTAGACACTAAAGTTATTAATGAATTGCTAAAGTAAATCCACTGTTTCTAAACCCATCACGTAGATATTAGTTTCTTTTGTCCTGCTGCAATATTCAGAGTATTTCCTAGCGATAGCAAGGCTCGCAAGAGCGGTCCTATAATGAATTAAAGTATAAATTTAATGAATTAAGTGTAAAATTGCTCTGTTAACTTTGAAAATACTTATCATTGGTAAACCTCCTTACCTTTGTGATCTCCTAATCCAATATCAACCTTCTCGTAAGCTGCGGTCTTCCAATGCCAAAATGCTCAAAATTCCTAATATTCTCACTTCGTTAGGTAGACGTTCATTTTCTTTCTCAGCTCCCACTGTTTGGAACTCTCTGCCTCCTGATCTTCACTCATGTTCTACTACTTCCACTTTCCATTGTAGGATGAAAACACATCTCTTCCCACCATAGACTTTTTCATCATGTTTGACTGGTTTTTGATCACTGGACCGGCACCGTTTAGGATCTTTTTCTTTCTCTTCAGCACATGTTTTTTCAGATCATATGAGGTGAATCGATTGTGGTGACATGTGATGGGGGAACATCCCTGACATCATCCTTGTATGAAGAAATGGGCTTTAAACCTTTATTTATTTATTCCTCGAATCGTAATTTAGCGAGCCATTTAGTGTAACTGTTTAACTGAATGAATCCTGTCAGGTCTGATAATAAGATTATGAAATAGTTATTTCTTATTGCAATTTACGGCACTGTATTCAATTTTGTCCTATGGTATTATACAACGACTGTATTCCATTTTATAGCTTTTGTATTGTATTGCATATATGGTATTTTATTATATCATATTATGTTGTATCGTATATTATATTTTATTGGGTGTTTGATGATCAACTGTTGCAGCCACGTCGAGTGTTGCTGGATCAGATTGCGGCCATTTTATCTGCTGACAATGCGCTTCCAGATTGTATTGTTCTATTGAATATTCACGAATGGCAGGCCCAGGTCTGTACCACGGCTGTTCTGTTTGTCTGTCTGTTTGTATCAGTTACCAGTGCAGTAGGATAGCTGTCCTATTCTTGTCTATAAATCACATTTAGCTATGCATTTAGTCGTCATTTTGTCATCAACGCGAATAAAAGATGTGTCATATGAAGAAAATTGCTGATACATTTTTCAGAGTGTTAAGGTTTTTTGTTTTTCTGTCTGTATTCTGTTTCTCTGTCTGTATTGATTTGTATATCTTGTATATTCTCGCAAGTCATACTTATTTTATGATTGAGTTGTCTTGTATGTAACTTGTGTACAATATTAACATATTCTATTGTGGTAAGATTGCAATAAAATTCTAATTGGTATCCCTAAACTCATATTTGAATACCCTTTCCAGTGGTATATGATAACTGAGGAGGCAACGGGACACCATCTCAGAAGCTATATTATTCTCAAGCTATAGGCTACATTAAGGTATGGATAAGGCATAGACTTTATGAAGGGATGAACTCAGTGATTAAAGGGGTGCTCGTTATGGAGCGTGAAAGACAGTATCTGAGTAAGAATATGTACCTTGGACCTCCCACTTGCCGGAACACTACAGAGAGACTGATGATAAGTTATTGTGGTCATTGTTCTTTCTGTGACTCCCTAGGAAAAGGTTAGTGGCCGCCCTGTTTGTGGTTGTTTTGAAAATATTGGCATATTACATTACATAGTCGGTGTAAACTGCAAAATAAGTTGATTGATGGACTTTTGTTAACTGTGCTGCAGGTGTTAGCTCAGACGCTACAGAGCGCCAAGCAGCGCATTGTTCTAACGAGCTCAGCTGCCGATGTGAGAGCCGTCATGACAGCCGTAGTCAATAGGATACAGAAATAGTGAGTACCTCTTAGTATACAGTACTATATGCGTAGTCAATAGGATACAGAAATAGTGAGTACCTCTTAGTATACAGTACTATATGCGTAGTCAATAGGATACAGAAATAGTGAGTACCTCTTAGTATACTGTACTATATGCATAGTCAATAGGATACAGCAATAGTGAGTACCTCTTAGTATACTGTACTATATGCATAGTCAATAGGATACAGCAATAGTGAGTACCTCTTAGTATACTGTACTATATGCATAGTCAATAGGATACAGCAAGAGTGAGTACCTCGTAGTATACTGTACAATATGTGTAGTCAATAGGATACAGCAATAGTGAGTACCTCTTAGTAAACTGTACTATATGCATAGTCAATAGGATACAGAAATAATGAGTACCTTTCAGTATACTGTACTGTATGTGTAGTCAATAGGATACAGAAATAGTGAGTACCTTTCAGTATATAGTACTATATGCGTAGTCAATATGATACTGAAATAGTGAGTACCTCTTGGTATACAGTACTACACGTGTATGTGTAATCAATACATTACAGAAATATTGATTGCTTTTCTTTTAGTATACAGTTATTTGAGTTTCAGTGATTTGTTATTATTATGCATATGTCTTCAGATTATAGTTGAGTATTTTTTAATATTGATTTATTGTGATTATTTTATTAGCTGCAGTAAGAACACACCGGCCCAGTCTCAGTCCCTGCCGATGAAGCTAGCAGTGGTGGGTGGAGACAGCTACATAGGTTCTGTCCTACGTCCCTACGTCGAGCTCTTCTCTGCCAAGTCACCGGACTGGCTCAACTACATACGCTTTCTTATCATTCCCTATGGTTTGTATATACAGCAGTGTGCAAGTAGCATATTTAATATAGTGTATAAGTGTACAATTAATATATTTAATATAATATATTATATAAGTATACAAGTAATATATTTAATATAATATATTATATAAGTATACAAGTAATATATTTAATATAATATATTATATAAGTATACAAGTAATATATTTAATATAATATATTATATAAATATGCAAGGAATATATATAATATATCACTTTATATAAGTATTCAAGTAATATACAATAATAAATTAATATAATATATTGTATAAGTACTGTATACAAGTAATACATTTAATATAATATATTATATAAGTATACAGGTAATATATTTAATATAATACTTTTTATTATAACTTTATTATATTTGTATAATAAATTTATTATATAAGTTGTACTTATATAATATATCATCGTTATTTAAGGGAAGATGACGATGATGATGATATATTACATAAGAAATATACTTAATAATATAATTGTACAACATAAGATAGTGCTAGTTATTTTGTTTCAATCAAAGGAAGGTTCAGATGGTTATACCAATGTAGAAATAACAATAGAAATGCTATTGATCTCCTCACATTCCTGTCTCTATAACACTCTGTTCTGCACTGATCAGTTGATATATAAGGTCGATGAAATCTTGTAAAAGAATCTAACGATACTTCAGTTATATTGTGCAGAATGTCTGTGTATTAAATGTCTTAAAATCTCAACGATCATTCATTAAATGTGTCATTTTGTATTGCTAGGGACTAGTTGTGCTATTGGGAAGAATCTATCGGCATTGGACACCCGCTATGCCACGCTGTTCAATGACACTATATGGAAGGATGCCGTGTTTGAAAGATCTGAAAATTCACTGAGATTTGGTAAGAAAGGAAAATAATTCAAGATTTACTTATATATTCAGAAAAAGTGAAGTTTCGCGCATTAAACGAAACTAGAAATACTTACATATTTGCATTATCCATTAAATAGATTTATGAGTAACCTTTAATAAATTAAATAAATTTTTATCATCTAAATACAATTGGTGTATAAGAATTGCAAAAATCAGCTAATTAATCTGAGTAATGTTTGCTGCAGTAATATTTGAGACTCATAGATTTTAGGTATTGAAACATATAAAGACAATATTTTTTTTTTTTTTTTTCTGCCAAGGCGCAGATCCAAGGCATATGTATTCTTACTCCGAGTCTGCTCTCGCGCTGCACGAACGGCACTGCATAGATAGCAAGTTAATCCTTTCACAAACGACTATGCCTTATCCACAATAATGATAAGAAATCAATTTATATGAGCGCCGCTCTATGCACTAAGCCACAGTAGCTCGAATGTAGTTAATTATTTACGCGATTGAGCAAAGTTGTCTTAAGCTACTTTTGAAAACTCAGAAGAGATAGATCTGACTATCTAAGACTAGCAGGTAGATTGTTCCAAACAGTTGACCCAGAGACAACGAACTCAAATTTTTTTGGCTCGTGAAATATAGAGTGTCCCAGCCTCTGCATATCCATACCTTGCGAAGTCTGTGGTTTTTTAAAATATGTCTTCAGCTATGGTTTCTTATTTCCTTCTTCAGCCCACTTAGTTGCCTCTAACGACACGTGCTGCTACCAATCGCAGCGATTGATCTATTCTTTTGTGTGCACAAAACTGGAGAAAAGCAATTTATGTTTCTGATATAATGTAAAATCGGTATAGTCTGTATTGTGAATACATTTTATTGAGCTTTGAAGAAGTTTGTATTTATATTGGACTTTATTATGCTGTTAGAATTTGTATTCTACTATAACGTTCATTTCAAGCGTTAGTTCTTTAAATTATATATTTATTGTGCATTAAGGATGTTTGTGTCATTTGACTGGAGCCAGTGACGACGTCGGTAAGGTACTCGACCGCCGATCAGTAGGTGCAGGTTCAAATCCTGGGCTCGCCCGTCACTGACATCGCTTTCGAGTGAGGAAACTGACGCTAACCTTAGCTTTACCAGCTTTAGCTTTATCATTACTGTGTATTTTATTGCGCACTGCAGACATGTCAGAGATATCTCTGAGAATCATAAGGTACATATCTGGAGCAAGTCTTCTCGTGCAGCTTCCACTCGCTGAGGCCATCGTGACGAACAAAAACAAAGGGTAACACTTTCTTTAGCTCAGCCGCTAGTAACTGTTGTGCAAGTATTACTGATGGATATTTTTGATTGGAACTATTAATAATGTGAATAATTTTAATTATAACTGTTAATAATATGAATAATGTTAATTATAACTATTAATAATATTGATATTTTTAATTAAAGCTATTAATATTGCTATTTTTAATTATAACTATTAATAATATTGATATTTTTAATTGTAACCATTAAATCTAAATTTTAGGGCTCAGTTATATCACATCGCCTAGGAAATATTTTTTGTTGTTTAAAGTTATCTAATGTCCTTTGTTAAATGCATTTTTTACCCGTGTTATGTCGGGGTAAAGAATAAAGCAATGAAGATTAGACCAACCATGGACTGCACGTATCATAAAGGCGACAGAGCACTAAGATCCAAACCAACGTCAGAAAGAGCATTCGGTTGAAATGGCTACAAAATTCTCTAATCCCGCCCTAGTTAAAACTGGGATTCTGTAATTTTCAGTTTGATCTAATGTTATACCAATACCACTTCAGTAACGTTTCACTTCTGCTCACTGATGACTCGCACGCAAGAGTTACTAGTATTATTAGTATTAAAAGCTTCAGGTATTACTTATTAGACATAGTTAAGGCTCCTCTCTCTATCAAAACTTTATCTTATTATGAACTGAGCTGCTGCTGAGTCTAATTATACTTTCTATTGAGAGTCACCTACATGAAGGTTGGCTTAATCGAGTTTGAGATGGTGTGATCATATAGTGAGAAAAACAGAGTAGGATGTACAGAGTGAAGAGAGTTTGGAGGGACGATATGGAGGTTAAGTTGGAGAGAGGTAGACCACAACTGACGTGGAATGCAGTGATTAAGAGAGATATGATATTAGGAGATTGACTGATGATATGGTATGGGACAAAGAGGTGTGGCGAAAGTCTGTTAGTATCCCGACCCTAATTAAACTGGGATTAAAGGAAAGATGATGATGACGATGATGTTGATTATGATGGTGACGACGACGACGAGGATGATAATGATGATGATACCTACATAATTGTGATAAATACTCTTTAAATTAATTAATATTATAAATACTCCTGTGACTGTGCGCAGTTTAGTAGGTTGACAATTTGACTCAATGGTTGATTAAGCTGTTTATCATTTTTAGAATCGAAGACACGTCACAGCAAATTTTACCTTTCATCGGGGTTAGTGCAGATGACTTATTCGTGTCTTTTACGTCTTCAAAGTTTTTCTCAATCTAAACGTTACTTTAAATGAGACTTTTGTAATTATTTATTCTTTCAGACGTTAGCTACTGAGAGTTTCAAGGCACTTATTTCTGATATTTGCTTTGTACCAGTTATTTTTCAGACTTTGTAACTAAGGCAGAGGCCCAGCTGAAAGTCTCTGGTAACATTATTGTGATGCTTAATCAGGCGTTAAACTTTCTTTAGTTATCTTTATACTTTACGCGCTTCTTAATACTTAACAATGAGTGCATTTTTAAATTAAAGAGATCAAATTTCATGGCTTAAGCCTAACCTTTAACCTATTTTTATTATACTTTGTAATAGTTTAATGCTATTTAGCAAAAAATGTCATCCTTGAATTTCAGCATTATAATCCTTAGATTATAATGCAAATACATCAATTAATTAGGCTGAATGTACTGTGTATGCTTATTACAGGAGGTGCGCGTTGGGCCTATAGATACTTCAAACTCTAATGTCCCGACAACATCGACTGGTTTGTGTTGTTATTAATATTTATATAGCATCTCTCTCATTTGTATAGTTGTAGCAATTAACTTTTGTACTCCCTGGCAATAGGCTGGTATTTTCTTTGACTCTCGTAGAATTCTTCGCACAAACCATGATCTGCTTATCTCCCTCCTCTGCACTGCCTAGTGGCAGGTCCATCTCATGGAATGCCTCCATCTTTGCCTAGCCTTGTTTTCTTATTCAAATCTACAGCTATATAGACTTGTTCTAGAGGCCGTTCAATGCCATATTGTAGTGTTTATACTAGAGTATATTGTGACAATGCATCTCTGCTTTTTTCTCAAAGCACACAAATAATCAATTATATTATTGATCATTCAATAATTCATTGAAGATTTAAAGTGTGGTTCCTCTTACGTGGGCCTTTTCGGGGTATCATTGATATGCTCGGAGTTCATCCGAAGGGCTTAGAGCCACTAGAACCCTCCTATATTTGCAGAACCAAAGAGTAAGTGAATTAAAAAGAGTGCAAATCAATCATAGACAAGAGATTGTGTTGAATTAGACCTGTGGCTTATAGAACTAAGTCACGAGTATGACGGGAAAACGTATTACTTGCTGTGTAGACTGTATGTGCGTCGAGAATACACAACCGAGTTTAGAGTGCTCGATATTATCATGAAATGTTGTTGTTGTTTTAGACCTGGATGACTCTGTATGCGGATTGCAGGGCAATCCGCCTTCCGGAAGTCCTCCACAGTCCAATCCAATGACTGACAGGGTGAACAGCAACAACACAGAGAGTTCAAAGGTCAAAGAGTCTCCCGTCCAATCTTCCAGTCACACGCCGGCCAGGTTCACCTCACCTTTCTCATTTAGCATCTGAGTCAGTGTAGCGATATATTCTAGCTAACGTTATGCAGTATCTTTGAAATCATGGCTATGATTCTAATGTGCTCTTAGATCAGTTTCCCTCTGCCTTTTCTTGTGCGTCCATCCCATGAGTGAATAACACAGAAGTAAACACGCATTATAGTTCAATGATCAACTATGTTGATATCTCTCGCTTTTAGCACATGTTTAAACTGTTAGGCAATTTAGACAATTTTCTGTGTAACCAGTCCAGTGAATGTCCAAGATTTTAATCTCAGAATAGCGTCGCTGGGATTCGAACCCACGAGGATTCAATTCACCTCAGGATCTGTCCTTTAAAACTTCATGATTTTACCCATACGCTACTAATACCCGATTAGACATTCGTTATTGGCTATTGTAAGAATTATGCGCCATCTTGGAATCCATGGTTCTAGTGATCTAGTCTGAGCCGATAGCATATTTTTGTGATTGTGATATTCGTGTCCTACTTTGACTAATGTGCTTACCCTCGAGTGTTTATGCTGTAGCATTTTATCTCAATCAATCAGTCAATAAAATTTAACTTCCGGTTCCTCGCCATAAGGTAATGTTAAGGACGTCAAGCGACGCATCGTTACTCTCTGTCGCATTTTGTCATGTTTTTCTATTATCTTCCTCTGCGTTTATTTCAGTGCTAAGGTATATATTCAGCAATTTTAACACCTTTCACTCTCTGGGACACTATAATTTTGTATTTTCTGCGTACCGTGATTAAATGAACATACATCAATGTTTACATATCCTTATCTTACTGTGTCATTGCTCTACTAATTGAGCTTGTGTAGTGTGTGTTTACTGAAAGCTTAGTAGTTAATTAAAATTTATTGCCTGGTTGTATTTACTGCAGTCACCTGTCTACAATAGCTTCACTAGATCTCACAACCAGCCAATCACTGCAGGCGACATCTGGCGAAAGCATTGATTTACAGGTGGATTACTGGCTGCTGCCACTCTCTAGGTCAGCAGAACAGGCTTCTGATAAGAGCAGTGGTAACACTGCAGGAGGGGGAAATAGTGGCGTGAAGGAAGGAGTGGGAGGAAGCAGTGGAGGAACAGGTTACTTTTTAGTAGTGTTACCGCATTATTAATGTTTAAATGTAAAAGAAAATGTTTCCGTTGTAGCTAATTTATATTCTGGTTAAAACTGTTTGTCAATAAAATTGTAACTTGGACGATGATTTCTTCTTAATTAGCGACATTTGAGATTTCTTCCTGCTATATACTTGGTGGTTTAGATTGTGTAACGTGCTTGTACCTTGATATTAGATATGAGTTAGTCTTTCCAGATAGCAATTTGTTTAGCATGTGGTACTGGTTGAATGGTCGAATGGATAGCGCGCTTGGCTAGGAAGCTGTAGGACATCTGTTTGACGTCTCTGACCGTGTCCCTTGTGATACCATGTTGTCAGCGTGATTGTATTTTATTTTATGATCAGTATGTGCGGGGTTCAAATCCTGGGCTGGCCCGTCACTAACATAGCTTTCGAGTGAGGAAACTGACGGTAACATTAGCTTTACCAGCTTGTAATGCCAGATAACTGAAGTATGCTTGGCTTTGCTTCAGGTTTAGGCTCAGGTGGTGGAGGGGCGAGGAAGGAGCTCAAGTGCTCGCTAAAGACTATGATCCGATCCATGCAGATCTACCGTCCAACACCGCTGTCGCCCACAAACAGCTCCTCTGCTCTGCTGCATGAGCCAGCTGCTGCAGCTGCTGCTGCTGCTGTTTCAACCGCTCCCGGCTCTTCATCTGCTGCCCCTGCGCTATCCATGGTCGTCGTTACGCAGGAGAAGAAGCAGAAAAGTACAAATATATTAATTAATTATTAATAGTTAATTTGTTTGTTTAGTCGTTCCACGCAATCAATTGCTAGGAATGACTCGACCCTTGTTTTAAGTGCTACTCTATGGACTATGTGTAAGTTTTCTATTAAAATATAATAGAATATTTAATGTAATTTGTCTATTATAACAATGCAAAAGATTGTCTGCTGTATTGAATTTTAAATTACTAATTTCACATTTTTATTATACTAGATTTGCTATATTTTTTCTGTTTAGTTTCTTTTGATTTAGAATTTTTGAAGTGTACCTGTATCTTCATGTGTATTAAATAAGCTCGACTTTGTAAGTAATTCTTTGTGTCTGATATTTGCAGTAATGCGTATTGGTAAGAAATCGAAAGAAGGAGAAGCCAAGAAAAGTCAACAGATCGACTGCATCAGTAGACTCATCTGTACTTCTAAATCACAGAGTCAGCCACTTATAGGTAACATATACTATTCCTGCAGTGTTCAATGTTGTTGTGGACGACAGTAGCACTCTAATTACGTTGTTGTTGTTGTTGTTATTGTTGTTGGGTAATTAGTAGTACTATTTTAATCGACATATTTATGTTGTTTAACTTTTCTATATATATCTAAGATTTAACATCCATTATTGATTAATTAATTAATCGATTATTGGCTTGATTAAAATTTCAGTGTATGTCAATGATTTCACTCAAAACTCATGATTAATGAAATAGGAAAACTGTGAAGAGCTCTCAAGGTATGAATAAAGTTTACAAATTAAATGATATGACTTGAATATAACTTGCTAGTTGCTCAGTTTATATTAATTCTATTATATTTTGTGCTATAGTTAAATTGATTTTATAGATATCTGATGTTTTAAAAGTGCTGAATATAAAAACATTTGTGTGTATATCTTTGTATATCTTTTGCAGTTTAAAATCTGCAATAAATTCTCTTCCTGATACTACCATAAAATATTGAAAGACAGCTAATGTAGCACCTATGATGCTTTCTTTAGTGTTTTTTCGTATAACTAATATAACATATATTATTTGTATTGCAGTTACTGTCGATGGAACGGATTGTTTTGGAGTGAAGTTCTTTCAAGTGTCGGCGCAATGGCAGACACATGTTAAGCATTTCCCTGTGCTCATGTTCAACCAGCAGGGTGACACCCTGGCACCCATGCAGTGACACCCTGACTTCATGTAATGAGAGACAGAACGAGTGACACCCTGACATTGAGATATAGTGTAATTTGAAACAAATTGAGATATAGTGTAATTTGAAACAAATAGTCACCCCAAAGAGTCAAAGACAAAGACAAAGAGTCTGCAAAAGATAAAGTATGTGATAAGACCTGCAGTGAAGAGAGAAAGTACTGCGAAATGATTTTAAATAAGTATTGATTCTGTTCAACGACGCGTGTGTTCAGTAAGGAATTTCGTAAAGGTCTTGCACAAGGCTGCTAGTAGTATGTGTTGAATTGATAAAAAAATTGATCGCTCTAACCTACACATGACGCACAGGTAACTTGTGTGACTTTATACCCACATATGAGAGAGAATCTGACAATAAATGTAAGTAGACCTAACTGAATCATCCTGTACTCAGAATTCATTGTCTTTGTTGACTTCAAAACCTGTCTTGTAGATTTGGATGTTTGAATCCCAGGCTCACCTGTTGCTGATGGGGCCAACAGTCTCTTACTAATTCTTTTTATCTTTGACTTTTGTTGTTACTTGTGCAAGTATAAGTATATGTGCATCTTGTGGAAGTAAACTTGCCACAGAATGACCTTTATTGTTTAGGTCAGTGCTATAAATATCTGGCTTACTGCTGTGTTAAAATTGACAAATCTATATAGAATAGTCGGTCAGAATTATGAAATATTAGATGGATTAAATTATGAAATATTAGATGGATTAAAGTATGAAATATTAGATGGATTAAATTATGAAATATTAGATGGATTAAAGTATGAAATATTAGATGGATTAAATTATGAAATATTAGATGGATTATAATTTCTCTCATGTCATATTTGTACCAAGATAGTAAGTGATTTTTTCTTATTTTCAATAATTGACTGAATGTAAATTTATCAAAAATTTATCTCACAATATAATAGCCAATAGTTTAAAAATTTATCTCACAATATATATAGCCAATAGTTTATAACGACTTTACAATCACTGATGTCGAGAAGGATGACCCGTATAAATGTGGGTGTTGCTCAACTGCCTGAGTTTTTTACCTGATACTCTTGAATGCCAGAGTATGGAAGAGTATGGAAGAGTATGGAAGAGTATGGAAGAGTATGGAAGAGTATGGAAGAGTATGGAAGATAGAGACGTTCTGTCGAGTTGTAATGAATAAAGATTGAAGCCGTGACATTAGATGCAGGGTTATAGGTAAGAAGGATGTAAGCAATCAATTGATATGTATTTTATTTTGATATGATTGAGGCAAGAAAAGTACATGTGTTTTATGTTGGAAAGATATATAAAGTCGGTGACTTGAGATGTAGAAGTATCGGAGTTTTGTGGATATTGGAATTCATTTGTCCCTTGCCTCACCTCGCCATGTGCAAGAGTATTTGTTGAAATATCGGTGTAACTTTGTGTGCGACATTGTATCAGTATTGTGACTTCATGTAGATTTACAGCATTATTCTGCCTAAGCTTATAAATATATTGTGTACGAACAACAGTTAATGTTTGATACGTTAATGTCTGCCGATAGGTTAAACTGCTGCAATTTTATTTCAAAGCATAATAACGTAACTGATATGCCGTCAGATGCTTATTTTTATTGTCTTTATATTTTAATCAGAATGGCATGCGGCATCCTGTAAATTGCAGAAACGTTAAAACTGTATAAGGTTTAGTTGTTAGAATGACAGAAATGCTAAAGCGAAAATTACAACTCTATAACAGATCTGGTGCATTGAAAGATACTGTAATATATTTTACGTTGAATTTTGTCTACATTGATTACTACTTTCTTAATTACAAGCGCATGAATTGTCATTTTAGCGCTTTTGAATTGATTTTTATCAGCTTCAAGGCGATTTATATTCAAAATTTATTAGCCTACTACAATCGACAAGCTTTCAATGAAAAAACTTTGTCAATTATTTAATTTCTTCTGCCAAAGATGATTTTGTTGAATATGCTCAACGTCAACTATTGCATTTTGAAGCTCGAAATCAAAGTCTGTTATTTCAATAAAACCATTGCATTTCTTTGTTAGTTTCAATGAGGTGGTTCCTTATTGAGAATATATTTTCATAAAAAGAGCTTTTGCTAGATATACGTGTGAATTTGAAATGATGTATGGAATTGTTATGTTTGCATTCGGTATCTATTCAAGTATGTATGACTGTACAAACACCCTTTGAACTTTGGCAGGCGATGCTGTGTAGGATTTGAAACCTGGATGGAGAGTTTGTGAATGAAATGGCTATGCTGTAGCTGCTGGTCGGTTACAGCACGTTTGTATGTGTTTGAACGTTTGTATGAGTATGTCTGTGTTCTATGTAAGTTTGTTGTTTGGGCATATTTAACATTGTTTTTATGTCCTATCTCTGGTCTAGTACAGGCCTTATATCTTTAGTGCTCAATAGAATGCAGAAGCTGCAGGCTGATTTAAATATATTTCGTTGCTTGTATTACAATTATCCATGTAACAATATACATGTATGCGTTGTGTTAGTTAGAATCATTGTTCTACATTGAAATATACAATTGCAACTGAAAAACTAAAACCGCAAGTTTAGGAGAACGCTTTGACGAGATTAAGTTAAAAATTCCTTTAGTATCTTACTCAAATTTGCGGCCTCCCTTGCTTCCTAAAAATATTTCTTAAGAGTATATGTATATATATATATAATATATATATGTGCTATATATATATATATATATATATATATATATATATACAGTATGTATATATATATGCAAGTACATATATATATATATATATATATATATATATAAAAGACATGTGCATATTTGATTACTTTAAATAGTCTGTAAATTTATTAGCCAAGTTTTCCAATGTTATCGCGATTAGAATTGAAAAAGTTGTCGCTTAAAGTGATTTTAATGTTCGCTATTTACGAATAAGCATCAGTTATTGTCGTACCAAGATTTGCATATTAGACCATAAATATATTAATTTCATTGTTTAATATTAAGTAGAGTGTATCATGCTTGAATATAAGCCAGGCCATTATCACAAGAAATTAAGTGCACGGTACATATTCTACTGTAATTCTGTATTTAAATATCTGCAGTGTAAA
The DNA here is from genome assembly GCA_905160935.1 of Enchytraeus crypticus. Taxonomy (NCBI): domain Eukaryota; kingdom Metazoa; phylum Annelida; class Clitellata; order Enchytraeida; family Enchytraeidae; genus Enchytraeus; species Enchytraeus crypticus. The sequence goes on along the minus strand of CAJHZI010000904.1, from coordinate 843,322 downwards.
ATCTTTTGGTAAATTCATAGAACTGAATTCGCCAAATACTATTTTTGCAGCCATGTTTTGATGAAATTTGTTATATATTTTTATTTATTGCGGTTTGTGTAAATTTTATTATTTAATGATACCAGAAATACACATACGGTGTTAACCAGATTTACCGTAGAGACATGTATAATAAGAGTATTCTGAAAGTCCTTATTGTCTTTATTTAAATGCTGATGAGCGATAATAAGAGTGAGACGGCTTTGCCCCAGGCTGCACAATTAATGAAGATAAACAAATACCAAAAGCCAAACTGAGGGAAGGGATTGCTGACATTCTGTAACTCCAGTATCGCCAGTTCAAGAAATTAATAATGCTATCAATGTGCGTATGGGTCTTTAATATCGGACCGAACACGGATTATAATAAGAGTGAGACGGCTTTGCCCCAGGCTGCACAATTAATGAAGATTAGCCAAACTGAGGGAAGGGATTGCTGACATTCTGTAACTCCAGTATCGCCAGTTCAAGAAATTAATAATGCTATCAATGTGCGTATGGGTCTTTAATATCGGACGCAACACGGATTTTTAAGTGTAACTGTAGAAATTCTCTATCTATAAAAAGAGTTGATGCTGAAAATACTGTATCAAACAAGTGTTAATCAATAGAAATGATGTAACCAAATTCATTTGCGTGCGGTAAATTAAAGGAGAGGCGTAACATAGAGTAGCGTTGTTTGTAGTAGTATTTGTCGTAAAATGTTTAGTATTAGTATATATTGGTATACTTTTTTTATTTAAAAATTCACTTTGGTTTCCGGCTAGTCACCAAAAATGTTGAATAAATTTTTACAAATTTCATGGATGTAAAAAAAAGATAGGCCTATGTGTAAATAATATACAAGTAGAGTCGTTCAATGAACAAAATGTTGAAGCCGGAATGGTGTAATTACTTTGAAGTAAATAGTTGTAAATTAATGTATTTATGTTTTTTCATGTGCTGCGCTGAGTGCATTCATTTGAGATATTTGCATTTAATCGACGCATTTCTGCAGACTAATATTTATCGGTGTGGGCCTACTGTGTGCGGATTAAGTGTTCCTATTTGTATTTCTTCATGTTTGTAAAAACATTTGTAAACAGAGCTGTGTATAAAAAAATTAAGTATATTATATTCGTATTTTGTTGAAACAAATAAAGAAGCCCAAGTACTTATAATTATATTAATTTTTAAAAATTAATACAATAATTTTGGAATAGATTTGGCTTCGGAATAGATTCAGTTATAGGGATTAATTGCAGTGTAGCTACGTAGACGCAGTAGGTAGCATTAAAAACTTATCTAAGGTTTAATTTAGTAAAGCATTAAAGCAACAACTATAGCGCTCCATGATGCTTTAAAGGTAATTTTTTAACATTCAGTATTAAATATATAATTAGTTTTAAATTTTAATATTAAAATTAAAAATAAATTTAATATTGACTGTTAATAAATCACCATTACAGCAAAATGGAGCGCTATAGTTATCACTTTAATTACTGTTGTAATGGTTATAATACTTCGTACTTTTAACCTACACAGCAGCTGCTGTTACACAACTGATAGCTGCTGCTGTATAGCTAATAGCTGCTGCTGTACATCTGATAGCTGATAGCTGCTGCTACACAACTGATAGCTGCTGCTGTACAGCTGTTAGCTGCTGCTGTACAGCTGTTAGCTGCTACTGTACAGCTGATAGCTGCTGCTGCACAACTGATAGCTGCTGCTGCACAGCTGATAGCGGATGCTGTACAGTGTACAGCTTATAGCTGCTATTGCACAGCTGATAGCTGCTGCTTCTGTACAGCTGATAGCTTCTGCAGTTCATTAATCATCATCGCCTGGTTGAATGGTTAATCTTGTTTGTCGTATGAGTAACATTTCAATGCAGTTTTGAACATTTGAAAAATTCTCAAGAATTTGATCATATTATTCAGTGTGAAATATTAATTAAATGTACTTCAACGATTTTACTATTTTTCTAAACCTCGTGTGCTCAGAGTCTTCCTATTAATTGTAGTGTGTTATACTGTTGTTTTTCTTGAGTTTCAGAAGATGATTGCAACTCTCTGGTGTCTGTTTGGATTATCACACAGACGCTAATTCGCATTGATTTATTATTTTAAATGTTGACTATTCTGTTTCGGTGAAGTTCTTTATAACCAAATTTTTGTACGACAACCTTTAGTTTCACTATTTAAGTTTACTATCTATTGTTTTGATTGGTATTAGTGTGCATACAAATACAAAACAATAAACAGATCGTTAGAATTATTGCCATTCTTCTTCTTCTTCTTTGTATTCCCAGTTTAACTAATGTCATGCGAATAGACCTTCTTCACTTCTCTCTGCCCGTATCATATCATCATTCAATCCCCTATTAATCTCTTCCATTCGTTTTAGAAGATTTTGTAGCAAACCAATAGAGTTTTATTTGTCTTTTTCATAGACCAATAAAGTACAAATAACATAGCAAAAATTAAAACGCTACTGTCATTAATGACAACATCGAGAGCTGTTGAGGCAAATCCAAACCGGTGAACAAAAACGGTGCAAAATCCAGAAATTCATTACAAATATATAGGCAATTAGAGAAAAAGAGGTTTGTTTGCTGGTCGCAACACATGAACACTGAATAGAAAAGAAAGATGAAAAGGTGGGTCTTCTACTGCCTATGGAACTTCTCATCGGCGAGCAAAGGCCTTTGTGATACAAGGGAAAGCTTCTGAAGAGTGGATGGAAGAGAATTCCAGATCTGCGGTGCAGCATGCTGGAAATAACGATTAGATAGCTTAGAGCGTGAAGTTAAGCTAGGTCTCACAAGCAGTGGCCTAGCCAGGATTTAATCTTGGGGGAGGCACTTTAATCTTGGGGGAGGCACTTTGGGGAGGTGCACAATTTATACAATGTTTTCTCTTATATTTTGGTCTTAATAAAACTTTTACAGGACATCTTGGAGGGGGCACATGCCCTCCCTGCCTCCCTCTCGCTACGCCACTGCTCACAAGAGTAATTAATTTAGAAGACCGACTAACAGCAGGCTACCTCAATTTAGTCAAGTAAGACAAACAACTTTGTCCAGGGGTGGTGTTGGACTTACAGGTTAACGAAGCCGTCTTGTAAATTATATGCTCTTTAATCCTCAGGCAATGCAAGTGCAAAGACTTTAAAATAGATAATACAAAATGAGTATTTGAAACTATTAAAAAAATTGCTCGCGCAATACAATTCTCAACAACAACAATTAGAGTGCTACAGTTATCAATGACAACAACAAACTGCAACCGATCAATCTCACAGCCAGGAAGATTTAAAATAGGGAATTGCAGTAGTCTAACCAGGGTTGCACAAGAGCTGCTCCAAAAGTTGCAGTTGATGGCTACGAAAATTTAACGTTAAGTTCTAAACCTAAAGACAATAGCAGGATCGTCTTAAACAGAATATGCAACTTCAAACCTTCTGACTTCAGAAGGCATTCCTTATAAAAAAATGGCTGTAAAGCTGATATTAACGTCAGTTTCATCGCTTGAAGGTGATATCGATGGGCGCTTATAAACTGACCGAAAATTCATAAAACGAAATCCTAATTAAATCAATACAAAGAAAAACAAAAATATACTATAATCTAAAATTGATACTAATTAGTAAATATTTAATTACGGCTTCTGAAATTGGCTTAGTTGCTCAAGAAAAAATACTATAGTTTTCGAAGTTAAACCAATAAGCTATTACTTAGTTCCTAACTTTAAAAACCTACAGGATCCACACAGATTTTTCATGATTTCCAGTTGATTGGTGTTGCAGATTTTCAAAAAGGCTTCATGACTGCATTTGAAGGTCATTGCTCATTCCAATTGAAGAATTCAGTGAGATTTAGAGGCATAAATCTCGCTCGGACCTTCTCTCTTAAATCCGTCGAACTATATATAATTCATTCTGAGCAATCCTCTAGATAATAAAGAAACTGATAGATGCTGAAGTGGAAATTTGTATGGAACGACAGCACTTCAGTCTTCCATTGTTACTTGATATTGGTGACGACTTACATGTATTATTGCCCTACATGAAGTCAGCATATAAACTAATATAATAGTTTAATTTACATTTATATGTCCAATATTTGGCTAGTCTAAAATCATCCTAACACATATTCAAAGAACAAGGAATAACTTCTTCAATAACTTTGCATTAGCCATGTAGGAGCGTGGGGGTTAGCCAAATTCCTTGAGGATCCTGAGCTTATACTTTCCTAAGATTGAGATTGCGAGACCAACACGTAAACCTTCATTCCACTAGTACCCTTCCTTGGACTGAATAGCCTGATTTTGATTTGCATCCTTTTTAGACCCCACATTCTGCTCATCGAATTGGAATTGGTACCATACTGTTCAGTGTTGTCGTGGATAACAGTAGCATTATTAGGTCCCCTTACTAAATTGTTCAATCTATCGCTCGAAACTGGGATTGTAACTCAAGACTGGAAAGAGGCCAGGGTGTCTCCCTTGTTCAAGAAAGGTAGAAGAGACAATCCTGAGAACTATAGACCAGTTAGTTTGACTAGTATCATAGGTAAGGTGTTCGAGAGCATAATTAAGGATAGTTTAGTTAAACATTTAAATAGTTATGGATTAATAAGAAATAGTCAACATGGATTTACCAGAAATAGATCTTGTCTAACAAACATCTTGAGCTTCATGGAATCCGTCACACTGCATGTTGATAACGGTAATCCAGTAGACATTGTCTATTTGGATTTTGCAAAGGCGCTTGATAAAGTGCCTTACGAGAGATTGTTTTGTAAACTTGAAGCTCATGGAGTTACTGGCTCTGTCCTGAATTGGATTAGAAGTTGGTTAACCTTCAGGAGACAAAAAGTTTGCATTTAAAATCATGACTCGGCTTGGCGCAATGTCACTAGTGGTGTTCCACAGGGTTCAGTGTTGGATCCAATTTTATTTTTGGTTTACATTAATGACTTAGACAACAGCATAATATCCAAAATGAGTAAGTTTGCTGATGATACCAAATTATGTAAAAATATAGGTAATCTAGAAGATATGTTATCACTTCAGAGAGATTTAGACGGTTTGCATAATTGGGCAACTACCTGGCAGATGAGCTTCAATGTTGATAAATGTACAGTTACGCATGTAGGTCACAATAATAGTTGTAATCAATATAAACTTGGTAATGCAGAACTAAAATCATCTATTAAAGAAAAAGATCTAGGTGTCATTATTGATAATACCCTAAAATTTTCAGAGCAGTGTAAATCAGCAGCATATTGTGCTAATCGCACTTTAGGTTTAATTAGGAGAACTGTAAAAAGTCGTAATAAGGATGAAATTATTAAATTATATAAAGCATTTAGATTATTGCGTACAAGCGTGGAGACCATTTTAAGGAAGGATGTGGAATGTATGGAAAGAGTTCAAAGGAGAACAACTAGAATGATTGCTGAATGTAGAGGTCAAAACTATGAATCTAGGTTAGATGTATTAGGTCTAATTAGTTTAGAAGATAGACATACCAGAGTGGATTTAATTAAAGTATTTAAAATAATTAAAGGTATTGACAATATCGAATGTGGAGAATTTTTCAAACTATCAGATTATGCTAGAACAAGGGGGCATAGATTCAAAATAATAAAGGTTAGATCCAGATTAGAAGTTAGAAGAAACTTTTTCAGTCAGAGAGTTGTCAATATATGGAACGGGTTACCTCAGTATGTAGTAGAGGCAGAGTCAGTGAATGCTTTTAAGAATAGGCTAGATATGTATTGGAAAGAAATACATTGAATTGATCATTTGTTTGTTGTTTTGTGTAGATAGGCTGATTAGTTTCACACTACATGAGGGTATTGGTTTCTAGGTATTCATAGATGTGGGTAAGGCTTGTATGTGTATGTGTGCGTAGGTGTGTGTATGTGAGTACACATGCATGTATGTCTATGTATGTTTGTGCATGTATGCTTGTATGTATTGTAATGTATGACTATACATGTATATTGCGACTGGTTGATATGCCTAGTATGTAGTTATATGCATGCTTGCATATAACTACAAGTCTGTAAGTTCGATGTGTGTATGTGTGAGTGTATTCTATGTGTATATATGTAGGTGTATGTATAAGTGTGTATGATTTGTATATATGTATGTGTATGTATATATGTATATGTGTATGTGTATATGTATGGGTATATATGCGTGTATATGTGTATGTATGTACGTATGTATATGTATGTATGTATGTATGTATGTATGCATGCATGTATGTATGTACGTATGTAAGTATGTATGTATGTATGTATGTGTATGTATGTATGTATGTATGTATGTATGTATGTATGTATGTATGTATGTATGTATGTATGTATGTATGTATGTATGTATGTATGTATGTATGTATGTATGTATGTATGTATGTATGTATGTATGTATGTATGTATGTATGTATGTATGGTATGTATGTATGTATGTATGTATGTATGTATATATGTGCGTGCATGGGTATGTATATGTATGTGTATATGGGCATATTTATGTGGATATGGGGTATGTATGCATATATATGCATATAAGTATTTGATAAGTGTATGTATGTTTATGTATGTGTGTATGTGCATGTGTGTGTGTGCATGCATGTACATGTATGTGTGCATGCATGGATGCATAATGTATGTGTATTTGTGCACAGTTGTGTACCTGTACGTAGGTTTATATGTGAGATGGTTATGTGTGTGTGTGGTATTTTGGTGAGTGTTTAGTTTTTTTCTTATGTTCTTCCTTTGAAGCCTATCAACTTGTCAAGGTTTGTATCTTCTGTTCCCTTTACGGTTACAGGTCCTTGTGACTTCCTTAACCAGTATAATTGTGTTAAGTTAAGTTAAGCATATTTCGCGAGTGATATTTCTTTTTGCTTGTAGAGAACTAAGACAAGAACGTTTATTTAGAAATTGTTAAGATCATCATTTGTAGGCTGAGATTATATAATATGGTATTATAGGTCTATATGTTAATGTAGGAGATATTGATAAAAGATCGTTTAATCTGTCAAACGCGGGTGAGCTACACTTTGGATTGTATTTTATATTTGCAATCTTTTGAGTATTGTTTTATCACATTTATGTTTAACAATCATAAGTGTTGCATGTCAATACTAAACATGTGACATACATTTGGTATTATCGTCCACTCTGTGTTTATATCAAACAATGCTAAATTATAATTAAATTAATAAAAAGTTGAGGTGGAATGGTACTGAATGTCGTTGATAACAATTTGAAAGATTGTAGTGAAAATTAGATGGGACGATTTACCGTGAACGTAATTAAGCTTTCTAGGAAGTCACTGAAGTGTATTTCATGAAACCTAATAACGTAAAATAACATAAAAGTCCTCAGATAATTGTAATAACCAGATGTCCCCGTCTGCAAAAATGCACACATCTAGGACAAATGGGCACTTTTAACTGAACCTGGATTTGAACCCAGTCGTCTCAATCCTAAGGCTGACATTCTAGCAATGTACCTCTCGACTCAAAAAATCCATATATAGATATTTCTTATATATAAAAAAGTTGTTTTAGTGAGAAATTATAAATATGACGAAGCTATAAAATTATAGTAGACAAATGACAGCTATAATTAGCGTTAATATTTAGGAATTATAAATATGACGCTGTGATTAAATTAAAATGTGTACTTGCCATAAACTTATACTTATCAAATGACAGAGCTGTGATTCCTTCATCACATGTCACTACAAATCGACTCACTCAAACGATTTGAAAAAGCATGTGCTGAATAGAATTTATTTAACTGAAATTATTATGTATATAATTTCAAATAAATTAATTTTTTCAAGTCTCTACATTGTGTACTCTATTTATAAAGTGTCATTTGTATTGATGTACAATTAACTTCTGATGTACAAAATTAATTAATTAATTTTGTATTTTGTTAGAAAACATAATGGATACCTCTGGATCTCAGGATAAGAAAAATTTAACTCAGGAGGAGATATCGAAGTGCACGAAGAAAGAAATGAAAGCTAGAGTGAAAGAAATAAAAACACGTATAAATATTGGAGAGCACGAAGTATCTAATGTGAGTATCTACATAATGCAATCTTTTGTTGTTAAACTAAGTTCAGGTCTAAGTTCAGGTCCACAAAATTATTCACCATTCTAAAATATTTGACTTGTCAGCTCTCAGACGATGAAGCTCAAGGAAAGGTAATCCGCAGACTTTAAGCTGTTTGGTGTAGGATAAGTTAGGAGCAAGATTAAGAAATTTGGTGTAAGACCACTGTCCAGATTCTAATCTTATAAATTCAGAGATTGCAGAAGGAGATTTCACGAGTGTACAGTAATCGAGGTGTGGTAACATGTATATTTTGAAGGCTAAGACCATCAAATTGCATCACCGCATTTGAAGGTTTTTCGAATAAGATACATTCTCTGCGTGGCTTTGCCAATAACTGAGACAATATGGCTTGAGAATCCAAAGCGAGAGTTAAAAATTACACTGAGGTCTTTCTCCTCATTAGTCATGCAAAGCTTTACACCAGAAAGATAAGATTCCAACTGTCAGTCTGCGGTTTGTAATTGTCATCACGCAGCACTTGTCTAAAGATTTTAATAGGGAGTTGCCATTATTGGTCCATTTGTCGATAGATTTGAGCATTAAATTCTTCTATGTAATACTTTTGTTACAGGTCCACAGCACAAATTTTCCTCGAGCCTATCCAAAGTTTGACAGTGATGATGAGTTTGATGACGGAAGCTGGAATCTAGATAGATTCACACAGGTTCTACATAACTGCCTCTCATTTTAGTAAATTGCTTTGTAAAAAATGTTATATTTTTGTGCTTCTATTAAATATGAGAGTGTTTTGATCAAAACCGAAGTGTTAGACTAATTATTAGTGCTGAATATACCTGCTTATGCTCTTGTCATTTGAATGGTTACTGCAAAGAAAATATTAATATATATTTGATATTTAAATCTGGGCTAACATGATTTTTATTCAATTTAATAAACAAGACTGCTTATAAATGTAATTAACCAATATAAATTATAGGGGCAACATTCATCCATAAAAGTACATGATTAAATTTCAAACTGAGTTGATAGCCTTTGTAGTTTTCATATTTTGGTAGGTTGAAGGGAGATCAGAAAGTAAGCTGATTAATGTAGTTTATCAAAATATTTTTTTATTAGAATCCAGCCAGTAATAAAAGTTCTGTGTTTGTCAGTGACATAGAAAACTTAATAATGTCTGGAAATTGGTATGCCTAAATATATTTACTACTTAGAATATATCCGGAATTTTATTGAACTACCTTGAAATTTGTATACCGATTATACGGCTGGCTTTTTTATGTGTTTGAGAAGAAATAAAAAATAACAAAATAAATTTTATATGTACAGTAATTTACTGTAATTAGTCTAAAGAAATCTCATTATTTACAAATATCCATTTTTGAATTAATTTTTGACCTTATAATTTGTTAATGAGAATTGGAGAAGACCTGGGAATGTATTTGGGGTCCATGCTGAAAATTCTAAACACTGCTACTTACCTTTGTTTATTGTTCTACCATGCGCATAGCTATCGAAGCAGTAGTTGTCACTGATGGCTTGGAAACAAAATTCTTTTGTAGATTGACCATTTAAGGTTAACCTAAACTTTCCATTCAGTCAAGTAAATTGGTGTATAAATACAAAATTTAACCATGATTCAATGACAACGAGTATAGTCTTCTGTAACTGTACCACTGTATAATAAGCTGATGTTAGTGTTTTCAGAAATATGAAACCTCATTGTATATACACATTTATGGACTGTGTAATGTATACTATAGTGTTGTGCTCTTAATTTCTTAAAGAATGTGTCTTGTGTGAATACTTAGAATTTTCAGGTGCATGTCGGGCGCATTGAAGGTGATGAGATGGAATTTGACATGATTGGAATTGATGCAGCACTAGCTAATGCATTTCGTCGAATACTGCTTACTGAGGTTGCTGCTTTACTTTTTATGTTTATTAAACTTATGTCACTGTTTATGGTTCTGTTTTACTTTACATTACTATTTTGCTTTTTATGGGCTCTTGTAACTGTATCTATGGAGATACAGTAGAAACAGTTGGATAGTAGTAGATTTATTAAAGTTCATATGTCTAATTCATGCATAACATTTCACACTTTGCCTTGTAATAGAAACATTTGAATCATTTTTATACCTACTTTGTATCTGGGCTGATAAAAGCGAAAAATTTTAAAGTAGTGCTCTCTTATTATTTAAATATTTAACTCTAATTGTTTAGTGAGCAAAGGAGTGCATTTAGTATTTTATTCGTATTTTTATTATGTAGTGCTTTGGTATATTATTGTAAGTAAATTTTTTTGAATTTATGAACGTATAATCTCTATGCATTGGTTAGGTTCCCACTATGGCGGTGGATAAGGTCTGCGTATATAACAACACCTCACAGATACCTGATGAGATTCTTGCTCTGCACCTTGGTTTGGTTCCTTTTAGAGCTGATCCGAGACTGTTTGAATACCGGAGCAAAGGTTTGATATTATAAATTTTTGTCTTCTGATTGTGGGATGCTTGATTTATTGATCGTTTTTGTCATTCAAGTGGCTTCTTCCGCCGCTTAAAGAAAATTTGAACTTTAGGCTCAGGGAGAGGGGCTCATCTTTTCTCTTTACCATTTAAACGCTCACCTTTGATAGATAAAAACTTTATCGTTTGAATCTTATATTCTTTATTATATTTTATCTTATTTAAAGAATCTTATTTGATTGTTAACGATGTCTACACGTGTTTATTGCTTTCTTGTTTCTATTATTTGTATGTGTTTAAGTTTTCGTGGTATGTCAGATTTCATGTAATAAACGAATATATTTTTATATATAATATTATATATATATATAGTATAGTTAGATATAATATAGTTATATATATATTTAACGATATAATATAGTTAGATATAATATAGTTAGGGTTCGCTTTTAATATCTATGCCTAACCGGTTTAGCTAAAATGAGGATTAGAATTCCGAGGAGGTAAGCCTTTGTAATATTCCTATTGAGAATCTGCTAGTAATTGGAATCTTATATACATGTTTTGTTCAAGATTGTTCATACTTTGTATTAGGAAGATATCATTCATTTGGATCGGTAATTATATATTCAGTTGTGCCAGTTGACTTGAAGTTGACAAAATTTACGTATGTGGCAATCTACATTGGCAACATTGCTAAATAAAATTTTAATTTAGCTCTGAAACATCAATCTTTTTTTGATACAATTATATGTGTGTAGCACTGATTGAGAACTAAAGAAATGTTATTGATAAGCAATTTCAAGATTGTGTCATTTGCTAATTTTTCTTGCTTATCTAGCAATTAATGCAGAAGGTAATGATGAAGGATCATCAGAAGATACTCTGAAGTTCAAGCTACAGGTAAAATGTCAGAAGGGCAGCGATGGAACGATCATCCACCAGAGAGGTCTGTTGTTTTTGTGAAGATAATTTTGTAACTTTAAATCTAAAAAGCTACATAAAATGCTTTCACCACTCAAAAGTGATGTCAGTGACGGGCGAGCCCAGGATTTTAACCCCGCACATACTGATCCGCGATCGAGTATCTAACGATATCTCGACTGGCTCCAGCCGTGTAAGAACATAATTAGACTATTGTAGAGTTTTTTTTAATCGGGTCAGAACTGTGCCCATCCAACTTCAATTTTTCTTTGTATGGTGAACACTTGCAAAGAGTGCAGGTTTGGTTTAGGTGTGTCTTAGAGAATAAATAAGTGGTGCTGATGTTTAGAGAACTAGGAATTAGTTATTGAGTGATTAAGAATCATAGAGAAAGCTGAGAAGATGTATGAAGAGAGTCTCTAGTAACTGTTGCTCTCCCTGGAGGATAGAGAGAATCAAAATATCGTAGAGACATGGCTCAGATTGGAATCATGATCTTTAGAATACTCTAGATATTGTAAAATGTTGTACTAAATGTCTTTGCTGTGTCTTGTTTGCAGTGACTACGAATGATATTAAATGGATTCCCATTGGAGATCAAGCTCAGCTTGTAAGTTGGCAATATTTGTTTTGTTTTTTATAATGGCACGACTATAGTTTATTTACCATTATGATTAATTTACAATCTAAAACATAGCATATAATTCGTGTTTAAAAAATTAGTAAAATGAATGACCCAGAAAGTATGTCTATTTTATCAATGTTAGTTTTGTGGCTGAGTTAGTAGCATGTTGAAATGGATGCCATCGGCTCTATTTTCAAATGTCTCATATCTTTTGTATAAAAATGACGTTCAACTTAATATCTATTGATTCAAATATATTTGCTGAATTTTTCTGTATTAAAGATATATTTTTGAATTGAATCACGTTTATGTCACTTCAGTCAAATCGTACACCATAGATACATGGAGATAAAGTGAAAAAGGACACAAAGGCCACGAAGGCATTAACATGTGCCCTTAAAGCGCATAGCAAAATAAATCATAAAAAGCAGCTAAAGTTTATAGCAATCAAGATGTTCAATTTAAGCATAATATTACTTACTTCAAAATACCCCTACACATTAGCTGGAGAAAGTATCTTAATACACTAAAACCTATTTACGAATAAAATTTAAAACACCAGCATATACAAAATCTTAAAATATTACGTACGTTTGTTTTAATTTTATAACTAATCAGTAATCAACTTAAAATGAACATGCATTACAGTCCATACTGAAAAAATCTAGAAATATATGCATATATTAGTCACTTGGTACAGGATTTAAAAATTAAAAACTTACTAAAATACAAATCTTTCAGTTGGCTTTTAAAAGATTTGACATTATTAGCTAAAACAACACTGTCTGGTAAGGAGTTCCAAGGTTCGCATATCCTGGAAGAAAAGAAGTATTTACGTGTATCAAGTTTAGGATTATTGATTACTAATTTAAAAGAATTTCCCCTTGATTTTCTATTACAGAGCTTAACACCAATAGCTATCAATGTCCCCTTCCACTAATCCATTCAGGATCTTATAACAGAAAATTAAGTCAAAGTATAGTCGCCTTCGTTCCAAGGTAATTAAATTTACCGCATTAAGTCTGGCGTCATACTGCATGTTTTGCAAACCTGGTAGTCTTTTAGTAAAGCTTCTTTGGATACTTTCCAATAAAATAATGTCTCTCTCATACAGTGCGGGGACCAAACTGGGGAGCAGTAATCGAGGAGCGGAAGAATGTATGATTTATAAGCCAAAAGAAGGTAGTTTGAATCACGAGTTAAAAACAATAACAAGTTTAAAATAGTAACAAGTTTAAAACAATGCTACTTGTTGATCCTCTGTAGTTTTTATCTTAAATTTCTGAACCACACAAATGTGATACAAATTTCTATATTAAACCCATATGTAAATCAGTTAATAACAATTAATGTTATGTCCCCTGTGTCTTGTTGTTTCTTCAGTATTTCTGCTGTAGCTGTGTTTTCTGAATATAATTTTATTTCAGTATAAAGCAGAAGACGTTGGCCCAGTACATTTAGGAGATAAGGCAATACTTCTTGATAAGCTGGCTCCTGGACAGGTAAGTTTAATTGTAATGCTTACTGAAAGTGATTTACGTGTATAAGTCTCTACAGTGATGTCAGACATGGACCTGCCAGTAGGCAGTGCACTAAGAGAGAGAGAGAGAGAGAGAGAGAGAGAGATATCTCTGCAGTGATGTCAGACACTAGGCAAATCACGAAGTTTTCATTTTGACTGGGAATCTCTTAATACTTAAAGTAATTGAAAATTTCTAAACAAAGTGAAGCCAGCTTGGCAGTTGTATTTAATTGTTTTGAATTAATTATATAATAGTTGCCATCTTAGTTACCTTTGGGAAATAGTTAAAGTGTATAGTTACCCTAGGATCTACAGTATTCTGTAGCATAAAAGATAATCGATAATCAGATTGAATTTGTTACTCTTAGTAGCTGCAACTGACTGTATTACCTTATGGAGCTTCTAATGCTCTTTTCCCTCTTCATCTTAACCTTTCTGATCTTTTCTTAATCCCATGTCAACCTCACAAGCTTCTTTTTTCAGATGCCAACCTGCTAAAATTCCAAAAAATTTCGCCTCATTAGGTAGATGCTCCTTTGTTTCAGCCAATACTGTTTGGAACTAGCTGCCTCTTGATCTTCATTTATGTTCTCCTATTTCACTTTCTATAGTTGGCTGAAAACACATCTCTTCCAGCTATAAATTTATACTTTCATTACTTTTTTATCACCGGATCGGCACCATTCAGGATCTCTTTTCTTGCTCTTCAACACATGTTTTTTAAAATCAATTGTGTGAATCGATTTGAAATGTGATGGAGGGATGAACTTAGCGTTATCCTTGTATGAGGAAACGGACTTTAAACCATTATTGTATTATTGTTCATTATTTTTTATTTGCTAGTTAAGTGTATTTGTACTAACTTTTATTGTAACAAGATGAACAAGTAAAATAAAAAGTTTAAAGGTAAAACAAATTGTTAGAGAAAATGTTTTGGCTTACTTTTTGAAGCTTAATGAACAATTTTTAGTTTAGTAAACTTAGTTTAGTTGATGAACAGTTATACTATTAATCTTTTTTCCCCACCCTTTTACTTTCTCTGTCTTATATTTTATTTCTTTGTAGTACTTTTCATGATCACAGTGACATATAGCACTAGGTTATTGATTTTGTATATAACTATTGCTCTGTAGGAGATTGATATAGAGATGTACTGTGTCAAAGGAATTGGCAGTGATCATGCAAAATTTTCTCCTGTTGGTATGTACTTATTAAAATACTAGAATATTAGAAAATATTAGAGTATCCTTTCCAGCCATTTAAGTTTAAACTTGTAAAATTTATAATGCACTTAAATAAATTTGATGTACTGAGTGTATTATTAAATCTTATTTTATTCATCTTCTCCTATTCATCCTATCATCTTCTCCTTATTTAATTTATCTTCCTTTCATTTATCTTCTTCATCTTCCTCCTTCTTATATTATATATCGTAGTCCTATTTGTTTCAACTTCTGTAGCTTTTTTGAAACTTTAAGTAGTGAATCTGTTAAGATTCTAATATTTAAGCAGTGTTGTTTAATTAATTTTATAATATTCCAAGTCTGCTGTATCATGTGTTTGAGAGTGATATGATTGAGAGTGATATGATTGAGAGTGATATGATTGAGTGTGATGTTATTTAGTGATGTGATTGAGTGATGTGATTGAGAGTGATGTGATTGAGAGTGATGTGATTGAGTGATGTGATTGAGAGTGATGTGATTGAGAGTGATATGATTGAGTGTGATGTTATTTAGTGATATGATTGAGTGATATGATTGAGAGTGATATGATTGAGTGTGATGTTATTTAGTGATGTGATTGAGTGATGTGATTGAGAGTGATGTGATTGAGTGATGTGATTGAGAGTGATGTGATTGAGAGTGATATGATTGAGTGATGTGATTGAGAGTGATGTGATTGAGTGATGTGATTGAGAGTGATGTGATTGAGAGTGATATGATTGAGAGTGGTATGATTGAGTGTGATGTTATTTAGTGATGTGATTGAGTGATGTGATTGAGTGATGTGATTGAGAGTGATGCGATTGAGAGTGATATGATTGAGTGATGTGATTGAGAGTGATATGATTGAGTGTGATGTTATTTAGTGATGTGATTGAGAGTGATGTGATTGAGAATGATATGATTGAGAGTGATATGATTGAGTGTGATATGATTGAGTGTGATGTTATTTAGTGATGTGATTGAATGATGTGATTGAGAGAGATGTGATTGAGTGATGTGATTGAGAGTGATATGATTGAGAGTGATATGATTGAGTGTGATGTTATTTAGTGATGTGATTGAGTGATGTGATTGAGTGATGTGCTTGAGAGTGATGTGATTGAGTGATGTGATTGAGAGTGATGTGATTGAGAGTGATATGATTGAGTGTGATGTTATTTAGTGATATGATTGATATGATTGAGAGTGATATGATTGAGTGTGATGTTATTTAGTGATGTGATTGAGTGATGTGATTGAGAGTGATGCGATTGAGTGATGTGATTGAGAGTGATGTGATTGAGAGTGATATGATTGAGAGTGATATGATTGAGTGATGTGATTGAGTGATGTGATTGAGAGTGATGTGATTGAATGATGTGATTGAGTGTGATGTGATTGAGAGTGATGTGATTGAGTGATGTGATTGAGAGTGATGTGATTTAGTGTGATGTGATTGAATGATGTGATTGAGAGTGGTGTCATTGAATTGGTAATTGCTCTGACTACTTTGTTGCTATTTTCAGCTACTGCATTTTATCGATTACTTCCGGAAATTGTCCTAACGGAGACGATAGAGGGAGAAGATGCTGAAAGGCTGCAGGCTTGCTTTCCTCCCGGCGTCATTGAGATAGACACTGTAGATGGTGAGATTACTCTGCTTGATGTAACTTTGCAGCATTTCGTTTTCTTTTTCTCCTAAGATTGTGTTGCCAGATTTCTCCTGTAGCACAGATGTGACAAAATACGCTTCTCAAAGTTTGATATAAAATTTTGTGTTACATATTCTCGCCAGCACATTGTACGTTGATATTGATATTAAGCCCTTCCTACTAGTAATGTATAACATTTTAGCCAATAATACTATATATTATACGTTTTTAAAATTATATATTAGTAAGAATAACGCAAATTCTCACTGTACTCTGTAAAAACAAAGCGTTTTATTATGTTTATTGTCACCTTCTTTATCTCAAGGCTACGAATAAGAAACAGTTTGACTGGGATTCAAACCTGTAGCTTCCTAGTTTTATTATATATTGGCTAACAACTCGGCCATCTTCCTGATATTTCTATATTTAATCCTAAATAGTGTCTACATGTTTAGTTGATTTAATTGATTTCACAGGCCATAAGATAGCGAGAGTGGCCAATAGCAGAAAAGATCTCTGTAACCGAGAATTTATGCGACATCCTCGCTTCAAGGAATGTGTCAAGCTACGACGAATACGAGACCATTTCATATGTTAGTGGTTCCTAGTCCATTTTGAAAAATGATTAACTCTAAATGATTAATTAATATTAATTAAACGAAATGTTTATAATAAATAAGTGAATAGTCATTATTAATGAGATATAAGGCAGTCACTATGTTTAGGCTTGTTCATTCTCTTTTTGTAGACTCAGACTTTGGTTTTATTTTCATATACTGGTAAAAAGTTTAATATGAAAAGTCTGCATAAATAAAT
Source organism: Enchytraeus crypticus (assembly GCA_905160935.1). Lineage (NCBI taxonomy): Eukaryota > Metazoa > Annelida > Clitellata > Enchytraeida > Enchytraeidae > Enchytraeus > Enchytraeus crypticus. Next base: position 825,980 of record CAJHZI010000904.1, on the reverse strand, counting down.
GTGCTAATATTGGGCTGTGATTTTAACTGCTTTAAAATATTACTTTTCGGTAATATTTCTAGACGCGATATTTTATATTAGTGACATTTTAAAGGTTATAAATTAGAAAATGTCAATCTGCTAAACGAAAATTTTACTGCAATCCGGTCTTCAATGTTATGAATTTCTACAGCAATTATTATGTCATTCAAGTAAATCTACCTGGATAAATTTTATATTCTTTTATTGAAAATATAATTTTCAGTTTAAATTGATAGTATTTCTGGTTGTTTTTTTTTCACAGTTTCAGTAGAATCTACTGGTGCCCTGCCTCCTCAAGTTCTCGTCGTTGAAGCGATCAAAGTGCTCAAACAGAAGTGCGAACATTTTATGAAAGAAATCTCTAATATAGGCAAATAGAGTAGACATCGGTTCTGCTCGTTGAGTATTCGGTTTTGACAGTTCTAATGTATCGTGTGGTGTTAAGAATCTTTGAATGTAGTTTTATTGTTAGCTAGCTTTATTAATAGTCTATGTATTATTGTAAGCCAAAAATGTATTTAATATCTGATACGCCTCTTAATGATCTTCATTTTTCGAGAATCATTTCTCTCGGCATAGAACAGGTCAGGGTTGAAGCAACATTTAAGATTTTGAAAACTATAATTATTTGTTTATTTGATATAAGTATTGCCCAATATCTAATCCAGTGTAAAGATTGGGACCGCGATATGGGAGTGCTTAAACAGCAATGTATTAGGCATCCTTAATTCAAAATAAGGTTATGCTTAATGTAAATATTTCAATGATATGCTCCATTGAGCAATGGAGCACATCATTTGAAATATAATGTACATGGAGCACATTGCTCCATGTACTAATCTGTCTTAATCTGTTGATTAATTTAGTATAGATAAAGCTTGTAGATATTTTCTATATCTATATTTGAGATATATATATATTGGCGCATATATGTATATAATAAAGGTTTAACGTCCGTTTCCTCATATAAGGATGATATCAATACGTAAATGCAAAAATATATTGGATTATATGTAATAGGCTATGTGAAAAGCCTCATTGCTGAGAGTCATTTTGTTAGGTTGTTAGTAGTGATGGGAATCGAACCGAACCCGAACCGAACCCTAAAATCTAGAATTTTGACTGAACCGAACTCGAACCCAGACTCTGGCCGAACCCGAACTGAACCCAGACTTCGTCCAAACCGAACTGAACCAAACTCTTGGAGTTCCTTTCTTCTTCACCAGTCTGACATTAAATAAAGATAGTTAGAACAATACAAATATGTATTAGCTTTTGCATTTACATGTCTTACAGTATCTAACATCATATATTCAGCTAAGGCTGGTTCCGACACAAATTTTAAAATGGTAGCGGTACAAAGGAATGGTAGCGGGAAGCGAGACGAGCCTACAGAAGATAATGGATAATCTGAATGACTCGGCATTGAAATATGGAATGAAGATTAACACCAAAGAGACAAAAGTGATGAGAGTATGCCGTAAAAATCTGAAAATGCTTGACTTAATCTAGGTGGATTTGTTCTTGTTAAATTCAAATAATGAATTTTTTCTAATCTTCGTGTGCTACCTTAATATTTTTGCAGCCAGATTTACAAATAATTATATATGACATTCTATGTGTGTTAAAACTATATGGAGTAAATAATTTTGCACCATAGCGATGCAATAATTTCATAACTATTTTTGTAACTTCATAATTGATCTGAGAGTTTCAAATTTGAAACCCTAAGGTAAATTATGAAGCTTATTACTGGTTAGTTGACAGCAAACGGTGTATACTATGATCATTTTTCTATGGAAGTACACGTGTTTACCAAATCATCTTTATTTGACAATTTTATGTTTAAAATTGCACTTTGTCTCTTAAATATTGGATCAAATAGCCAAGACATTTCCACTTAATTATAAACTTATCTAATATATAGGCCTATAGTGACAAAAGAAATTTAAAAACTGATGAAGCATTCTATTTGCTCGTTATTATCAAGGAAAGTATTTCAGGTACAATAATAAAGCTAAATATCTAAATTATGAACATTTCTTGGTCTACTAACAATATTTTAAGAAATCTACAGGAATAAATACCACTTCTCTACTTATTTAATTGTCTTATTTTTACCCAGGTGAAAAAATGTGGCAGCTATTTTGACTTAATGAATTTTTAAGCATATTTACCATAAACCATTTTAAACATGTTTGTCATAACCATGATTATTATAAGTAAAGTTAAACAATTGCATCACTATCCAAACCAAATTTTTTCGAACTCAAATCGAACTCTTGCTAGTTGGAAAGCAACCCGAACCGAACCCGAACCCTTATTAGGACCGAACCCGAACCGAACCGAACTTTCATTTTCAACGAACCGAATCGAACTCTGGAATTTCATAAAATTCCCATCTCTAGTTGTTAGTTGTTCAGGTGTATTTGTTGGATCAGTTACTCGATGTAGAGAGACAGTCAATACCTACAGGTGATATCCTTAATATGGGACGTGTTACATGAGGCAAACGTTTAACCAGCTGTGCATACTTTAACTATATGGATGCTACACGTTGTATTATGAGTTGTATCTATACACAGACGTTTATGACAGTTTCAGTATTTTTTAACGTAATACATTTTTAAGAATATACTAAGAACGGTAAATATTTAGAGTTTTAATTGCCTTAATGTATTCCCTTAATATAGCATCATTGCTGCATAGACAGTGACGATTTATTAAAACGAAGGTTGACGGTGTAAATTGTTGGTTTATAGAAACAAACCTGCTCTCATACTTGCATATAGCCTATAGGCTTAGAAATATAATAGGCTTTTAGACTAAAATAAGCCTCTGGTCTTAGAATCTCTGCACAAGTCTGGATCAGTTTTAACACGGTTGCCATATTAGTGTGGGCTTGTTGAACTGCGTAATGTTTTTAATAGCCCTTGCTGAGTCCGCTGTAGAATAGACTAAAGTATAATATTCATAGTTGTAAGAGGCACCTATCGGCAAGAGCCTGCAGGCCAATGAAACCTTGTAAATTTCGAACTATTTCCCAACCCACAGTTTGCATACGTTAAAATTTAGCATGGTATAGCCTCTATGCTGAGTGTAATTCTTACGTTAAATAAACAAGCTGTAAATACGAATAGGTACCTCGAATTTGACAGAACAAAACAATGAGCCTTCGGTTAAATATATTCAGGCATAGGCCTGCTCTAGTATGGATGGAATGAGCTCGTAATGACAAAAGCACTGTCATGACCTACTTCAATTGCAGCCAAAGTTTCGCAAAAATTGTTATTTTAATCTCGTCCTTCTACGAGTTTCTGGCTACAGTGATTTACTTGTACATGCGAAATAAGTGCAGCCATGCTTGCCTTGTGTAAGGCGGTTGTAGTAAACAAGAGGGAGTTGCCGCCAATGAATAGATCTGATTGGTCAAACCCTTTATCGTTAATAACAGACGAGCTGTTTCATTGGTCGAAACTGAAAACAATTATATATAGTCCAGGCTACTATGCGTGTTGTTCGCTGAAATTTGTGGTGGACTAATGTTGTTTTGAGCTAATTTTTACGAGTTTTCTTAAGATTCCTCAAGGTGACACTCGATAACTTAATATATTCAACTGCGCAGAAGGTATTTATGCTTAAATTAAAAAGGTAATTTTGTATATGTAGAATAGAGATTGAATATTGCGAGATTAAATCTCTTAACTGTGGGATTGTGAACATTTTTTACAATACATGTTTTTGAAAAATACATGTATATGTTAATGTTGAACTAAAATGCCACATACTTGTTGCACATTTAGAATTTCGGGTTAATTTCTTTCAGCATGTGCTATTGAAAAGTTGGTAGAAGCTGATTTCGTACTGCAGACAAGCGGTTAGTTTTTTATATGCCGAAAACGCCTCGTAAAGCGCAATCATATATGAACCGTTAGGTCCAAGACAACTAATTAATTAATAGGCTGTTGTTCATTATTTAGAATAAAAGTGGCAGTATTACTATTACTATCATCATTGGCGATGTCGGTAAGATATCCGACCGCGGATCACTATGTGCGTGGTTCATATCCTGGGCTCGCCCATCACTGCTATCGCTTTCGAGAGGTGAAACTGACGTTAACATCGGCTTTATTTTTTACCAGTAACAAATAATAATAAGAATGGTTAATCCAAAATCAATCAATTTTTAGTCCTTTACGTGTTTTATCAAAACTGCGCTAAACATTTTTTTCACGTTGTGACTATATATTTAGTAGTGTATTTTCTCCGTGTTGTGCTCTTATGAGCGAGAAAGCAGACTTTGAGTATGAATATGTACCTTGAACCTGCCACTTGGCAGTGCACTGAAGAAGAAGAAGAAGTGTAGTAGGCTGTAATACTGTGAAATGTTCTTTTTAGATATTGTACTAAGTTAATATAGATGTCTTGATTTCAACAGATTTTTAGGTGTCGTTGTAATTTTGACTTTCAAAATATTTCTGTATTTTTGCAAGGTTGTAAAATTCTATTCGTTTAAAGTCCTAAATGCTCACAGGCCGATGAGTTTTTATAGGCCATACCGTATGCCTAGCCTATACAGTATCATAAAAGCAACTGAAGAGCATTGTAACATATAAATTAGATTTATGTTCACTACATCATAAACCTGCTTTTGAATTGCCAAAATTGTGCTTGGCATTTTGTGATTAATTAATTATTATCGACGCATATGAAATTTAAGCCATCCTGCAATGTGATTGTGGCATATTAACTGCGCAGGGGCGTCATTTAAGGTAGACAGGGGAAATTTCCTTCGCACTTCTAAATTTAAAAAATACTATAATTATGCATTGACATTGAGGATATCCGAAAAATAAAACTATGCAAAACCCCTTTGAAGTCAATTGTTCCCTATGCTGATAAAACTTAAATAACGGCTGTGATATTTCAACTCAACAATTACATTGTGAACACTTAGGGCTACATTATACACTCTTGCACTGTTTTTGTGACAAATTTCAGTTATTTCTGTTGCATTTCTGTATTTAAACGAGTGCTACGTTGGATTGATCATTGCTGTATGTATACAAGATTCAAATAGAGATCAAAGGATGCGCGGCATTCTATATTTCTTTCCTTTGTCTCAATTGTCCAAATTTCTTCTGGATCAACTAGCGGCTACAAGCGACACTGTGGATTTATATTTTTATACTGCAAATACCTCGTAGTGTCAAAGTTCAGTTTGTAAAGGTCATATTTGATTACAGCCCCAGCATAATATGCATAATTTGGAATTTTCCTATGCTTGCTGTTGCCTTGGAGTTTCACGCTCGGCTGGACGTAGATTGAATTGTACAAGCCTTGTGTGAACTTCGAAAAGACTCGAAATGCATTGATCGTATCACGGCTATTTGCCGTTTTATTGGTGTGTTTTGAAGCTTCAAACATTGGCTGTAAGCTATGAGTTTTATGCTCTAAAGGCTCCAAAATAAGTTGTGTGTTATCATAAATATTGGACCGTTGCTCCAGCATTATTTATGCCTAAGTGATTCTTGTATTAACAGCCTGGAGTAATTACGACGATAACAACTTCAATTCTGATAAGTGATAAAATCTAATTAGCATTGTTAACTTGTTAATTGATAACTTGTTAATTGATAACTTGTTAATTGATAACTTGTTAATTGATAACTTGTTAATTGATAACTTGTTAATTGATAACTTGTTAATTGGTAACTTGTTAATTGGTAACTTGTTAATTGATAACTTGTTTATTGATAACTTGTTTATTGATAACATGTTTATTGATAACTGGTTAATCGATACGCTGGCTAGATATTGCAGTCGGTAGCAATCAGTGAGCATATTCTTCTAATATTCAATATCTGATTAACGCTGTTTTCTTTACCTGACCATGACATCCGGAAAGTTTCAGACAGCATATGTTATAACGCTAAAACAATATATGCTTTAAGACATTATATTTGTCCATAGTAAAATCTTCACCGTTGAATAAACAAATATAGGACGTAATCTTGTCTACCTAATCTAGTGTAAGAAAGTACACTTTTAGTACTTTACTATTGAAGTACACTTTTAGTACTTTATTGTGAGGCACAATTTATTATAACTTACACGGTGAAGTTATTTGAGTTGTTCTGTCTGAGAGATTTTGTTTTTGTAGATTGTAGCTCTGTGCAGTAAGATATTGCTGCCTGGATTGGACTTTGTACTGTGTGTAGGCCTGCGCGGCTCTAATCCCACTGTACGTCCTGTATCTGGCAACATTCACGTAAAAGTTTATTAACTTGTGTTTACAGCGATAGTCGATTTATCACTGTTTCAGCAAGATACTCTGACTTATATTCGCGCACACGTGCAGTTGGATGCGTACAGTTGCAATTACAGGAGGAGAGGAATTTGTATATGTAAGAAAGAACCGTCACACAAAAAGCTTGAAATCACGCAAATAGTAAGCGAAATACACACAAACATTGTAACAAAAGGTGGGGGGAATAGGGGTAACAAAAATGAGGAAAAAATTGGGGGTGCCACTTCCTCGACCATATCCATGGCCGGAATTTTCCACTCTTTGTTCTAGTTTAGTTCTTATCTGGGATAGCACATTTCAGTCCTGAATCAATGATCCGGCGAAACGGGAAGGAAGACTTCTATGTATTAAAAAAAGCTAGTAAAGCTAAGGTTAACGTCAGTTTCCTCATTCGAAAGCGATGTCAATGACAGGCGAGCCCAGGATTTGAACCGGCATCAACTGATCCGCGGTCGAGTATCTTACCGACTTCGCCATTGGCTCCAGCCAATATATGATAATGTATGATATATTGGTATTGAAATCTGGATAGTTAAACAATTAAACGTAAAGAATTTACGTGTTTTCGTAGTAGCTGGCGGGGGATAATATTTTTTATATACTTTTTTATATTTTTTTAAGAAAACGTAAGGTGTCATTCTAGCTGATGAAATTCAAATCTATATAGTGAGATATGCAGGCTAGGCAATGATGTGCTCTGTAATGAGTGAGATAGCTGAAAGTGTTAGAAATTTTTGCCCGAGTCCAGCAGACTCGGGCGAAAACTTTGTTCCGGGCTGAGCACTGGGAAATAAATATTACTCCTTTCTATTCACATGCCTAAATAAGCTCTTAATCCCACTCTAGATCAGTGGTCCAATTCTATCACTAACTCACGTTTACAATTCTTTTCTTCGCTGTACTTTGTACTTTGTACCGCAATAAAGCGTGTTAGGGCTATTGTTAGCTTGTTACACTGGTGTACTGAAGAGTTCGATCGTTATTATTCGATCATTTACGTGACTTGTTATCGAGTGATGCAATATCTTTAGGTTGCACGCGAGTTTGTTGTAGCGTGCTATAATTAATTTTGGTTCGCAAGTTCTCCTAACTAGCGAGCACACTGTCCTATCTAAATTTAGTAATTGCAATGTTCGAAATAATAGATTTAAGTAACTTGTAATAAGTGTAATACTAAAGTAGGAAAGCCTGCTGACGACACAGGTTTTACTCGGATACGATTGTACAGCGATGTGATGGTTTGAAGACGGGGTTTATCTTCAAGGCTGTAGCTAGGCTTCCTATGCTCAAGCAGTTGCTGATAGAATCAGAAAAAACAAGGTTTCGAGGATATGGAAAACTTTCTCTGCTAGAAGGGCGTCGTAAGAGTTTTCCTCGGGGATGCAGTTTCCGTTCTAGAATATCCTGACGACTTTTTAATCTAACATAGATCTATGTTTGTTGGCTTTTTCAAAAATAAAATTTCCTCCTGCGATGTGATTCGAAGTAGTTTTTAAAATGTCAAGTGCCAAACGAGTAGGCTATGATTTGAGGAATCTGTTAAATGGTTCACTGATTTCTGAACGCGGCGTATACCACATTCTCCCTGTCTACTAGATAGGCCGCCTCTGGATAGCCTACAGGCCTACCTGCAGGCCTACCTGTTACCTTGAATGATACGCAACACGTAGTAGAGTCGGGCAATAACAAGCAAACTGATGTTTGCAGTTACATGTCTTGTTAATAAATTATATCTTGTGTGTTGTTCGCGTTATGCAACCGATGACTCGATATAAGATATCTTTCGAGGTTCAGATTTTTTAATTTGTCTAGTCAAATAAACTTTAGGTGAAATAGGTAACGATATACACTAATAAAGGATTGATCTTGTATTTGTAAAAATCTGTAATTCGTGGATATTATGTGAACTTTTTAGTAAATTAATTTGCGTAAGAAAAATGTATATAAAAAATATGATATTGTATTATCGTTATTGCTATAATTATTATTATTATTATTATTACTATTAGAAATATTATGTTATTATGATATTATTATGGCACTTTTATTATTATTATCATTATTATTATCATAATTATTATTATAATAATTATCATAATCATCGTATTATTATTATAATAAAATTAATTAATATTATTATTATAAAAATAAGTAAAAATATAACGCATGCAGTGCACTCTGTAGGATGGATGTTAACTGTACCTGTTTTTGATCGCTGACACTGGTTGATTCTCTGCTATTCCAAGTGGCGGTTAGCGAAGATCACGGAGCTGTGTGATGATGTTTGCGTGTGTTCACCTTTAGTCGGGCTTGTGCTTATTAGTCTCTGGTTCTATGAAGCCTATCAACATTTTCTGCCACGAAGGAGAGTGTTACAGTAGTCTAGTCTAATATATATGCAGGAGAGTGTTACAGTAATCTAGTCTACTATACTCATAAATGCCAAACTGTTGTTTGCACAGGTTCTTGCAGGGAACAAAGATTAATTTGACATATTTTGCTATCAGAAGAAACGCTTCTACTAGTGGTACAGCGGATCTAGATCGTATTAGACATCCATCAGTTGTGCAATTTCTTGTTGATCATCTTCTTCAGGTGAGAAGTCTTGCTATAGTTAAACTAGCCTCGTTGATATTTTATATGCTACATTTTGGTTTGATACGTCAAATTTTAATTTTATGCTCAGTGGTCATAGTTCAATGTTTCAGTATTATAAATGTGAAATATTTCAATATTTCACAGTTCGCATATTTCAGTCTCTAGTTCGATTTCAATTGCTGTATGTGTAGTTTTGTAGAATTTTTATGTGTAAGGGAGCAGTCTGCATATCTGTATTGCTGGGTTGGTATCAACTACCACATAATAAAGGCTATCAGTGATGAAAAGTTGATAACTAGCTAAAGGCTCTTTAGAGTCTTTACCTGTATGGATATTTATTTTCTTTCAGTAAGCCTGTATTGTATAACTTGGGTATATAGCTGTGCATAGTGTGTAGTCTCTAATGCAAAATGTGCGGATTTAGTCACATTGATTCATTTAGTCTGTTATAATGATGCCATATCTTTATGATCTTTCAAAGAAGTTAGGGATAGAGAAATCGTTTATAATGTTAAAACTTAAAAGAGAGAAAAAAGATGATTGCTGTGGATGCTAACAGTAAGCTTCACAAATATAAAGCGATATGAATGTTTTAATGTATATGAAACTAGATTCAGTTGCAATATAAAAATTCGTGATAAATTGTTGTACATTTTTATATTCAACCGTCCTCCCCCCCACACACACACATACACATACACATACAAACGCGCCTGAACACATATACACGCGCACACACAATCAATCAATCGATAAGAATTTAACGTCCGGTTCCTCGTCATAGGGCAATGTCAGGGACGTCACACACACAAATACTTACAAAGACACCCATACACCTACACATATACTCACACCGGTACATATACGCACATACACATACAGTACTTGTATATGCACACGCACATGCATATACACATACATGCATACGCACACGCATACGCACAAGTATATATACGCACACATATGGTTACAGAGCGATGTGAACGATTCGCATCAGAAACCCCAATAATACACACAATGCATGGAACATCGTTTCTAGCCCTGTATTTTTAGCGTAAGCTATGCACAGGGCTGCGGGCATAATGTAAGGGGCATACGTGTAGTGTAAGGTGGCCTTTAAAGAGTCTCTCAAATACCGATAACTTACACAAGTTTACTATTAACGGGCGTAGTAGAGTAATAAAAATCCAATGCGGAAAGCGTGCAATTTGACATTTACTTGTCACAGCTTGTTCGATAATAAGTTTTTGCTTGTATGTTGGCTAATACAGCATGAACCATTACATACTACAGTAGTAGCTAGAGTAGTAACTACAGTACTGCACTTGTCGAGAAAGATGACTTAGCAGAAGCTAAAGGGGGCTATGGAAAGTCACAGCTAAGTCTATATTAGAGTTTCTGTACTTTGATCTTTAGTTCAATAAGGTAAAGGCATAGCTAGCTAGCCTTTTTACGTATCTTTGAACCCGTCACTTGGCCGAACACTATACACAGTATATGTAAGTCTTGAGATTGCCGGGTAACCCGTTAATAAACCACGTGTTGCTTTAAATATAGCTACTGAAGTGTATATATAAATGTGTGAATGAAACTAAAGATAGATTACGGATTTTACGGGAGAATCACTCCCAAATCAGGACGGGGGAGGGGAGGGGAGGGTTGAAGAGAAGAAGAAGAAAGAGTGCAAGAAATGGCTCAGATGGGAAGAAAACGACGTGAACTTTGTTTTTTACCGTCACCTGACAAACTCACACGTGTCAGGTCAAGGTTTTTCTCGCCCGTGCCTAGAATGTCTGGTAGTAGTGCAAAACAGTTACCCAGCCACGTTACCTTGTCTCTGAAATAAAACAGCGTTAATCAATATATCATGTATGTAATGTCAGTTCGTATCGACATTGCCACAATATATGTAGAATTTAGCCCTATGAATTTTAATAACTTTACTCTCTCTCGTTCTCTCTCTCTCCATGCCTCCCTCTTTCTCACTCTCTCCACCTCTCCCTTCCTCCTTCTCTCTCTCTCTCTCTCTCTCGTTCCACGCACGAGGATATTGTGGAAGTTAACAATTCGGCTGAAAATTCGTAGAATGTCAGTGATATTCGAGATATACTTAACATTTGTTCTGGCGTTCTTTCACTTAATTAAAGACCTCGAGACTTAAGTTTTCTTAGGGGAGATCTCTCCTGTGCATTGTCTGGTCCACTGAAGAATTGACAAAAGATTCTAACTAGAGATGGGAATCGAACCGATCCCGAACCGAACCCTAAAATCTAGAATTTTGACCGAACCGAACTCAGACTCTGGCCGAACCGAACCGAACCGGAACCCAGACACTGGCCGAACCCGAACCGAACCCGAACCCTGGCTTCGTCCAAACCGAACCGAACCGAACCGATCTCTTGAAGTTTACATGTTTATCATAGCCATGACTATTACCAAATCATCTTTATTTGACAATTTTATGTTTAAAATTGCACTTTGTCTCTTAAATATTAGATCAAATAGCCAAGACATTTCCACTTAATTATAAACGTATCTAATATATAGGCCTTTAGTGACAATAAAAATTTCAAAATTGATGAAGCATTCTATTGCTTGTTATAATCAAGGAAAATATTTCCGATACAATAATAAAGCTAAATATCTATATTATGAACATTTGTCGGTCAACTAACAATATTTTAAGAAAAGTACATGAATAAATACCACTTCTCTCTTTTTCATTGTCTTATTTTTACCCCGGTGACAAAATGTGGCAGCTATTTTGACTTAATGAATTTTAAACATATTTACCATAAACCATTTAAACATGTTTGTCATAACCATAATTATTATATGTAAAGTTAAACAATTGCAACATTATCCAAACCAAATCGTTTCGAACTCGAATAGAACTCTTACGAGTTGGAAAGCAAGCCGAACCCGAACCGAACCCGAACCCTTGTTAGAACCGAACCCGAACCGAGCCGAACTTTCATTTTCAACGAACCGAACCGAACCCGAACTCTGGAAATTCATAAAATTCCCATCTCTAATTCTATCCTCGTCTTATGAGTCGATTAAACTGAAACTGTAAAAAGCAGATTAAAGTTAACTGTTGAAGCAATAGAAAAACATTGTGTTACTGTAAACATGTGATCTTCTGTAACTTACTGTTAACAGCATGAATCATGCGACATTTACAAATGACACTACTTGTATATTCTCTTAGTTTTTTTATCATTTAGCATTTGTAGATCATACAGACTTTGTGTGTGACACTACTCATATAGATTAAATTGAGGAAATATTTAGTTTTTGTGTGCTTTTTTCGGAGGAAGGAACTTCGCTGAGCTTTCGTTCAGATCCGGAGATCTTAATAACAGTTGAAGACGTAAGAGCACATTGTATAATAAAACGATATTACTGACAAAATGTTAAACTGTATAACACCGAAATTTATTCTGATGAAGTTAAGACATGTATGGATTAGCTGAACTTGAATGATACCGTGATTTTTGTAGTGGTCGTATTTTCTGATTTACGGGGTAGATTTGTTGAAGAGGGAGGCGATATACTTATCCATTAATTTATTGTACCTAAGATCTAAGATTGTATGAAATTAATTATTTTACAAAGTTGCGAGCTAACTTATTATTGTTTAATGATAGACTTAATTGTTTAATCATTGATTAGTAAAGATATATTGGACCAATTTTTAATCACTAAGTAGTAAAGGTATTTTAGTATTTATTGACTCAAATATTTATTTAATTTTTATTTTAGAAAATATTTACTCTGTTCACACTGCTAAACAATTTAAGGTAGGCTAAGTTGTTTGTAAATAATTAAGATTTTAATGTATGCAATTATTACTTATGACTTTGTACTTGTACTGTAATACTCGTTAGTTAATTATTTATAATTTAATAATAATTTAATGAATTGTAATTTATAATAGTTTAATGTACTTATGAAGTTTCAAGCGACTTAGCCTTGTTTGTTCCAGCATAGAAGTATAGTCATGAAATAGAGCGTGATACAGTATATAATACATATTATATAAATAATAACTAATGATCTCTTAAAAATTATAATAATATAAACTTTATACTTAATATTATAATCAGCAGTATAATTCTCTATTCCACCTGCCACACCCCCGCCATATATTAGCCAAAAGCCACATAAAAGATCACGGTAATATTCATTGTTCAGCTTGTGTCTTCAGCTTCATACTTCAATCCAGGAAGTATGAACTTGATTAAATTTGTTGCACAGTGATATCCTACCTGTCCCGTCTATTGCTCAACATGTGGTGGTGGCGTGTACTGAACGGAAGAACTCCAGGTTCTTCTCTAAGCCTGCGAATTCGAACCTCCAACCTCGATGCTCAGAACTGGAAGAGATGCAAATCTTCCATAGCTGATCCTGACCATCGTTACCGTGTGGCGCCCGTGCAGGGCAAAGGTCACAAGATTCTCGCCATCAGACGAGAGGATAACAGCGTGTGGGAGAGGAGGGCGCCTCTGTCGCCCAATCACGTCAGACAACTCGTTAGGGCAGGGGTCAAGGTCATTATACAACCTTCCAACAGAAGAGCCTTTGCTATGCAGGTAACTCTCTCTCTCTCTCTTAGTGCACTGCCTACTGGCAGCTCCATGGTATATAACGCCTCCAATCCTCTCTGTCTTCCGCCTTCCTCTTCATTACCACATATGAGTGGGTCTTTTAGCAGGTAACTAGGATATGAACATTATAATATTGTAGAGTACGTTGATGGGTAATATTACTAATATAGCAAAGTGTTTTAGATTGTAAATAGAATATACATAACATAACAAAACATAATGGACCACTGGGTCAGGAAGCACAGATGTTTAAGGCACATTTTCTTCTTCATTTCCATGGTTATTAGTAGTCTTTTGCCTTTACCATCACTCTGGGATTTTTCCTTCAAAGCATGTATGAATAATTTACATATGTATGATTTTAATTTTTAAGTTTAGATTGTAAATAAAATATGAAGGATAGTAAAATGCACAGGTTTTAGTGGTGGGGGCGCATTCTAATTAAGATGATTGTCCCGTTAGATGCCATTAGATAAAAATATTCTGTGCGAAAGAATCTGTTTCATTTATTCTCTCCCTTAAGAATGTTCAAAGTAGTAAAATGATTTGTAGTTTCAATAACCGTTCATGCCATAATTATGCACGATATGAAAACTACCAAATTTGCGTAACGAATTTTTTCAATCATTTTAGGTTTAACTAATAACTCGTATAGATTGTTCGCCATTATGTTTATTTCAGTATCATTATTTAAAGCAAAAATTCGAAATTACATCAGTTTAAACTTTCAAAAGGATGTCAGTGGCATAAAATAAAAATAAAATAAAAAATAATTTTTATTTGTACAGATTTGTGCACACTGCACAACGTACGTGGCATTATTGGGTACGCTGATGTATGCACATGGCTATCACTGATTCTCAGTTTATGAGTACTCTAAAATTGGTATTTAAAACAAGATCTCAAAAATAGAAAAATTGAGATCGTAAAAGCATTCCGACTACATTAGGGTAATGTAGGTCAAGGCGCCTGTTCAGGTAGGTAAACAAAATATGGTTTTATAACAGCCACAGAACTGCTATAAAACCTCATGGTGCTGATATATTATTAGCCAATATCTTCAATAGGTTGAAGATACCTTCTTTGAAGTATAGATTGATTGATTGATTGACTGTAGGAGTACGAGAGTGCTGGAGCTGTAGTTAAGGAAGACATTAGCGAGGCACCTGTGATCCTAGGAGTCAAGTCTGTACCTATTGAGCTCCTGGAGCCAGATAAGACCTACGCCTTCTTCTCTCACACCATCAAAGCTCAGGATGCCAACATGCCTCTCCTCGATGCCATCTTGGAAAGGGTGAGACTGTGCTTTTTGAATATAATAATATTCAAAATATTGTATTGTCTCTAAGTCTAGCTAGACTGCCAAACCAGGTATGAATTATTTTTGGGTTGGTTTTTCTTTTCTCTTCGCTGTTGTCATTTTGTTCCATTTAGCCTAAAGTGACTCATTTGTATTTAATCCATTGCTTGAGACTTATTAGCAGTTGACGAGATGTATTGTTATTCGCCCATTATTGAATGATAGATATGCTTGTTGCTTACTGATGCTTGACCGTTTGTTATACTGGTCTAATATTAGCTGAAGTTATTGTTTAGTTGAGCTTAATTGAGCGATGTTTACTTATATGATTGATAGAGGAATTGATGTATTGCTTGAAAGATGGATTAATTGATTTTCTGGTTTGATCTAGGTATGACTGCTAAAGGATTTGATAAGATGAATTAATTTTCTAGTTTGATCGATGTATAACTGATAAATGATTTGATAATATCGATTAATCGATTTCTAGTTTGACTGATGTATGACGGATAATGAATTTTATGTACTGATTCAATAGTCATCTGATTGATTTATTGCTGTAGAACATTCGCCTGATAGACTACGAGAAGATGGTGAATGAGAATGGACGGAGAGTTGTGGCTTTCGGAAAGTACGCTGGGGTGGCTGGTATGATCAACATTCTGCACGGGCTGGGCCTGAGACTGCTGGCCCTGGGTCATCACACGCCCTTCATGGTAAGAGCTTCCCCTAAAACCGAGTGTTGCTTTATTCATCATCATCATCATCTTCCCTTAAATCTCAGTTTAACCAGGGTCGGGATACGAGTGTTGCTTTATTATGAAGACAAAATCAGTAAGATTTCTGCACTGTAGCATTATTCTAATGACAAATTACTACAGGCTTGCACTGCAACATCATCATCGTCTACCCTTTAATCCCAGTGTAGCTAGAGTCGGGATACGATTGGACCTTCTCCACTCCTTTTTGCCTACACCATCTCATCAGTCAATCCCCTGTTTCTCTTTCATTCATTTCGAAGATTTTGTAGCAATTTCCTGAGTCTAGGCACTCGTCAACCGAATGTCCTTTCTGATGTTGGTTAAATCTTAGTGCTTTAGTCGCCTTCTACGATACGTGCAGTCCCAGGTTGGTTTATTCTTCAATCAACCCGAACACAACACGGGGAAAAGACTTGCACTGTAAAATGATAAAAAAAATACAAAATTAAGACAAAATAAAACAAGATTGCACATTGTAAAAGATTACTCTGCTTGCAATTACACATTTTTACAAATTATTGTGATAATATACATGTATATCTCACTTTGTATCCTTCTTGGCCCCTTAGAGCTTCTCCGCATAATTTCACACATAGTGAGTGTTCTGTATTGTATAGCGTGTGCTTCTATAGCTATTGTTCACATGCACAACGTGTACACATAGAAGTAGTGTGTAGATTATTTGTTTGGAGAGTTTGTAAATGCGATGTTAGTGAAAATTAAGAATGGTCTTATGAAAATTATTGGACATTAGATTGTGTAAAAAGTTTTATTATAGATAAAGCAAAAGGCTTTGGATTTCTTTCCTTTATCTCCTACCTAATTAATTGTATAGTAATGTCAAGCATAATATTGGTTGATATAGATGTACCAGTAAATATGCAATTTGTTGCGTCATTAGTGCCTGTCTACAATGCATGCTGCTACACATATGTTTTTGCTTAGTACGAAAAACCGTTAACGTATCCCCGCAATAGGCATGGCTATGTGCTTGGGTTTTCTCTTCAGTGAATTATTCATAAATCTCTTAAATTCAATGCAAGATGTTAGAATTAGTTATTAGATTTTGACGTCGTTTCTGTTTCCGCGCAGCACATTGGACCGGCCCACAACTACAGGAACAGCTACGTGGCTCAGTCAGCCATCAGGGACGCTGGATATGAGATTGCTCTTGGACTCATGCCCAAGTCCATCGGACCTCTAACTTTTGTCTTCACTGGATCTGGAAATGTCTCTGCCGTAAGTAAATAGTTTTGAATATCTGTTTTAAAAGTATTTAGTATTTGCTGTAAGTACATGTATAAAGCGTTAGTCTGTCGTTTGCTCTGAATTTATCATTTAACTGTATCTTAAATAGTTTTTATTTAGTAAATATCTGTTTTGTAAGCATTTAATATCTGCCGTAAGTACATGTATAAAGCCTTAGTCCGTCTCGTTCGCTCTAATTTGATCATTTAACTATATCTTGCATGTTTCAGATAATTATAATTAAATAGACGTTATTATAGACTTTTAAATAGGATAGAACCTGTATTGTGGGGATGGGGTTTACAAATTGGGAACACATTTCCTAATTGCCGTGTGGGTTTGCGTGAACGATTAACTAACGAATTTAAGAAAGGGTTGACTCTTGAATTACGCGAGATTAATTGATTGTTTTAAAAAAATACTAATTCGGCACACTAATTTTTTGTATGAAACAAACTAGTGTCTTATCCAGTATACTTGTATTTAATTGTTTCTATAGCAGCTTAGAACATAGTGCCACTAATAAAACAAGAATTGAAATGGTATTCAATTTACCAGTATGAACATCTGGCGAATAAGCTGGTCATGATGATATCGTGGAACTTGTAAAAGACTTTGAGTAAAGAAATATTTACCTCGATCCTCTTACTTGGCAGTGCGACAGATATATATATATATATATATATATATATATATATATATATATATATATATATATATATAATATGTAGATATATATATATATAAATTATATATATATATATAATTTAATTTAATATAATTTCTATATTAAATTATATATGAAATTTATATATTTATTATTTATATGTATCCCGACCCTGGTTAAACTGGGATTTAAGGGAAGAAGATGATGATGATGAATATAATTTACATATATATATATATATATATATATATATATATATATATATATTACGGATGTCGCGAATCCAATGAAATTCTGAAGCAGCAAGTGAAGAAAGAAGTAACGCTGTAGTGTGTTTCTGTATTCAGGGTGCTCAGGAGATGTTTGCCAACCTGCCTCACGAATATGTCAGTGTGGAAAATCTGCCGAAAGTTGCCAAGCATGGAAGTCAGTTCACAATATTCACTATTTTCAGTTGTTAATAGTTTTGCTTTAAAAATTAAGCTCTTAAAATTGATATATGCATTAAAATTAAATGAAAATTGTAAGATATTTGCGTTTGACGTCTCTATAAACCTGGTTGAATTATCTGATGTTTCGAGTTTTCCAATTGTACAAATTATTTGTAAAATTTATTCTTAGTGGATTTAACTTGTTAATGTACATTTTATAATGTGCTTTATTATCGTATTGGAATGATAATTTTGAACGCATTGCAATTTATAAAATAGTCTGATAATGAATAATGCTCAGATGATTAAAGCTATTTGCATTAACAAGTTGAGCTTTATATTGTGGTTAAAAATTATTATACTAATTTAATGATTAGTATTTGTGCAAACACTAATTATATTTGGAATTTTATTATTTAGAGACGAACGTTGTTTACGGCTGCATTGTTGACATGGAGGATAATTTGTGTCGCATCAAAGATGGCGGGTTCAATCGTGACGAGTATATTAAACATCCGACCAGATATGCTTCAACATTCAGTAAAAAGGTAAGTCATGCATAATAATCACATACATCATTACAAATATTATATATATATTATATATATATATATATATATATATATATATTATACTGTATATATATATAATATATTGCCCTTGTTGTGTCCGGGTTGCTATAGAATAGACCAGCCGTGGATTGCACATATAGTTAAAGACGACAAAGCACGAAGATCCAAACCAACGTCAGAAAGTGCATTGGTGTGGCGAGCGCCTAGGCTCCATATATTGCTACAAAATTGTATAAAACGAATTCAAAAGAAGGTGTATTCGTATCCTGACCGTAGTTTTACTGGGATTTAAGGGAGGAAAAAGAAGATGACGATGATGAATACGTAATATATTATCATAATTATATAATGATGTACAATAGTCACATACTTCTGTATTTGACGTATTCTCTGCTGTTGTTGATTATTTTGATCTTTGATGACAAAAACAATCCCGTACTCAAACAATTCACAGAATCTAAGTTTCTCTGTAGACGTGAAGACTACTTATTTACGAAAATTTAAAACACGCTAAAACATATTTTATACCTAAAACTGAATCTTTCATCATTTCGAACTGAATCATTTCTTTCTGACTACGATCGTATCCCAGTGGGGCATTTAAAATTCTGTTTGCTACCGATGGTACCATTGAGACTATTAAATCGATATTAAACTTGTTCTATTTTAAATCCTGCATTTAAACTGATGCTTGATTATTTAAGCTAGAATGTCTTAATTCGAATCCCAGCCGCGCTGATCTGAGAGTAAAATCTCGGACATTCACTGGACTGGCTATACGGAAATGGATTAAATTGCCTAACGGTTTAAACATGTGGTATTAAAAGTGATAGATATCGACATAGTTGATCATTTCACTATAATGCTTGTTTACTTTTTACTTTTTTGGATATGAGCTCTAAGGTGAGACCAGCCTGTTATATAAGGTAGCTTGATCATTGATCTATTTAGGTTCAGATTGTTTGATTTATAAATTTTTATAGTCGATATTAAATCTATTTTATTTGAAATCCTGCATGCAAACGGATGTTTCTAGATTGCGCCCTACGCCTCGGTTATAATCAACGGCATCTACTGGGCACCCGGGGCTCCTCGCCTCATCACCATCCCTGACGCTAAGAACCTCCTGCAGCCCCAGCACACCCCGTGGCTCTCCCACAGCCTGGGCTGTCCCAAGCTTCCTCATCGCCTCCTCGCTATCTGCGACATCTCGGCCGATCCGGGAGGTTCCATTGAGTTCATGAAGGAATGCACGACCATCAATCATCCATTCCAGCTGTACGACGCCGAACAGCACATCGACTATGAGAGGTTTGCTGATAAGATTAAAAAATTTGCTGTTTGCTGTTAAAGATCAAAATTAAGGCTGTTCCTTTTTTCACTTTGCTGTTAAAGATCAAAATTAAGGCTCTTCCCTTTTTCGGTTTGCTGTTAAAGATTAACATTAAGGCTCTTCCCTTTTTCGGTTTGCTGTTAAAGATCAAAATTAAGGCTTTTCCCTTTATTTTGTACCGAGTTGAAATTAAAGTTTTTGTGTTTGAATACGATTATTTACGGGCTTGTTTTCATGAATTGCTTACTTTTATACTATTTTAACTTTCACATACTCACAATTACAAAATGTTACAAAATGTAAATCCGCTATGCCTTAAATGTATGTATCTATGCACTAAAAGGTGCATAGATCATCATACATTACTTTGACCTATTATCCATAGAAAAGTAATTTAACGCATAGATGAAAGAAACGTTCTTACCAAAAATAAAAAAACCTTAAAAAACGCGTTTTTTACCAAAAAAATATAAAACGTTGAAAAAAACGTTAGTAGCGTACACGTATTCTTGCATATATATTACCATGCCTTCATTCCATAACACTAAACAATTTTATTACAACTAGATTTGATCTAAAGTTCTAGAGTATGTCCATAGACTCCATACAGATAAACAAATACTTTCAGGTCACATACAGCCACACTGTCAGTTGTTCATAATTATCAATACAAGAAAATTTAACGTTAACGGTTTACGTTTTTTTGCGTTTTTTATTTTATAAAATATAAAAAAGTAAAAAAATGCGTTTTTTACAGATATAAAAAACGTAAAAAGCCTTTTTTTCATCTATGATTTAACGGTTATTAAGTATTCTAATTCTTTGCTCAACAATGAAGATAATATTAAAATGTAACGCCCAGTTTTTCACTAGAAGGTGAAATCTGTGATGTCACAACACTAGTAGCAGTTTAACATCGAATAGTTCTTGATACATCGTTTTAGATTTTTAAATAAATCAGCATGCAGAGCGTCTGGTAGCGTCTTGAAATTTTAAGTGGCTATTCTTGAAGTCCTGCTATCAGTTTTCGATCGAACTGATCAGAGAGTAAAGTCTCGGACATTCGCTTGACTGGCTACATTGGCTATTAACTACCTATTAACTACATTGGCTATTAACTACTTAATGCCTATCTGTTTATGACGTCCCTGGCATCATCCTTGTTTGAGGAAACGGACGTTGAACCTTTGTTATTATTAGTATAGGGTCTACATATAGCATTAATATTTGATAGGTATCATCATTAATGATCATTCAGCACCATTATGTCTTTCACTCGTTTTTAAACTGGCCATACCTAGAGAATAGGATTTCTGAGTTACGACGTCATATAAACTACTGCAGAAGTCATCCAATTACATGTAAATCGAAAATTTATATAAACTTTATGGCTTGGATAAACTGTTGATGTAATTAATGTATGGTATAATTGTGTTCGTGCAGTTTTGCTGGGGATGGTGTTTTGATTTGTTCGATAGATAACATGCCAGCTCAACTACCCACCGAAGCAACAGAGTATTTCGGAAGCCGGCTGCTTCCCTTTATTGAAGATATTGTAAGAATATTATAACAATATATTATCACTTTAGTTTCTGTTGTTCTGTTATATGGACCTCTATATGTGTCTGAAATAAAATAGTTTGATTTGATTTGATTTGAATATGTGGCGTATTTATTAATGTTGCCAGAATTCAATGCTCATAGAATATTATAAATTTATTAAGTTGTGAGTATATATAGAAACTAAAGGATACGATGAAATATTTATTTGACGTATTTCCGACCATATTCATGTCGTGTTACTCTGTAGGAATGAATAAAAAGATATTAGGATACTAGCAACAATTAAAAAGTTATATCTTCATGTATTTGTGACGTTATTTAATAAAAATAGAAAGGCATGATTTTGCAGTAATACTACTGACTTTTATATTTCAGTCATATTGTTATTTGTTTTTAATTTTATGTATTTTGTAACTGTAATTGTATTTTTATTTGTGTTTAGCCTATATTTATAAATTTTCCTCATCTGTCTCTAGCCGCTGTTGATTATGTCATGATTTGTAACCGCACCATAAACTACTGCAGATATGTCATAGAGCAACTCTATATTTTTGTAGAATTTGTACTAGAGAGCACTGCTGCTTGGTGGATAAATACATTTTTTGACAAAATATTTTTCTTATCTTATTTATTTGCACTTCTAAATTTTTCTCTATCTAAAAAATGCTAATAACTGATATGAAATTAAAAATTAAATTGATTTGCAGGAGTTTGTTCTAAATGAATTTTCTGAATGTATGTTTTTTATATTTTATGTTTCAGTTGCTATGTGACGCCAAGGAACCATTCACTGAATTTGACTGCAATCCAGTTGTTAAAAATGTAAATACTTCAACATTTAATCTAGTAATTTATATCAACTGTAGATAACTAATTACACAACAATGCTAAAAGTACTTCTCCTAGTTCTGCGATTATAATACATGTATAGAAATTTGATACTTTATGTCGCATCTTACCTATTTCATTGTTTGATTTTTGTATTGCTATGGTCGGAGTTCTTTCGCCTGATTTCTTAAAGCTTCTCAATTATGATGCAAGAATATTTTATAGAACTTTTTAAAATATAGACTTAGTTTATGATTACACAATTATGATCTCATTTTATTTTCCTGACGCCAGTTAAACTGAGATTCAAGGGAAGATGATGATGATGATCTAACATTTTTACTTTTTTGTCATTCAGGCTGTAATCACTTCAAATGGAACGTTGACACCAAATTTTGAATACATCGCGGATCTACGGCGAAAGAAAAGGTAAGTAGAATTTTTTTTCGTGTCTTGTCTTTCAAATTTCTCATATGGCTGGCTCGCACCGTAATGTTGTTGAAACTGTTATTGTTATTTATTTACGAATTTGAATTTACTGTCTATTTGTACCTACTCTGTCAGGAACTTAGTAATTTGTAATCCTTTTGTGTGTCCAACTAATCCTTTCCATCTTTCTCCATGACCACAATTCTACTGCCTCTAGTTTCCTGTTATCTCCTTTACTTATGCCCAAGTTTCACATCCGTACAGAACTGCCGATCACACCTATGCTTTTTCAGTATTTTATTTTTGTGCTTTTTCCAATACCTTTCAGAATTCTTTTCTCTTTCCCAAATCCTCTTTCGCCTGTTCCGTTTCATTTTTCCCATCCTACCTAATAGTGTAGCCCAAGTACTTTAAGCATAACATAACTTTAATATAAGCGTAACATAAACATCAAACATAATGTAAGGAAACATAAGTATCAAATATAATGAAAATGCGACTGTTGAATGCAGAGAAAAGGCAGCTATGACTCAAAGCATCAAGGAGTCGACACATAAAGTATTGCTTCTGGGCTCTGGCTACGTTAGCTCTCCCGTGGTGGACTATCTTACCAGAGACTCTAACATTAATGTCACTGTCGGTGAGTTATTAGTGATGTCTTAATCTACATGTTCTCAAATCATAACTCTAACTTAACTTTAACTCATAACTTTAACTCTAGAAAAATCCATTTATAACTTTAACTCTAGAAAAATCCATTTATAACTTTAACTCTAGAAAAATCCATTTGAATGAGTTCTTGCATTTTATAGCTCATTTGTGTTTATATTGGCGGTTCTTTTAATCTTTACAGGATATTAGTCATACTTCATAAAAATATATTTATACCATAAAGTCTACTTTAAAATGGATTCCCAGATCGAAATCCTCAACAACAACAGGCCCTGTATAAGTCAATAAAATATTACGACCCACTGGATTGGTAAGCTCAGATGCTTGTTTAAGGCCCATTTCCTCCTTCTTCTCCGTGGCTATTAGTAATCGTTGCCTTTTGATACATTTTACTCATTAAGCAGCACATCATGTATACTTGCATTTTACTCTTGTTTACAAATCGCTTTATGTTCTGCTTTCATTAATCCATCATCATAATCTTCCATTGAATCCCAGTTTAACTAGGGTCGGGATACGAATAGGCCTTCTCCAATTCATTAATCATTAATCATTAATTCTTTAATGTTTTCTTTAATGTTTTTAATGCTTTCATTAATCATTAAGGCATTTAAAAGTAATTGTTAATTTCTAATCTTGATTGTATAAGCTTGCTTAGCTTTATTTAAACGGCATTCAAAAGATATGTAAAAGACGAAATACATACTTTCCTTCAGTTTGTAATGATGATCTTTAAAATAGTAATATTTTATTGAAATTAAAATATAGTAAAGGGCTTAGTCAGTTAAATGCTATTTTTAATATTCGTGCTGTTTAAGCGGATGGTTTATTATATTATATATTATTATATTATATATTATTTTGCATTATGTTTTTTAGCTTCGCAAATTAAATCACAAATTGATGCATTGGCAAGCCAGTTTCCTAACACTACTCCAGTTCTATTGGATATCGATGATGGAAAAGAAGAATTGGACAAATTGATTAAAGATCATAGCGTTGTGATAAGGTAATTTTTTGACAATATCAGAAGAGGTCTATTTCACTGAAAATATTGAGCAGAACTGTTTGTTACTCCGTGCCCATATTTTAGGTTTGCCAGTGTTCGTAATAAATCTGAATTCTTTTGAGAAACGCACTTAACTGCTGAAGCAGATTAAATTTTCGACTGCAGACCTATGGGTTCAGGAGTTACTATTTTCTATTTTGTTACCCGTGAAAGGATTTAAACCCAGACCTTAATTAACTCAACTTTAATTGTGACCTATTTAGGCTAATTTATAGTCTATGAACAACATTTTCATACCTATGCAGTTCTGGAAAGTCACAACAGGAACAACACTGAAAAGAGGTGCTAAATTGCCGTTAATGTTTAAGGGAAATTTGTTGTACTTGTGTTTTAGGTTTAGATATTTTATCGCTAATGTGATAATTTTAATGAAAACCTCTTGGATGTACTGAATGATGTTATAATAGGTTGATGTGTTCATTTAAGGAGTAAGACAATTTGCAAAAAATTTCACTTTTAATTTAATATTTCAAACTATACTGAATCTTCATTTTTATATAATGTACAATATATGGCTTTATGCTTTTGTAAAACCAATGGAGCGGAATATATTAATCTTATTATATGAAATTGTTAATGTTAGATTAATTTTGATTTTACGGTAACTTCTACCTAGTTCTACGTTGTAAGCAGTTTGGAGAGTGTTAAACCTTTGCTATACTGACTTTTGAAAATTTAGCATGTCAAGTCGACAGTTCTGCCAGATGCCTTATTCAGACTTTAGATTACCTCAGAAAACTTGTTGATAATCTCAGTTAGCACCATATTATATGACGTTCAACCAAGACTTACTTCAGACACTATTAGTCTGTCACTTGACACTGTCTATATTGGATGTATCAATGCAAAACAAAAATAATAGTAATATGCGGGCTAATTAAGAATTGTTATTTTGCTGAAATATATTTTTATTTCATGGTTTGTTTGCAGTTTACTACCGTACAATTTTCATTCGGAGATTGCCAAGCTGTGCATAAAGAATCACAGAAATATGGTGACGGCTAGTTATAGAACTCCGGCCATGATGGAGCTGCATGAAGCGTAAGTTCTTCTGTAGTCAGCTACAGGCTTTATTCTTTGATATCTGAGCAATCAAGTAATATCACGCTTACCGTGATACCGCGATGACTCGTCAACTAGGCCTAACTAAGTTTTATTATTTGTCTATCCAGACTTTATTGAGATGCGACTTTTCATAAGATCCTTGAACTCCAAAGATAAGAGCATTAGGCAAAAATTTTTACATCTGGATAACTTTAAAGACAACTATAAAACTAAATACCAACTGTCCTGAAGTTGTTAGTCAGTTTTAGTCTATATTATGACGTCCCTGACATCATCCTTGTATGGGGAAACGGACGTTAAACCTTTATTATTATTATTCTTATAAACTATGCACTAAATCGTAGATGGGATAAACTTAAAAAGTAAATGTCTTCATATTAAAAATAGTATAATGAAGAAACAATTTGAAGAAGAGAAGAATTAACTGCTGGTCGATTGGTTTGTTAGTCTATTTCGTCGTCCCAATAAAATGAATAATTTGAGCAATAATGAATAATGAATCAATGCTTCCTCAATGCAGTGTGCAAACGATTTATAATTCAAGCATTGTTTTACTGACCTATGAATGAATTAAATATGTTTTTGTACATTTTGATTTAGTGCTAAAGAAGCGAACATTACAGTGGTTAACGAGGTTGGTGTGGACCCTGGCATCGATCATATGCTGGCAATGCAGTGTTTCAACGAGGTCAAAGTTCATGGAGGAAAGGTCTAGAATACCTTCTTGTTACTATGAATCATTCCCATTTTCTGCTTTCAATAGCTCTTAGCTGCTCTTATGTATTACAACAGGAGTCTCAGTTTTTAAATCGAATATATTTAACTTCTCATCTTCTGATCTTCTGTGTCTACAGCACTAGTCGCTATTGATCAGAGCGTATGGGAGTGTCCGCCTAATATTAGTTGCAAATGCTAAACTATTTATAAACGTGAAAGCTTCAAATGGTTTTTAAGAAGTACCTAAATTTTATAAGTTAAATCTCATTATAAATGGTTGCATTGCAGTTGATTAATAACGTTCTTCTTATTCTGTTAAAGTTTATACAGAGAAAGCTTGAGTCAAAGCTGCAGAAGATTCTATAAAACTACCCAGTATCGCTTAAGTTTAGTCGTATTAGGACTATGTATTGCTTATGTTTAGACAATTATGTATTGATTAAGTTTAGTCGTATTATAACTATGTATTACTCAGGTTTTATCGTATTATGACTATGTATTTCTTACGTTTTATCGAATTATGACTATGTATTGCTCAGGTTGTATCGTATTATGATTCTGTATTTCTCAAGTTTTATCGTATGACTACGTATTTTTCAGGGCGTATCGTATTACGACTATGTATTGCACAGGTTGTATTGTATTATAATTCTGTACATTGCTCAGGTTGTATCGTTTGTCTCTTGGTGCGGAGGAATACCAGCTCCAGAAAGTTCTGCCAATCCCCTCAGATACAAGTTCAACTGGAGTCCCAGGGGAGTCCTACTCAACATCCTCAGTAGTGCTTCCTTCAAGGAGAATGGCAAGGTATGATCATGAGAATACCTTATGGAACAATTAGGGTATTTCATAGGGTATTTCTTCATAGAATACCCTATCGAATAATTCATTGTAATTTTCCGTGTAGCAAGCTTTGTTGTAGTTCTAGAAATCAGTTTATTAACCAACGGCAGAAAAGGCATTCGGTTGGTAAGCGCCTAAGCTCCAGAAATTACTACAAAATTTTCTAAAACGAATGAAAGAGAAATAGAGGATTAACTGGTGATCTGGTGTGGGACAGAGGGGAGAGGAGAAAGTCCATTCAAATCCCGACTCTAGTTAAACTGGGATTAAAGGGTAGTTGATGATGATGATCTGGAGATCAGTTATTCTTTGATTATGGAGTAAACTTTATTTTACTCTGAAGAGCTTTTGTTTTATGCTCGTTTTCACCGCAAATTTGAGTAATACTCTGTTCAATTTGTTCACGATAGTTTACAACTATATAATAAGTTATTATATAAGATAAGATTATTATATTATTATTATTAGCAAGTGTTATAGGCGTATAAGTGTTAACTTGGATTGATTTTCTGGATCTCAGGTTTTCACCGTTTAATAGATTTCTTTACTCATCGGTTTGGCTTTGGTTTTTCAGTTCACGCTGTTGCTATGAATGATATATCGCTATTATTTTGTTATAGCAGTTGCTTTAGTCTTGATGTTATACACTCAGATGGTTCACATTCCTGGTAATGGAAGACTTCTGGAGGAAGGATTGAGAGATTTGGATTTTCTACCCGGATTTAACATGGAGGGCTATCCTAATCGTGACTCGTTGATCTACCAGGGATTGTACGGAATCGAGGACGTAAGGACTATGCTCAGAGGAACCATCAGGTATAAGGTATGTAAAACAACTTTATACCTAATTTTTGATATTTCGGTTACTAAACTCATGATTTCTAAAAATTTATTTGCGGGAAATTAGCGGTGATAGTGTAGATACGGGACTGTCTTGTGTTGTGTCCTGGACACTGAAGAACAGATACACCGTTAGGTGCTGTTATCGTAAAAGGTGACTCAACAAAACTGTGGATGATACCGGGAAACCCCCTCAGAAATAACATTTTTTTTCCAAACTATCTGCGAAGTTATAAGTTAGATGGATAGAGAGAAAGATAGGTAGAGAGAGAGAGAGAGAAGGAGAGAGAAAGACTTTATAAATAAATCTTAATAAATGAATCTCATTCGAACATGCTTAAAATAGAGTTATATGAGTTTGTTTTTCAGAATAGAGCTAGGTTATCCATATCATACTTGCTTATCAGACTTGTGTTATCAGACTTGTGTTATCAGACTTGTGTTATCAGACTTGTGTTATCAGACTTGTGTTATCACACTCGTGTTATCAGACTTGTGTTATCACACTCGAGTCATCGGACTTATGGGAAGGCTGAATTCTTTTCTTAATTCTCTTGTAAATATGATCTTATTTCTGCCACTGTACAGGGATTCGCAAAGACAGCCACGGCCCTGCACGTCCTCGGACTCATCGATACTAATCCACATCCGTGTCTACATCCGGCAGGACGTGATCTCACCTGGGTAAGACTCGGAGTCCTCAAATAGAAGATTTCTCTAGAAATCATAACCTTATTTCCTTCTAGGCTAAATTGCCCTGGTAGATATAGAAGCTGAAAATAACGTTGAAAATGTCTAGCATCGTTGAATTTTCTCACAGCGTAAGCGTGTCTATTTTAATATTTCTATAGTGAAATTGTATTCTAATGTATGCTGTTTATTAGAACGAGATACATTTGATAAAGTTTTTAAATGGTTAATTTCTTTATTTTCATATATACAACAGTGCTATGTAATTTACAATTTGTCAAAGTCATGTAAGGGATATTCTTAATAGCATTAGCCTTTGACTCTGTGCTCATTCACGATGACGTCAGGAATTTTAATGTTGGAACATTGGAGTCTTGCATCTAAAACTTCGAATTTGATACCATAACGTCAGCTGAGATTTTTACTGCATTAATGCATTAATTAACGCATCTTTTAAACTATTTGCTTGTACATCAAGTTTCAATTTCGATCATTTAAATCATATTTCAATAAACTATGTAGTAATTTATAAAATCATGATTACGATAATTTCTGCTTTAATTTATGAAATTTAGATCTTTGTGAAATTGTCTGTTTTTGCTGATCTTTGAGAAATTGTCAATTTTTGCTGATCTTTGAGAAATTGTCTATTTTTGCTGATCTTTGAGAGATTGGTTATTTTTGCTGATCTTTGAGAGATTGTCCATTTTTGCTGATCTTTGAAAAATTGTCTATTGCTACTGCAGAGAGAGCTGATTTGTGAGTTGCTGAACAAGAACCCGGACATCCTGTTCGCTACGCTAAAAGACATCGTCTGTGATTACGTGGGCGGTGATGAGGAACTCCTGCAGTCCATTGAAGCGTGAGAATCTTATTCCTTATTCATTGAAAACGATATAAAATATTATGATACGAGACATTATGATACGAGATATTATGATACGAGATATTATGATACGAGATATTATGATACGAGGGGTCTCAAAATATGATTTTCATATTGATTTTCTGTGAAAATTTGTATAAATCTGGGAGTTAAGGAATCAATTCGCCCTGCCTTATGTGATATGAAAAGTTACAAACAATTTCTAACAGAGTTCACAAACTCATTAGCAATATTTTGCAACTTGCGACGTTTGTTAATTATTTCTGAAATTCTAGACCCATTCAAATCATAATCGTCTTCTCTTGAATCTTAGTTTTACTAGCGCCAGGATACGATTATTTCATTCTTCCGTTGGAATATCATTTATTGGAACATCTGAATATTAACTACATTGGAATATTTAAATATGGTATGGAATAGAGAGGAATGGGGAAGATATGGAATATCTTCTCCATTCTTCTCAGTCTCATACCATATAATCAGTCAATCTTCTATTTTCATATCCCTCTTAATCACCGCATCAGTCGTGAACTACTTCTCTCTAAATTTCAGCTCATCCCTCGAAACTCTCTTCACTACATCCTCCTCTGCATTTCTCCCTATATGCCCATACCATATCAATCTCGAATGAGCCAATCTATCACTTATCCCCTCAACACTAAAATTCCATTCGTTTAACAAAATGGTGTAGCAATTTCTGGAGCCTAGGCGCTCACCAACCGAATGTCCATTTCGACGTTGGTTTCGTACTTTGTCGCCTTTTACGGCGCGTGCAGTCCACGGTTCAATGAATGGTCTAGTCGTCGGCAACCCGGACACAACACGGGTTAGAATTTGAGTCTCATTATCATTGTAAATTTGTAAGCATTTGGTGTGACCATGGTTTTGGTTTTGCAGAATTCGTCAATACTATACGAATTGGACTTGTAAAGTTCGCCTAAAATGGCACTGATATATCGTATTCCTCTTTTCTTAGCTATTCTTTTCTATATTAGCATTACATTTAGTAGCGTAGTCAGATACTGACTAAATATTTCAACAGAAACTTATTGCGTTTTATGTCTAGACTGCGTGGCTTCGGCACACAAATGTATATTAGGCCTCATAGGATGTAGCTCATTGATCTCGGCAATCTCTGTCATCAGTATATATTATTGTTTGAATTGTTTGAATTATTTTGCAGACTTGGCCTGTTGGACGACGCACTGGTGGACAAGAGGGTCACTCCCATTGATACTTTGAGTAACTTCCTCAGCAAGAAGCTCGCTTATCGTAAGTAGTAGAATGTCTTTACTCCAGCTCTACCGTTCTCATCGTTTATCTCCGCTTTCTCTTCTCCATCTTTCCTTCTCTCTGTGACTCTGTCCATCATATTTTAATTTTGTTTAGTGCCTACAACGAGAAGATGTACTTTACTTAAATTGGTAAGCGCTTTGATTTCTAAAGGTATAAGTAGATTCTGATTAACTCTGTGGTTCTAATTAACACACAGCATGTAAGCTCTTCTTGAATTCAGGTTCAGTTTTTTACTCATGAAGCCTCTAAGCTGCTTAGTTTTCTCCATTACCATAGTTTAAACGTGGCTGTAGGCAATAAGCTATAGGCTACATAAGGTATGGATAAGGCATATCCTT
Source organism: Enchytraeus crypticus (assembly GCA_905160935.1). NCBI lineage: Eukaryota > Metazoa > Annelida > Clitellata > Enchytraeida > Enchytraeidae > Enchytraeus > Enchytraeus crypticus. The sequence goes on along the minus strand of CAJHZI010000904.1, from coordinate 794,893 downwards.
TGTAAAGGGATTAACTTGTTGATCTATAGAGTGCTCGTTATGGAGCGATAAAGCAGACTCTTAAGTAAGAATCTGTACCTTGGACATGCCACTTGGCAGAACACCAGAGAGAGATTTTACTAAAGACTTCAGAGAGAGATTATACTAAAGACACCAGAGCCATGGTTTAGCAATTCTAATTTAATAATAATTTATACTAAAATTGTTAATTTGACTATAATTTGTTGTAATTTATAATTTATAATTTATAATTTATAATTTTTTATCTATGCTGAAACAGAGCACGGAGAGAGAGACATTTTGATAATGAGACACGACGTGGGCGTGGCATGGCCTGACCAGAGCGAGGAAACCCGTCATGTTGATTTCATTGTCTACGGAGATCCCGCCAAATACTCGGCCATGGCGGCCACTGTGGGGTTCCCTACTGCCATTGCTGCCAAAATGGTTCTCGAAGGTAAATATAACCAGAGGTTAAAGTATACATTTTCTGTTGTGGGATCTCGCCTCTTGAAAGATAGTTCACGATTTTGAGCCTGCATTGCATTGTGGGTTTTCTCTTGAACGATAGTTCACGAGTTCGAGCCTGCATTGCATTGTGGGTTTTCTCTTCCGAGAGAGAATAAAAAACTAGTCGTGTACACTTGGTGGTATTAGGCCGATGGATAGCTGACATGTTCCATTTCCTATGTAGTCTCCTTCATGTCGACCGTGAATAGGCACCGACTATAGTCCATAGATTCTAATTACCAATGATAAGTAATAATAAATTCTAATAATTTATGCTCATTTTGATCGACAGGTGAGATACAGGAGCGAGGCATGATACTGCCGCTGCAGCAGGACATGTACAGACCTATACTGAAGCGGCTCGAGGCTGAGGGGCTTTGTGCTCGCGAGCATTCGACAACCAACAGAGTCTCTACCAGGAGAGTGGAAGAGGCCATGAGGTTCTGAGCGGGTCAGCCGAGGTGTCAATGTGGATCACGACGAATTCTTGAAGATCTGTTTCACCGATCTCACCGTTGCTGATAAATCATGCGGATCTCAAAGAAGAATTATGTTTTGTTCTTTTCAATGATCGACCGAGAGAAAGCTGTTGGGCTCTGTGATAGCTTAAAACTGATCTGATTGTATTGGTGCGTTAATTTCTCGTTTAATTAAACATAAGGTTCAAATGTGAAATAATGGACTGCATTTGTTAAATATGACCAGGAAATGTTTAGGTTTAGTTGTTAGTTTATAAAGAAAATCTCACGGTTGTTAGTGTGCTCCAAATTATTTATTTAGTGATTTATTTTCACGTGTAGACGTTGTCAGGTTAATATAATAACTACGTATTTATATTTAAAAAGTACCCTTGTTAATCAGAAACTTTAATCAATTTGAATACAATAAATATCATTCTATATTTCTATGAAAGCACTGTGAACACTTAACTGTGAGTAGGGGCTAAATTTCTCAACAAATACAATGAGTTAGAAACCTCTCATCCATGACAACATTGGACACTTACGAAATAGACATCGATTTTGGCCAGATTGCCTCTATGAGACATTTTAAACGTAATAGATCTAACTCAACTTAAGGACTCATTTAATTATTTTGTATTTTAGTTCAGTATTTCTTTATTTTCTTTGTTCCATTGTGCATGTACAGTATACAGAACTATTGCAACTTGATGTATTGCTAAAGATTCTGAGTGAATCTGTAATGATAGTATATATAAACCGATGGGTGTGCCTATAATATTTTGGCTGTGCCAATATTGCAGGAAAATTTTAGTGACTCAGTACTTTTCTTATTTTAGTGCCATAAACTGCTGTTATTGAATGTCTCAATAGCTCGTTGTAGAGCTTCATGTAACTTCGTAAAATTTAAAATGACCGATCCTGGGGTGAATTGAAACTCGCGTGTTCAATTAGTTAGGCGAGCTAGTTAGAGGTCAAATCACGATTATTTTACATGGCCATGTAGTAACATGGAGATTAGACTAAACTGCTTAACCAAATAAGAAAGGTTTTAACTGATACATATAATCATGGACGATTGTTTCACTAAAATGTGTATTTAACCTTTAGCCGTCCTTGTAGTTTTAATTATTAAGCCTTTAACTTGTGAAAGTTTACTTAATGAATTTCTCTTCCGTTGTTAGGTTTCCTTGAAGTTGGAAATTCGCTCGTGCCGAGATGATTCATGTAACGTTGTTAAACAGTCTGTAATCTCAGCATGTATTCCTCTTGGACACATCTTGATATAATTAAGTTAAGCTTATGTGGATAAATTAACTGCTTCTTGCTGTATATATTACAACTGTTATCATGTTTTGAGTGAAAACTATTATCATTTACTGAGTTCAACTATTGTTACATTGAGTGATAAAATGACATTTAAGTAAGGGGTGATATACAAAGTTAAAATCACGGCCACTAAAATAGATCAATCATTTACTGCTCGCGTCACAAGAGGCGACTAAGCAAGAACTGAAGAAGGCAATGTGTTACTACGTCAGCAGTCATAATTTTACAAAGCAAACAACTGCAGTTTTGTCTGATAAAGGCCATAGCGATGAGACATCTGGGCGCTCAATGAAGAAAGTATCCTAGAACTCCTTAGAGAGTGTGAAAGGAAAACTATGATTAGGAGTATGCGCATTAAATGTGCCATTTGGCGTAACACTAAGCGCGAGGTCTGTTCGAGACGATTACTTGTAAATCATATCTCGTTAAATCTAGTGGAGTGACTGATATGACTGTCTACCAATAGTTTTGACTTACACAAAGTACAATTTTGTATATTGTATTGATAAGATCATTGCGGCCAGAGACGTCCTCGATTTCGTCCTCTGATGACGAAAAAAGAAAAAAAATCAAACATTTATTACATTGTATTATAGCCTCCATTATATTGCATATATCTGAATGATTTATTGCTATTGTTGAATTTTACCTTTATATTGCGTCAGGCATCTTTCTAGTAAATCATTATTTCAGATATTGAGCGAGAAATAGTGTGCATTAAGAACTACTCTCTACGCAAGAAGAGATATGTTCATAATTCTTATGTAAAATATTTAAACTCGATTTATTGAATTTGAGGAGGAATTTTGACGTTAATTAACTAAAATTTCATTCTCTAATATTTATTTTTATTTTTTAATATTGTCCGTGTTGTTTCGGGCTGCTGAAGAATAAACCAACTGAAAACTGCAAGTGTCATAAGAGGAGACTGAGGAAGAACTAACGAAGACAAAGGGAAACCACCTCCGCTATAGGCTCCGTTAAGGTGTGGGTCCAGCATAGTCTTTGTGAATGGATGGACTCGTTAATCGAAAGAGTGCTCTTGATGGAGAGGGATGACAGAATATGAGTAAAAATATGTACATTGGACCTGTCACTTAATTTTGCAGGACACGAGAGAGAGAGAGAGAGAGAGACAGAGAATATTAAATGGGCCAAATTTATTAACGTTTTATAAAAAGCAGTTTCATAAAAGTAAAGAGTCAATTGTGCAATCTCACACAATCCTTCACTACAATAGTAAAAATAATAAAAGCAATAATAACCTCCAACAATTTTTATAGTAGTGACATAGCCAAAGACTGATCTTTAGTAAAAAGCTAAAACGCTAAGGTTAATGTCAGTTTCCTCACTCGAAAGCAATGTCAGTGACGGGCAAGCCCAGGATTTGAAGCCGCACATACTGATCCGCGGTTGAGTGTCTTACCGACTTCGACACTGGCTCCAGCCGTAGTATGCATTAAATTATATTTAAAACTGTATATTATCATAATATAAGAAAAAGCATTTTTATACATGAAATGTAATGTTCATTAACTAGTCATATTTTTCAAAAGTAGGTATTCTATATTAAAAATTACTGTTAAATACACAAAGATAAATATCTACTAAGTCACAGAAGTTTAATTTAGCTAAATCTGCATCAAAGGTTACAAGTAAATGACACTGCATTGACTGACAAACCATCATCAAGACAATTGTATATATTAACATGAATATGACAAAGATAATGTCCACTAGTTACACCACAATACTACTATAGAAATGCAAAAACTTCCAGTTACAATATCATAATCTTTATCATGGGCTTTCCCATCACTGACATCGCTTTCGAGTGAGGAAACTGAAGTTAACATTTGTGAATAGATTTATAACTACCATATAGACTTATTTGAAGAATCATTTCTGAGTAAACTACCAACAACTACAGAAACATTGCCTCTATCTCATTACTGTTCTGTGCACTACAAACCAGATAAGACAAAAAATTAAAATAATTGAAATGTAAAGGGAATGCAATAGATTTTCACACTATCATAGGTAGCACAATGCCTGCCAATTCAGCAACCTTATTTAAAATAACAGACAGAAGTCAAAAAGATATTCTTATAGAAAATGACAAATCAGTTTTAGAGCTAAATATAACAAATTTTAAAAAAGACATTACGAAAAAGAGCTCAAGGGGCTTTCTATCCCATCTGAATACTATATACAGATACTTGCAGCTGTATTGTACTATACAGTACTATACAGCTGTTAGAATTATGGGTCTCACTACAATAATATTATCATTTTTAAATATCTAAATATAAATCATTCTTCAGATAAACACCCTTTCACAGCAAATTAGCAGTCAAGGTGTTCCATAGAAATGTAGTTAGTGGCATATTGAACAATTTTGAAAATGTTGTTATATTTCACAAATCATTCACAAAGGGTGGTAAAAGACTCATAAATTTAACATTAGACGTTTATAAGTATGTTAAAATTTGTGAGGGAGTGCTACGAGGATGCTTTAAAAAGATAATGAATATCGTAAATATCATACGAGATCTTGCTATATAGTCTTTTCTTTAAAGTCATTCATTTTCTTTAAAGTCATCCTGTAAAGGGTGGCAATGGAACCATAGGACCTACACTCCCATCTGTTACAGGTTAGTCACTTCTAGCACTTAACTTTTAACATAATGTAACTAAATAGCAAGGCAGATTTTAGCTACTTCATAGTTAACGGCACATGAATGTAGCATAATAGTAAATATTATTTGTAGAACATCTTCCGAATACTAAGGATACGTCGAATACCATACAAGCATAATCAGTAGTCAAGAAAGAATATTTCTGAATTAAACAGTCAAACATTTGATGATTACAGAAACCAATTCATATACTCCTTAACGATTTTCTTCAATGATTATGCAGAACTGCAATAGCAGACTTTCAAAAAGTTCAGACCTCCAGGACTACACTGATTAAGGGCATTTAATCTGTAAGCCAGTTGACCCTAATGCTGACTCAGCACTGGTATCATTTAATATAAGTCGACCAATTATAACAATATTTATTGAAATTAAGAGACTAACGTCATTTATTTGCTGAAATAGGCATAGATATGTAAAAAGTTATCTAGGCTTAATGCCTATGTACATAGTGAGGAGTAGATGCAAAGTATCATAAATAATCTAACAGCCACTGTTCATTGGTTAAGTCACTCTATGTTAACGCTACCAGACAAATGATCAATCAGTCTTTGAGTGATCATGATCATCCGATGACTGTGAATACATTCTTCCGCCCGATTCCTTCGATTCTCCCTCTTGTGCCCTGCCCATGATACTCAAAGCCAGCCTCATGTCTGGATCAGCATCGTTGCTGTCATGGGGTTGAGACGTCTCGGGTATAGCATTGAACGACATATTAGAATCTTCATTAGCCTCGTTTACCATTAAACTAGCGTTAGCATCTTCACTGTAGTTCGAGTCCTGGCTTTGACGAGTGCTTTCATCTTGATGAAACATCGACTGAGAATCCATCATGCAACTGTTATCATCCATATGCCATGAGTCCCTTGGCTCTTTGAGAATCGTGGGCTTATGTCCGTTAATGTTCTCAATTTGGCTACTGCAATTTCCATCAATAGATTTCTGAGTATTATTTGACGTTTCGATATAGTTTTGGGAATCAGCGGTTGTCATAGCATCCTGATCCTGAGAATCAGTATCGGCGTGGTTCCCGGTACCACCACTGCTTCCCTGAGACATATTACTGTCTTCATTAGGATGAACGTTACGACTTTCCGCCGCTCCGTTCGTCGAAACAGACTTAATATCCTCTGCTGTAGATTGTTTCTTGTGACCGGATCTACTGAAAAGTATCTTACGAGCTCCGGATTGTCTTGAATCCTGATTAGCTACCGGAACCCATTTGTGAATCTTGAGCGTTGTGTCGCCGATGGCTACCCACTTCTTCTCCCATTTGCGAACCTTGTCGATGGCACAGATAACTCGCTTAATGTCCTCCTTAGCACGACTTCTAGTTTCTGCTCTCACAGCTCGAGACATTTTCGTTACTTTTTTATTTATATGTAATGACTTAAATTCTAAAAGTAAACAAAAGCTGCTTGATGCTCTGTCAGTGTTGGTGTTGCCAATACCTTTTTCCGAAATTGGCCTTAAAGCGGATCAGGGATTTCCTAGATTTATTCAAGGATACAGATTTAACTTTTTTCAAAAACTGTTTTGTTGTCATAGTATAATTTTCTCTTATATAAACCTCCATCATTCCTTTATGGATATTCATATTATAATTAGTGAATTTTTCTTAACTGTTTCAGTCTTAATCTTCTACTTTTGAGGCAAATTGCGAACTACTACTTGCGAGAAACTACTTGCGAGGCAAATTTATTTGAATTTATGCAAATATCATTTGTGCATTATTTAAAAAGAAATGTAAATGTGCAATATAGTGAAAAGTACGGTGGTTCGCAACTGCCATCTAATTTTTTAACTTTTTTTAAATAAAAAAAGAAAACAAATTTCTTTATTACTATAAATAGCACTTGGAAATTAGATGGCAGTTGCGAGCCACCGTAGAAATGATCAACTATGTTGATATCTATCACTTTTTAATATCTCATGTTTAAATCATTAAGCACTGTAGTCAATTTCCGTGTAACCAGTCCTGTGATATTCAAAATTTTACTCGTAGATCAGCGCGGCTGAGAATCGAACCCACAATTAAGAGTTCAATTCACCTCAAGATCGGTCACTTAAAACTTCGTGCCCTTGCTATATGAATTTAGCCACTACACTATGGAGACACTCAATACTGCGGGCATAATTTCAATCTAAAATTTTAATTATAAATAAATTAGTTAACAGCGTAGTGCATGGTTAGAGGCCCCAGGCAATGTTGTGAAATTTTAAGTGACCAATCCTGAGGCAAATTTAATTCTCGTGGGTTCGATTACTGTACGGTGCCTTCTAAGTAACACACATACCAAACATAAATATTTCGCTGAAAAGTAATAAAATTCACAGGAATGGTTACACGAAACTTCGTGTAACCATTCCTGTGAATTTTATGGTCAAAATTTCCTAACTGTTTCGCATGCGGCATTGAAGCATATCTTTTTATTAAAGTGATAGACATCAACTACGTTGATATCTAGCACTAAAAGAGGGTTGGAGAGATATATATAGAATGTCTTAATAGCGTAGGGGCAACGTCATGAAGTTTTAAATTACAGATCCTGAGGTGAATTGCACTCTCGTGGGTTCGAATACCAGCCGCGCTGATCTGAGAGTAAAATCTCGGACATTCACTGGACTGGCTATACGGAAATGGATTAAATTGCCTAACGGTTTAAACATGTGGTATTAAAAGTGATAGATATCGACATAGTTGATCATTTCACTATAATGCGTGTTTTACTTTTCAAAATATATTCTAGTGTCCACAAAATGACGCCCAAAGGAAATCGATCTGAATCAAAACGATGTATTTTACTTTTAGTCATTATCGGAAGTAAATGTATATTTGTTTACTAACAAAGTTTTCTGCGTTATTAAAGGTTTTAATTTTGTTTGTTAATAAGAGATTAGTTTCTACGCGAGCCCTCCTCAGATTTCTTACAAAATGTGCGATGTGGAATTTGAAATATTTGCCACTGAATCAACAAAGTGGCTCCCGGCTGTAAAGTAAGCATACTTCTATAGTATGATATTTAGACATTTCATAGCTGGCGTTGTAAAAAAAGTGATCATTCATATGATCAGTGTTGTAAAAAGTATTCAGAAAAATACTTTAAGTAAAAGTAAAAGTAAATGGTTAGTAAAAGTAAAAGTACAAAGTACTGTATCAACATTTTACTTAAGTAAAAAGTAAAAGTACTCGACAAAAAGTAGTACTTTTAAGTAAAAAGTAAAAGTACTCTGATTTTTTTAAAGAAACTAAATACCTTGATAGAAAAGTTTTACACGATCTTAAATTAGTTAAGTTAGTTACTCCGTATCAAGTAAGACGTTTGGATAAAATTATCAAAGTTATTAGCCTTCAAAGTAGTTGCATTTATTTTGAACCACCCTGTACAATAGTGTACATGTACAAAATTGGAAAAAAAATACAGTCCCTGACAACAAAAGCAAAGGTTTAACTCTTTTACATTTCTATTTCTAATCTTGCATTAAGTTATGATAATATCTCTTTCTCCTTTCATAAATTTTCACTTTTATTTTAGTCACATTGAAATGCACATTGCTGTTATTATAAATTGTACAGGTGATCAGCTAGATAAAGTGTATTATGTTCTTACTGACGAGTGATGACAGTTTATTTTGTATCTTGATTGATCTACTTACTTATGTTTGTGTGTTGAATCATGATACCAATTAATAAACAAAGTTCTCTCTCTTCTCTCTCTCTCTCTCTCTCTCTCTCTCTCTTGCCCTCTCTATGTATATTTTTTTAATTCTTCAGGTCCTATTACACAGCCCAACAATCTCGGAGAAAGATAGTCATCAACAATCAATGATAGAACTATATAAAACGCTATCGATGTTATCCTCTGAACAATTACAAATTTAATAATGCGCTAAACCTTAATGCCCAATTTACGAGATCCTTATTAGAACTAGACATCAAAGGCCTTACTATAGATCAAAGGCTTTGATTTATGTCACACAGCCTGATTTAGCGTAGTTACTGGGGCTAGCTAAGCTACAGATATGATATCAGTGAATTTGTAATAGTTTAATTCTTATTCTCCTGGTATTACAAATTTTATTAACTAGTAACAAATTTGACTATAGATTTTCATACAATTTTCAAAAAGTAATGCGACATTTGTACTTCAACGGCTGAAAGTAAAAGTAAAACGTATGACAAAAATTACTTCGTTACTTGTAAAAAGTACCCAGATAAATTGGGTACTTCGTTACAAGTAAAAGTATCGCTTGAGTACTTTTTACTTGTAACGAAGTATTTTTACTTCGTTACTTCACAACACTGCATATGATGGTATCTTACACCATAAATACTGCTTGTTTCAGTTATTAGATACAGTCTAATGTATTATATTTATATTACCTTTAATACCCGAATTATTTAGTCTGATCAGTTCAATCAGAAATTGAACTCAAGATTTATTTTTATTATGATCCGCCATTCAATTAATAAATGAATTAATTTACTCCTCTAAAAGGTATAAAGCCATGAAGCTATTTGTTCATAACATTAGAATTTGATATATTGTTTGAATAATATTAGCCTAAAGTATACGATAACAGCTGCAGATTCTCTATTGTTATCATTTAGTGATATGGTAATTTATAATTTAACTCATCCAGTGTCCACGAGTTGCGACCTGCACCTAAACCTCCTTTTCTTTAATTCCCTTTATTTTGGACTGATTTTCTGGATTTTGAAATTTGCACCGTTTTTGGACCTTCTTTTTGCTTGCCAGCTTGATTGTGTCTCATTAGTGCTCGATGTTGTCATTGATGACTGTAGCACTGTAATTGTTGTTGTTGTTGTATTAAATGTGGAAAATATGCTTTACATTAAGAACTAACTAAAAAAAATTCAAGGAGGAGCTATTTTATGACATTTTCAACAACCTCATGTATTGTGGTTCTGGCATGCTTGATGTCACATTTATTGGAGCTACTTATAGAAGAGTTTGTGACGTTTAGTGCTGTGAGGTACGTTTCTTATAACCTGTTTTATATTTATACTTGTTGTAAAGCATTCAAGGTTAACTTCTGTGTGAAATGAATACGGCAGTAAGATTCTTTATATAATATTATGATTTTACATGTTCAGGCAAATCAAGAATGCTGTTATCGGAAGTAATAGTCAGAAAGATCGTGCAGTACAACAGAATATTGTTCCCAGGTACAAGAATTAAATCTTCAATTTAAAATTATTAGAATTATGTTATTTTGTTCATTTCAATCATTGACATTTTTGTGAAATACTAATATGCATATTGTGTTTTAAGCATATGATTACTTTTTGTGTGTGAGCATTTTAAATAGGCAATTTCCATGTAGTTTTACGTACCGAGGCACTATATTACAATCAGTACTTCATGAGTAATGGAGATCTGAACCACAATGGCTTCTTTGCCTGATCTGATCCTTTGACAACATTAAAAACACTAAAGACTCTTGTATTTTGTAACCATGCAAACTAATAGACCAGCTACCAAATTTGGCGTTGTAATTGTGACAATATATTCTGTTATATAAAAAAAAAATTATGCAAAAATTATTCCATTTGGTATACTATGATCCACTTTGCTCTACTTTTTAAAATAAATTTCTCACTCGAAAGCAATGTTAGTGACGGGCGAATGTATTAATGTCAATAGGTATGCGTGCCTTAATGTACTCGGCTTTTCTCTACAGTAACCGTTAACATTATTGTGTTCAGACTGTTGCAGTTCATGGATGATGAGAGCACTCCTATGGAATTAAGAATAGAGTCTGCTGTGGTACTTGGCAGTTTAGCAAAAGGAAGACGTACAATTATTCAACCTCTGGTTGACTCTGGAATTTTTCAGTCACTGTTAGCTGGTAATCATGTTTTATGAACTGATTGAGAAATCTAGTTGTTTATATCTTTGGGATAATTTTCACCTGTTCCGAAGTTTAAATTTAGGTTATCTTTTGAGAAGATTAAGTTTTGGACATTTCGATGTAAAATTTAATGATTGTTCTCAGCCAGATAGATTGTGTCATATTGACTTGCTGGGTTACACATTATTTATATATTTCAAGTTGCTGAGAGACCAGACAGACAGACAGACAGACAGAACTGGCTCAATATATTTCTATATAGCAAGTTCCTGATAGAACAACCTATGCTGGGCTAATGGATGCTTATAATGTTTGAGTTTGGTGTCACATGCATTCTCGTTTATTTCATTATAAATAATGGACAAGCGTTATAACTAATTGTTTGAAGGTATTCATCATCCCAATGAGAAATACATGGAGGCATGTTTACGCTGCCTGAGGTCTCTGCTTTGTAACTGCTCACCTCAAGTAGAAGTCATTTATCAGGTTCTTTTCTTATTTCTTTCTTGTATTCGTTTATTTCTTTCATTGAGTTGAATTTTTCTTATCCTCTTTGACATTAGTAAATTTTGCTACTTTCATTGATGTTTGTTCTATATTGTTTTAAATATATATATATGAAAAGGGATATATATGTATTTTGTATAGAGTGGCTGTACATGTATTTGTTCATTATAATAGACGCATTATACCGGCGATATGGTTACTTTACTAGGTTATGTTTTGTGAGCTATGCTACATATTCTCTGTAGTGGTTTGCTAAATCGCGAATGGAAAGATTTACTAGAAAGATACACATTTGCACTCTCAATTGGCTTACACGCTCACTAAGGAAAACTGATTGAAGAACAAGTTGATCCCATTGCAAAGGCTATGATTTTGTCTAAACCTGGTAGTCTTTAGTGAGGCATGTTCAATATAACAAGGATATTCCTAGCACCATAAACTCTACAATGCTTAAGCCATTCGTGTGACTTTAACTTGAATTTTTCTGATGACTTACGCAAGAACTGTTGTACTGCTTGTATTTATGCTAATATCACTAGCATACCTTTTCCTTCGCTTTAATAGATAAATAAATTTATTTGTAGAATCCAGGTGTTCTGGCTGAATTGGTTCACATAATGCCTCGCTCAATATGCACCCAGGAGTGTGTAGCTACGATATTTGCTGCTTGCTGCTTGGTGAGTATTATCATGAACTATTTGTTATAATTATTGTAAAAATATTTACTTTAATGCAAGTTATAAGCTGATTTTGAGTTAAAACCCCAAATTTCTGTTTTGTAAGAATAGAATATGTTATAAAAAAATTACGTATTTTTCCTGCTTTGTTAACTTTAATCTTTAATTATATTTCTATATTTCTATTTCTAGAATTCTACAATATTCAGTCCACTGAGGTATGAGTTAGATCCCATTAAGTTCGTGAGATTTATCCATTGAGTGGGTAGCATACTTAGCTAATAAGAAGGAGGGCACAGGTTTGTTTCCCTACCAGGTCGCCTTCCAGTGTATCCTTATGATACTAAAACATACTTTAAAGCTTAGCATTATAGCTTTGTAGCACTAAGTCTAACTGTGATGTAAACATTTAGACGACGGAGCATCAGGCAAAGCTTGGTAGTAACGGAGCGGTCACAGCTCTGGCGGCTCTACTTTCTACTGATGTCTATCGGGTATGAACTTCGTTTTACTGTATCCTCCATTTTTGTAGACTTATTGCGTATCAGCTTTATGATGTGACATAGATGAAATAATGACCCGAACGCTTCACATCAAAGGCGAGATAAGGTTTATTACGTTGATTAATGCCTGTTTCCTTTCTCGGAAATGTCTGGGATAGGGTTCAGATCATAGCAGTGGATTTGAACCTTGCAAGTCTGATTCACATTCAGACACCTAACCAATCTTGATGTGCTGTATCATTCTTTCCTAATATACATGTATATAGAAAAATACTTGTGATAAGATTGGAATGGAGACAAGTCTGCATGACTTCTACAGAAATAATTTTGATGGTCTGGGGATCTTGAATGAAATATTGGGATCTTGTATGATCTTGTATAAATGGGGATCTTGTATGCAAATTTTCATTTGTAATATAAATAGTTTCATTTTATTACTAATTTTGTATTCGTGTAGTTATGCACATGCCATACCGTACTCGTTCATGCATTATTGATGTTTTTGTAGTTGTGTTATATCCTCTTCTATCCAAGATTATCAGTAATCATTGCCTTTTGATAGCGCATATTGCAGCTATAATTGAGTACTCTGGGTTTGTTTTTAAGAAATGAAGTCAGCAGTAAGTTTTCCTAGATGGTCGCCTATTCAAGTACAAACTAGGTGTAATGTAGCTTAACTCCCCTTATGAAGCACATTTGTAAGCACATTTGTTTGAATATGCTAAACTTTACCCTTAAGACGAAAATGAAACCTTCATATATGATGAAGGAATAATGCAGCACCTACTAAATAAATGTTCTACTAGACATTACGTTAGACATTACCTGAATTAACGCATTAGCTAAATAAATATATAATAAATTACCTTATAGGTATTCTTATAATGCAATTTTATAGAAACCTTTTTTGCTGGACTTTGGATTGGGTTAAGTTTTGATTCGGTAGTGATAGAGTGGTACCAAATTCTTTGTTGTGAAATTAGTAAATTAATACTAAGAGCTATATTAATAGAGTTAATAACTAAGAGATATATTAATTATACATTATGACTACAATTTTTGTGTTTTTTTTGCACCACCATTGCCAATCCATATCTCCATAAGACCGCTATTAAAACACTCATTGATTGATTTTTGATTGATTTTTGATCGATTGTTTGTTTGACTGATTGATTAGGTTGAGATGCCTGTACTGAGAGCATTGGCTGTCCTGTGTTATCGTAATCATGCTATCTCAAAATCACTGGCCTGTGAATGCAGTGAGTACAGTAGTGTTGTTGTTTGATTATTATTTTTATTTAACTGCTTTTGTTCCAACTTATGCTAAATCTTAAATTTCGTTTTTTAATAGTAATATTTGCACTTTATTTCTTGATTTGTTGATCTAATTAAGTTATAAAATTTAACCATTTGCTTTGGCGAGAGAGTGAAATATTTTCTAAATACTTCATGTTTTGGTGACCATTGCCTGAACGTGTTTTATACTATAAATACATTAGTGGTGGATGTGTATTTTTTTAAGCTTGCTAGAGTGTCTAATATTTCGTCGTTTGAGGGATCTGATTATGAATTGTTTATTAAGCAGTAGTGGTGAGCAATGAGCATGTATTTAAGCTTGTTAGAATTTCTGATATTCTGTCGTTTTTTTAATTTTCAGCTGGAGATGGCAGTAAGGTCATAGATGCCCTAATTAGGCGCCTTGGTAGAGATAAAACAAGCGAGATGCAGATGTGTGCGGCTAAGTGGTACGTACATTATATGAAATATGTATTAGTGTTTGTATTGTTATGCATATAGCAATACTTAATTAAGTGCATTTCTGTTAATTTAAGTTGTTTAGTGTTGATCTATGAGTTGTATTGTCTGCAATAAATTATTAATTAGCTGTTTTGTAATTTTTGAGAAATTGATTAAGTAGATAAAGTTATATAATATCCCTTTGCTTATTTAATTATCTGCATCGTGTAGCATTTGTACTGGTAATGTAATCATAATAACAAATTTGTATATAGAGATTAAGAGGAAGACAGAGGATAGATTCGGTTGGAAGTGCCATCGACCAGCCGTTAGGCAGTGCACTAAGAGAGAGATCTCGTAACTAAGCATATAGTTAATTGGTTTACTTCTATAAATCTTAATTCTGAATTATGTAGAATTATCTGTCCCTGAAATGGATCAGTCCAATGATGGCTTAATATAATAATATATTCGTTTATTTTCGTTCAATCTGACAACCGCAGAAAGTTACAGCACAGAAATTCCAACAGACACAGCATAACAAATTACAGATATAGCATAAACAGTTAATAGGCTAGATATAAGAGAGATAAAACTAAAAATTGTTCTCGCTAACATTTACCACATGAATATTACAACATTACATAAATCAATGGCTTATACTATTCATAATTGCCATATAGGGCGTACTGTACTATGAGTAAAGAAGAATCTTTTAGTATTCATTAAATTAACTAGCATCATCTAGAATCATACGAATAACGAAGTTTTTATCGCTCAGACTGCTTCGTTTTATGGGAAGGGAAAAGCATCTCTTAGCAGTATTTCTTCGGGTTGGGTAATTATGATTGTTTTGTGGAGGTAACAAATGCGCCAGTAAATGTGCAGGGTTGTTACAGATTGCCTTGAAAAGATTATTGTCAGCAAAGTTACATAGATCCTCAAAATTAGATTCTTTACTGTAGAATCCTGCTCTCCTTGCCTTCTTTAAAAAGGTCTTTAATAATTCTTTAATAATTTCTATATTATGTAAATTTAGTTTCAAATACCACAAAACTCTTATTAAATAAATAATATTTCATAATGTACAATGACAGAAGGAAATGGATTATCACTGTGACTTGATTATTCTTAATCTGACTTCTGATAGTTTATAATAACTTTAAAACACATGAGCTTACATATTTTTGTTATTTAGAAGTTGAATACATTGTGTACATTTTCTAATGTAAATCTGTCAATCATTGATGTAACTGTCTATACTTGCTGTGTTACTTTTATCACAGTCTGGCATACATGTCAAGAGTTGGTGTCATTGATGCTAATAATCCCATAATTTCTAGACAGGTTTGTTACAATTTTTTTAATTGGGTGTAAGCTTATTGTATTATGCATTTATTTGTGCAAGAGTTCTATACGATATTTATAACAATTTGGTTCTACGTACGTTTCTCGTTCGTTTGGTGTCTCATTTTGGTGAGGAACCAGACGTTAAATTAATGCTGATCCGTTCACTGAGTTTTGTCTGTTTGTGTTCACAATTTTCAATCAGCTTGTGACAGTATTTTAAAGGAAGAATTCAGAAGTGATCCAAGTATAATTTCATTGTGTGCATTTATGTGTGTAGACACTGATTACAATGGTGTGATGTGTAATGTATGTGTAGACACTGGTGTGATGTGTAATATGTGTAGACACTGGTGTATGTGTAACATGTGTAGACACTCTTCACGCTGGTGAGGATGTGTAATGTGTGTATACACTGATGTGATGTGTAATGTATGTGTAGACACTGGTCACACTGGTGAGGATGTGTTATATGTGTAGACACTGGTGTGATGTGTAACATGTGTAGACACTCTCCACGCTGGTGAGGATGTGTAATGTATGTGTAGACACTGGTGTGATGTGTAATATGTGTAGACACTCTCTACACTGGTGAGGATGTGTAAGCCGGACAAGACGTGGGAGGAGAGGGTAGATGGGGCTGAGACGCTGGGTTACCTGACCGAGGTAAACATAGACCTCCAGCACACAGCCTCTATATCAGACCACATCATCAGCACACTGGCCGAGTACTTCAAGTACCCGGGCTCTCCCCCTGACGTCAAGCTTATGCCCACTCTCAAGGTTCCTCTTCTTGCTCACTTCTACTCATTCTGATATCTCTCTCTCTCTCTCTCTCTCTCTCTCTCTCTCTCTCTGCTTTGTTATAATCTGCATTAATTGGCGTATTATTATAAGTTGTTGTCTGCGTATGTTTGCTTATGATTGTGGGCTGTCAACTAGATAGGATTTATTTATCCTCTTTGATGATCCTTTTGTATGTGCAATTTTGTATTTCGTGCTTTGATGATAATGTCATTAAACATAGTTCTCTCTCTCTCTCTCTCTCTCTCTCTCTTAGTACACTGCTTACTGGCAGGTCCATTAGTATATAACGCCTCCACTCATGTCAATCTTCGGTTTTCCTCTTCATGTCCAGATACGAGTAGGACTTTAAATCATCTATAACATTCGTTTTGATATACCATTATTCTTGGGGGATTCTGCTTATGACGAGGTGGGCCCTATGCCTTCCTCAGCTGTGACTAACATTCACTGGGCAGGGGCGTCGTTCCTTGAGAAAACAATCCTGTTTAATCCTGTTTTCTGAAGTATCTGTTTAGTATTTCGATAATTTTCAGAAATTTTTGTATATAATTTCTTAGGGGATAAATTGTATGTTGTGTAAAAATTATGCATTGCAAATATATATCCCTAATAGTTGAATAAATTACTGTATTCATCATACTGACTCGGAGATTATTTCATTAGTACATTTTAAGTATCTTTTGCATAACAAATAGAATATAGTAGTTTGTCGTTACTTATTTAGGAACCTTTTGTATGATGTAGTTTTATAAAGCTTCTTAAAAGTCGTAAATATCTTAAAATGCTTAAAATCGTTAGAAATCATAGTTCGTGCTAGGCTGTCGACTTTGTAATAGATTTTCATGACGCAGTACATAAGTTTTAACATGGCGTTTAAGAATCGAATTACTGATTTTATTTGAGAAAAGTAATTAAATTAAATTATTTTTTAACTGAAATTGTTATTTAAGAAAATTTGTATAAAGTTAAATAATTTTAAATGAAATATTTAGATATTATATACTGGGATTCAAGGGAGGATGATGATGATGATTTAGATGTTATATATCTCTTAATTTTATCTGTATTAAATTCATTTTATACGATACGCGCTGTAGGACGATATAGTAGTTGGTAATGAGTTACGTCAAGCTGCCTTCAGAGCCTACGCCTCACTCTGTGCCAATGACGAGGATGTGCGGAAAAAGGTTGACACACACTCGATAACTTTTCTACTTCAGTAGTTGTTGCGGAATATGCTGTTAAAATTTCTTTAAATTCTTTTAAAGCTAACGTTAAGTTTAACTTCTGTTTCCTACCTCGATGGGATGTCAGTGAAGGAGTGAGTAAAAAAAGTAAACACGCAATATAGTTAAATGATCGACTATGTTGATATTTATCACTTTTAACACCACTTGCTTAAACCGTTAGGCAATTTAGACCATTTTCTGTGTAACCAGTCCAGTGAATGTCCGAGATTTTACTCTCAGATCAGCGCCGTGGGATTCGATCCACGAACCACGAGGGTTCAATTCACCTTAAGATCTGTCATTTAAAACTTCATGACGGTATCCCTATGCTATTAAGACATTCTTGAGCTCTGGTTTTGAACCCAGCACCTTGTGATCTACATACTAGTAGTTCGGCCTTTTTATAGAGTATTTATCACAGTACGCATTAATTTTGTTAATGTTTGGTTAATACTGTTATGATTTGCTGGTTTAAGCCAAAATATCCTGATGCTTTCTGTAATATTCCTTTTCTTTTAGGATGTGGCAATCCTGCACTTTTTGTTAGATCCAAGATTTTAAGATATATGGATAGCTGTAGCAGTGAATCATTTGTCTGAATTATCATGTCATCATATGTCTGAATTATTCAGTCATCATTTGAATTACTGCTTTGGCTGCTATTTTTTATAGGTTTTGATTTAATCTTGATTTTGTGTGACAGGTTGCCATTTCAGTTATTCATATTTTCGTAAATTTTGCTTGCAGTTTTAGAAATGAAGATTTTTTTAATACTATACATTATCAGTTAATGTGTTATCAATATTAAATGAAGTTATCGATCATTACGGAATCAACGCCCCATTCAGTTGAAGACTACATGTAAATTGTCGTAAAGAACTGATTGATGCATATCTAAAGAAAATATATGTACCTTAGAAGTCAATACCTTTGTGCACATACTGGACTAAATAAAATAGATGCATTAATACAAAAATGTATATAAATATGTATTACAAGTCAAATTAATATATTTGCGTGTATTTGCGTATATTTAAACTGATGCTAGATTATCGACACTAAGAGTATAATGGAGCACATAGTTAACGGTCTGTCGGATCCAGTCACTAAGGTTCAGGTGGCTGCTGTTAAGTGTCTGCACAGTCTCTCCAGATCAGTGCAGCAGCTCAGGACAAACATACAGGACCACGACGTCGTCAAACCGCTGCAGCAGGTATAGGTTGTTGTTGTTAAACCTCTGCAGCAGGTATAGGTTGTTGTTGTTAAACCTCTGCAGCAGGTATAGGTTGTTGTTGTTAAACCTCTCCAGCAGGTATAGGTTGTTGTTGTTAAAACTCTGCAGCAGGTATTTATAGGTTGTTGTTGTTAAACCTCTGCAGCAGGTCTAGGTTGTTGTTGTTAAACCTCTGCAGCAGGTATTTATAGGTTGTTGTTGTTAAACCTCTGCAGCAGGTATTTATAGGTTGTTGTTGTCAAACTTCTTCAGCAGGTATTGTGAAAGTCTTCTTGTCCTTTGCTGACGCATGGTTACACTCCTAATTCAATTCAGGATTTAAATCCCGAGCACTTGCACTGCTGGTGATCCTTGACTTCGATTCGCTTTTTGGTTCGTTTAGCTTATGTTATCATCATCATCATCAAAATCATCATCATCATCATCATCATCATCATCATCATCATCATCATCTTTCCTTTAATTCAAGTGTAACTAGGTTTCGTATCTTATAAATAATAATTTGGCTTATAGAAATGAATTTTTTTAAATAAGTATGGCAACTCCTAAATTATTGTCACTTGCAGGTGGATCAGCCTGTAGGCCCATATGTACCGTTGAGTCATTATCTAGCATTCTCCTGTTTCCACCAATTTCTCGATAGGTGGCTATAATAATGTAGACATCTGTTGACAAAATACCACGTCAATGTGAACATCTGTGCTATAAGTAATTGTTTAAGTACTGAACAGTTTATTATCTAGAGTGCTTATAGTAATATCTTATATTGTGTGACATTTTTATATAGTTTGTTGAATATATTAGGTATTATTATTGTATTGCACATTATAGTGCTATTTATATTATAGATATAAATTGTCATTTTGTTTCAGGCTCTTTTAAATTCTAATGATGAGTCAGTATTGCTTGTAGTGTCGGCTATAATGTGCAACCTACTTCTCGAATTCGCACCCACTAAAGAGGTTAGTATGAGTGAAATAAAATTTAAATTTCAGTTTTCACTTTTTAAATTGTTCTCTTTGAAAGAAAATTTTAAGGATATTTAATGAAGTTGATGTTGTTGTAAGATGTTTGTCGACATCTCGACTCTTGTTGATTTCTTGTTGGTCGACTGCAAGAGAAAGTAAGCAGAATTTGATGGGGTATTAAATGTTTACATAGTAATGACTGGAAACAGTTTTTCCATTTTTCCACTTTGTGATTGTTTTAAGCTTCAAGGACCTCGTCCTACTCGTGGTCCTCTGTTTCACTATGGAGTACTTCGCTGATTCAAATACGCATCCCGTCGTATATTCAATTCTGCTAGAAACCGGATTGCCTAGTTTTGATACTATCCTATCAAATTACAGATGAAAGTTTAGAATGTGCTTGCTGGATAATGCTAATATGCTAGTTAAGTGTTTCGATGTTCTGAGCCTATTATAGCCTTGTATGCCTAATTCTGTAAGTAATTGTTTTAGGCCTATAGCTCAATTTATGCGCAGACTATTTGCTTTTCTGGTTTTTGTTGCAGTGTTCTATGTGCAAGATTCATGTATGGGTTTTTACACCTGAAATAAAGCAATAAATAAATAAAAATATTCAACGCTGCTATATCTTACCTAATATTTATAAA
Organism: Enchytraeus crypticus; assembly: GCA_905160935.1. Classification (NCBI taxonomy): domain Eukaryota; kingdom Metazoa; phylum Annelida; class Clitellata; order Enchytraeida; family Enchytraeidae; genus Enchytraeus; species Enchytraeus crypticus. The sequence goes on along the minus strand of CAJHZI010000904.1, from coordinate 774,358 downwards.
CATGACAAATATCGTGAATAAGGTGTGTTTTTTCATTGTATATATTGGTATTGTTGTTTGAAGAATCTTTCTCAACACGTGTTGCGAATTTGTCCAAATTTTCAAGAGAAAACTATTTACGTTGCTATTACAGGTGTTGCTGCAGAATTCAGATGTCGCTGAAAAGCTGTTCACTTTAACTCATCACGACAACCCTTCTCTACGTCTCAATGCTATATGGGCGCTCATGGTTCGTAACTGACTGCATGTTATATCTAACTTTTCAGTTAATTCATTAGTTTTTCTACTGAAAAATGTTGAGTATCATAGACCTCCACCCATGCCTATCTTCTGCTGTTAGTTTTATTATTTTATTTTTGTAAATTCTTTCTTTAACCTACTTAGCGATGGATCTATCTTTCGTAAGAACCATGCGTTTGTATTTATAACCTGCCAGGAGCCTATAAAGCAGTCTCGAAGACCTGTCACCGGCCATAACACTGCTATATAAATTGTAGGAGATTATATTATTACTATTATAATAATAATAGGTTTAACGTCCATTTCCTCATACAAGGATGATGTCAGGGATGTCCCCCCATCACATTATTATCGGAGTATCAGGATAAATTAAGTCGTATTGATGTTTTGTTTGGTATTTTCGGCTGCTTTTTCAGAACATGACATTTCAGTGCGAGCAGTCGGTGAGAGAGAAAGTCGTGGGTAGATTAGAGAATGACTACCTCTTCAGGCTGCTCTCTGACAGTGACGTTAGGATCATCAGCAAAACACTGGGCCTCATTCGAAACCTGCTGTCTGACAAAGCGGTTAGATTTGCTGTAGCATCCTGCCGCTAAAGTTAAATGATGAATTGATTTGAGTGTGGGGTTTAGATTTCTTTATTTGTTGAAGATTTATCACTTTCTTACAAGATACAGGCATATACAAGCAAGCACGAGCATGATTAAATAAAATTACACGATAATGAGTGAAATGGTAATAAAGGTTTAAATTAATTAATATACTAATTAAAGGTTTATGAGCATTATATCCTAGTGAGATTTAATCATTGTCAATTTTTCTGTATGACCTCTGCTATTGGCGTCAGCTACGAATAGGAATAGAGAGCCAGCTCACAAAAATATTTATCACAGAAACTATGGTTCTTCATTAAGTTACAATTATTAAATAATTTGATTGTTTAATTTAGTTAGTATTTTTATTATTTAGTTAATTTGTAGGCAGCACTTTAATTTGCGTCGTTATTACGTACAGTCGAAGGCTTGAGTTATTTTAATTTAAAATTTAAATAAAATTTTATTATTCAATTATTCTTAATGGATTATTACTATTCAAGAATAGAAATCCTTAACGTTCTGTTTGCTGACTCATCTTATGACAGAATGCTATGCATAGGAATAAAGTGTCGGTTATATTCCATTATATTGCTCATAGAATTATATAATGCAAACTGGTCTGTCATACTTTTAAATATTTATTAAATGGACTTAATTGCATTTTAAAAAGATAAATAATCAGTTAGTGCCTAAGATTTTATTGCTTGAAGTGGAAACGGAGTAAGTCACTGGTAATTTTAATTTAAAATTGTGTAAAATTATTTGAGCTATTCGTTTTTTTTCCAATATATTTCTACGATTCCAGGAAATTAGTCACAAATTTATTGAAGCAATTTAAATTCAATTTTTGTAGATGGCTATTCTATTCGTGCGTATATCACATAACATTGTGTTGTGTCAGCTTTATAGATACTTGAATTCTAATTGTTCAATGTTCATAGTATTATAATAGTTCATTAGTGTGATCGTCAGAGTTCTCGACTGCAGATCAGTATGTCCAGGATTTAGATCCTGCGCGAACCGTCGCTGATATGCGTTCGAGACTTGAAACTGACATTTTCTCGTTTGATTAGCGACACAATTTTTATTTAAAATAACGATTGATTTATATGGAATAAAGTTGCGTATGTAACTGAAACTGTTTGTGTATGTATGGATGTGCGTGTGCATGCGTGTGTGTGTGCGTGCGTGGGTATGTGTATTTGGGGGCGTGCGTGGGTATGTGTTTGTGTGTGCGCGCATTTTTGCGTGTTGTGCATGTTGTGAGTGTTGTGCATGTTGTGCATATTGTGCATGTTGTGCGTGTTGTGCATGTTTTTGTGTTGTGCATGATGTGCGTGTTGTGCATATTGTGCATGTTATATATGTTGTGCGTGTTGTGCATGTTGTGCATGTTTGTATGTTGTGCTTGTTGTGCGTGTTTGTATGTTACGCATGTTGTGTTTGTGTGTGTGTTGTGTATGTTGTGCGTGTTGTGCATGTGTGTGTTGTGCGTGTTGTGAATGTTGTGTGTGTTGTGTGTGTTGTGCTTGTTGTGTATGTTGTGCATTTTGTGCATGTTGTGCGTGTTGTGCGTGTTGTGCATTTTGTGCATGTTGTGTGTGTTGTGCGTGTGCTTGACGTTTATCTCATGTATTGACAGACTATAGACAACTTGATGTCCAGTCACGGCACTCAGGTTATGCAGGCCGTTGTGCTCATACTGGAGGGAGATCACTCTGCAGAAGTTAAAGAACAGGTAACAGGCTCTCTTACACGCTATGAACTCCTAGTTAGAGTCTTTCGAATGCAGTTGTCTAAATATTAACATAACATTACAGAGTCAGGAAGCTATTATATGCTTGTTTACTGCTTTTTTATTGTATCACTATTTAAAACTTTATTGTAATTTTGAGAGTTTTTATATCCGAGAGTAATCTTTGGTAGTGTTTGAACGATTTCTAGAATGCAAGTAAAGATCATTGTATTTTATTCCATTTTAAAACATGAAATTTATTTTAAAAATAAAATTAAATACAAGCAAGTGCTCATTGGATGCCGCTGCGATGTCAGCGAAATAGTAGTTTACTACTAGTTAGACTCCTCTTCAACTGTTGTACTATTTGCTTTTTTGTGTTATTGATCTAAGATAATAATAATAATAATAATAATAATAATAATAATAATAATAATAATTCGCATGACGCATAGACTTTCGCATGATGGAATCATGCGAAAGTCGCTCAGTAGCATCGTTAATATTAATGTTAACGAAGCTCAATGGATTCAGGCTGGCCTGCCAATATGCTACGGAGGATTGGGTATACGCTCTGTCTCGTCGCTGGCACCTTCTGCCTTTTTGGCTTCAGCCGCGGGGACTGGCGTTCTACAGGATTCAATCCTTTCCGGATTCTTTCAAATTCCCGACTTGGAGATGTCCAGGATTCAGGGCATTTGGACTGCTCTGTCCACATCCGAACCTCCAATCGGTATGATGGCTAATAGCATGAAGGCTTGGGACTCAAAGGTCACTACTGCTTTGCACACGGAACTCCTTGCGAAGCCGCTTTTGCCACAAGAAAAGGCGCGGCTGCTCGCAGTGTCGGCCCCCCATAGTGGAGACTGGATCAAGGCTTTACCAATCTCATCATGCGGCCTCCGTCTGGACGACGAAGCCGTCAGAGTCGCGGCCGGTCTTCGTCTGGGCACTACCTTATGTGAGCCACACAACTGCATTTGTGGTGTCTCAGTCAATGCGTTAGGCATTCACGGCCTGTCGTGCAAGCGTAGTGCCGGCAGAATCAGCAGACATCAGTTCATACACGACTTGATCTGGCGCGCCCTGAGTCGAGCGAATATCCCAGCCATTAAAGAGCCCCTGGGATTGATCCGCACTGATGGTAAACGTCCAGACGGTGTCTCTCAAATTCCATGAGCAGAGGGGAAGTGTGTTAGCTGGGACGTCACTGTTACGAACACTTTCTCAGTAAGCAATCTCGGCCTTTCTTGCGCCGCTGCTGGTGCTGCAGCAGAGGCCGCGGCTAATAGGAAAACTCTGAAGTATGCCGAAATCTCTGGCAACTATATCTTCATGCCTATTGCCTTTGAGACCCTGGGGCCCATCAACTCTCTCGCATCAGACTTTATTGACGAAATAGGCAGGAGGACCAGCGCCTTTACTGGTGATAAGCGCGAAAAATCTTCTCTGTGGCAGCGACTGTCTATTGCTCTCCAGCGATTCAATGCAGTCTGCTTCAGTGGCACTTTGGCTAAAGCGGATTCCCAGAGTGCAGAGGAATTATTTAATCGCTTTTTAAAAAACTTTTAATTAAATAAAGTCTCTTTTATCTTATTTTTTAGCCCAGGGCCCTTTACAGCCCAGGGCATTTAAAAAAAATAAAAATAAAAATAATAATAATGATAATAAAGGTTTAACGTCCGTTTCCTCATACAAGGATGATGTCAGGGACATCCCCCCATCACTTGTCACTACCAATTGATTCACCCCAAGCGATCTGAAAAAAAACATGTGCTGAAGAGAAAGAAAAAGATCCTTAACAGTACTGGCCCGGTGATAAAAAACAGTCAGTGCAGATGAGAAAAAAGATGTTAATATAGTTTGGCTCGTACCTCATGCTATCTATGGATGAAGAAACAGACCTTAAATCTACTGATTGGTGTGTGTGTTCAGGCTTTGTGTATACTGACAAACGTGGCTGATGGCTTATCGTCTAAAAACTCCATCATGAGCAACGAGGACGTGCTGCAGAAGATCCTGCATTACCTGGTACAGCAGTTCTTGCTATCATTAGTTATAACATACTTGTAGATAAAGATTCTGCATTACCTGGTACAGCAGTTCCTGCTATCATTAGTTATTATATACCAGTGGATAAAGATCCTGCATTACCTGGTACAGCAGTTCTTGCTATCATTAGTTATAACATACCAGTAGATGAAGATCCTGCATTACCTGGTACAGCAGTTCTTGCTATCATTAGTTATAACATACCAGTAGATGAAGATTCCTGCATTACCTGGTACAGCAGTTCTTGCTATCATTAGTTATAACATACCAATAGATAAAGATCCTGCATTACCTGGTACAGCAGTTCTTGCTATCATTAGTTATAACATACCAGCAGTTCTTGCTATCATTAGTTATAACATGGCAGTAGTTCTTGTTGTCGCTATTTGTGACATACTAGTAGTTCTGGTTGTCATTACTTATAACATAGTACAAGATAATATGATATACCCGTGACTTAGCCTCTTATAATATGTTACCTAGAGAGGGGAGGGTAAAATGTGCTCCCAGTAATGTGCAAATTTGTCCCCCCCCCTGTGATATGCCCTAGATGCCAACACTTTAACTTTCAATGCATGCAGACTCTCAATAGGCCTACGTGCGCTAGGCGAATCAGCTACTGACATCAAAGTTAAAGCATACTAGACGAATCAGCTACCGACACCAAAGTTAAAGCATACTAGATGAATCAGCTACTGACATCAAAGTTAAAGCATACTAGGTGAATCAGCTACTGACATCAAAGTTAAAGCATAGTTAAATAGTGTAAGGATGGATTCTCTGCTTCCACCTCATGCATTAAAAATTTAATGATTTTGTCAATTAAGAACATATCAGCGCATATTTCGCTTCGTTTTGTAAAAGAAATGATTGTTAGCTGAAAATAAATGTGAAATGTTTTGTAGTGTTTTATTAGTGAACTTTTTGCGCTGCGTGTAACATGCCTAAATTCCTATACTGGAAACTTCTTATTTGAACTCGCTTATATTCGCAAATCAATAATATTCTTGTTATTAAGGATATTCAAACCAAATTTCTCTATGTTTGGCAAAAAATGGCTGCTTGGCTAGTCCTTTATATTTAAAGAGTATCGGTTAACTCGTTATTTACTATTTTTAAACAATTTGAGGTATCTAAGTTATAATAGACACAGTGTATACTGCCAAATTCTTGCTCCGTAAATGCTGTGAAAGATGTCTTTGTGATAACTATCACTCTTTTGTATAGTAATGCTTGGCGTTTAAGTTAGGTTGATTGAATAGTTATTGAAATGTGTTCTAACATTAACTTACCTTTTGTTATTGTATATTGAATGTGTATTTTGTTTTTAAATCCTGTGTTTACAGGTTCAAAACTGTGCAGTGCTGCAAATAGCTGCTGTGTCGTGTGTGTACAATCTCGTGAGGAAGAGCGACGACGGTAATTTGAAAAATCGATATAATAGTGTCCCTTATGTCATCCTTATATTAGAAAGCGAACATTAAATCTTATATTTCTCTTAATACTATATGTTCTACTAATATTATTCTAGCTATTATTATTATTATTATTATTATTATAACATAGAATAACATAACAGCACACTGGGTTAGGAAGCACAGATACTTGTTTAAGGACCATTTCCTCCTTCCTCTCTATGATTATTAGTAGTCGTTGCTTTTGATGGCGCATCAATTGCAGCTGGCGCCGATTTAAGAATAACCTTCTATAATAATCTCCACCCAAGTTAGTTATAGTATTACTATTTTATTATTGACATTTTTGCTTTATTATTATTTATCCAAGGTGTAAAGCTCCTGAGGTTTGTTTGAGATGAGTCTTTTAGTACATGCTGCCCGGCTACTCTAGATGAACTTTAATTTAACTGTTCATGTTTTCTTTATTTTTGTTACTGTTTAAAGACTCTGTATTATCTATGCACCTTTGAGTTTGAGATGTGTTTAATCTTGCTAAATATAATGAGTAAATTTATTGATTGCTGAAGTCAAGTTCAAGGTCCGTATCATCTTTTGAAATAATTTATTATCAGTAACGGCTAAGCAAAATATTTGAACCCGGTACATACTGATTCACTCTTGCAACTGAGCATTCATGCCACTGTGTCGGTCAATTTAGCTGCCGTTTCTTACGATGTATTTCTCCATTTATTGTCTCCTTTCTACTATTAACATGAATCATAGAGCATCTAATTACATGGATTTACGATTAGTCATTCAGAAGAGATAGCGACATTCGGGTTTAGCAGAGAAAATTGTTTAGCATATTGCTAACCATATTGTTATTTATATTTTTTGTTAATTTAGGCTATTCAGAAAGACAGGCTCGCCTGAAAGAAATGGGTTATCATTCAACGTTGGAACAACTCTGTTCTAAGACTGATGACAGTGCTGATTTAAACGAAAGGTTGTTTGTCTTCTATTCTATTCTTCAATCTCAATTACATCGTGATTATATTTCAATATATTTCTTATTGTAAACTCTCTCTATTAATTCATAGGCAGGCATCTATTGTTTTCAGAATTAGAATGACTGACGTTTTTAATTATTGCGCTTGGATTTATATCATCCTCTTGATACGCTCTAGATACTGATAAGAAATAGTGTCCATCAAATATTACTACCTGTTCATTATTTCGTTGCATCAATTGAATGTTAATGTGCAGTGTTGGCGATATTATTATGTATTTTGTGATTTTTCTGTTTTAGGGTGAAAACAACATACGACCAGTTTAGTAGTTCTTCGTAACGACTGATTCATCTCTCACAGCTGTGAACATGCTTAATAAGCTAGTGTTGTGAATGAGGACAGTTGTGTGTGAGCTTGCATCCGCAATTTTACGTCTTTTTCGACGCAATGCTGAACTTACAGGTGTCGATTCTGATTTACGTATGCCAACTTATGACACGCTTCATCAATTCAACCGCGAAATCATCAGCCTGCCAGTTATTATGGCTATTTAGCTAACATTTGCTATCTGTAATAGCTGTCTCTAATTGTGTAAGTTTAAGATGATTACCGAAAGCTTTTATGACCTATGCAGTATCAAGATTAAATTTATAATTAATACTTCTTATTCGTAAAATTTCGTCATTTTTATCATTCTAATGTTGCAGACATTTGTTTTTCATGTAGTGGTTTTGTTGCGTTCATTGTAGTTTTATAGTATTAAACTTAACCGATTTCGATAAAGAATATCGAAGAGAAACTGATGAATCTATCCCATTAAAGATCCGACGGTTTTTTAAAGCATTTGTTTAAATAAATTTCTTTATTTACACCATTTTGAATAAAAGAATGTTCTGGATTATAGCGATCCTTGATGCTGCATGATTCCTGCCCATCAAAACTGGGCAACAAATTGCACAACTCTTTGCGTTCGTAGTGGCACTTTTTAATTCAATTAATTATTGATTGATTAATTGAGTGCCTGAAAACTATCGTGTCTACTTAATCAGTATAAATGTTGAATAGAGGTTCTTTGATACATGTATGTTGGGCGGTATGTTATCTGCACCAAGTCTCGCCGAGTATCAACAATCTTACCTTCTACTCTTACTAAAATATATGGTTTCAATTTTTAGCACTATGCGCATTATATTATTATGTTGATCACTGATTCATTTTGAAGTGAGTCCCTATGCGCCGGCACTTCTAGTTAATTGAGAATTTTTGTGTGAACTGTCTTTTCATAGGAATTTAAGAATCTGGGATTATTGACAATTTGATAATGTCTTGCATATTTGGTCGCACAGATTGTGTGATACTTTATGTATGAGCATTACTCCTGATTGTGGCGGATGCATCTAAAAGTCTTATTTATAATATTTGTTTAGCTTTAGTAATGCAGGACAAATTTCGTAGCATGCTAAATTAGCTCACCCATATTATTTACCCATCTTATCACCCAACTCATTCCCTTAACCTGGAATCCTCGTATTGGTATATAAGCTCAACATGTGACAAGTTACTAATAACAACATGGTTTCGTTGCATATGGATCTAAATTATTGTCAAACGCGTCAGAAATATGAGAAACTTTTTATCATTGGAATAACTCCATTAATTTTAGATTTTTATTACTTTCTACTTTGTTATAGATATGGAATCAGACGTTTTTTTGCTTTTCTCTAATCTTGTTAATCCTTTATGAAAAGCGGTGAATTTCTGGTGCGACTTGCACATCGTCTCAATATCGTGAAATAATATCTAGCTACACGTATATTCCGATATTTTCTTTTGAAAGTAATCTTGAAGTTCTTTGCTCTTAACCTTCGGTATATTGTTACCTGCAACTGTTAATATGTTGACATCTGAAATGAAGAAGTGGTCTATGTGTTTAATTTTTAAAGCATTTTTTATTTCTTGTAAGGCATTTAAGTATCTCATCCTCACTAGCGATTTGTCGTCGGAAGTCTGCGTCCATTCTGGTATTGAACGTTTATCGAACAAGTGGAACATAATGGTTTTGATAGTGTACGACGAAAGAAGTTCCTTTTCCTTTCCATTCAACATGATCATCTTATTCCACTTGCATTCCTTTAGATCTTGTTTGACGAGTTTGAAGACGATTTTGCGACAGGTGTTGGCGTTAGGATTGTTATCCTTGTCATTTGCTGTTCCATCAGCGTGACGCATTATAGCTCTCTCCTGCTTGCAGAACGAAATCCTAAAATATCTGCACTGGTCCGCATCTTTCTTCCATTCTACAGTTGATTTTATACACAAACATTTTAGATTTTAATGTATATTATGAAGTCGGTCATAAAACATGCACACACATAACACAGACACACACACATACACGGATGTATATATGTACATGTATATATATATATATATATATATATATATATATATATATATATATATATATGTATATATATACATGCATATATAATATATTCATACATATGTTTATAAAAAAAAGTAAACACGCACTATAGTGAAATGATTAACTATGTTGATATCTATCACTTTCTAATACCACATGTTTAAACCGTTAGGCAATTTAGTCCATTTTTCCGTATAACCAGTCCAGTGAATGTCAGATTTTACTCTGATTTTACTCTCAGATCAGCGCGGCTGGGATTTAACTCGCGAGAGTTCAAATTCACCTCAAGATCAGTCATTAAGACTTCATGACGTTACCCCTACGCTATTGAGACATTCTATATATTATACATGTATAAATATACACACATATTTGTATATATATATATATATATGTACGCATATGCATATATATATATAAATATATAAATATATATATATATATATATATATATATATATATATATATATATATATGCATACATACATACATAGAGGCCTATATGTCGTTATAGTATCTCAAAATAAATGTCCCCGTTTCTTGAGTAAGCTGTTCGATATTGTTCTCTCTAATTTTTCCAAGTTGGGTGAAATTAACAAGTTGGGTGTCTTGAGCAAGCAAGTAATTGCTTCCTGACTCTATAGCGTTATGTTAATACTGTTTTAAATCTCTAATTTATAAGGACTTTACGGAAGACTTCCATAATTTCATAATTTGCGTTGCGTGAGAGTTATAAGAAAATATATAACGTCTTTTATATAAAACCATGTAAAGTTGCAGAAATCTAGGGGTTCTTGCCTAAGTAAGAAATAAAGATGACATTAAACGGTGCTTTAAAATATTTGAGAGGGTTTAGTACTAACTGTATTATCCCAGTGTTCAATGCAAAAACGCCATTGCTACATTCGAAAAATTACTTGAGCGGTACATCGAAACTGATGGGTATCACATTGAACATCTTCTTAAATGAGCTTTCCTCACTTAAGCAGTCTTGTAAACAACACTTTAACAACCTAAACAATTTCCTCACTTAAACAAACCAAATTATATAAAATGTATTTTTTAATTATCGAACTGTCGTCTTCTATAATTTATTAAATGTCCTCTAAAAATCTCGTCGATGTGATTAATGTTTAGTCTTCATCCCAAAATATGTAGTTGTAGGTTTGATCAATTATTTCACTATACATATACATGTACATATTATTTGAATAGTTTATTAGATTACCTGAATGGTGAATCTTTGCCACTGCCATTGTTTCTCTGTTATTGTCGGGTAAGCAATTATTTGACCAGGAATGTCTAGCGAGAAATGCTACAGCAGGTGTTGGCCAAGATTTTATGTTAATGGCTGGAACTAGATCCATCGAGAATTCGAAGTCTCTGGATTTTACATTAATGGTGACTGCGGGGGAATAGTCGTCTTGAGGTTTTTCTGAAATTAATATAAACAAGACGCGCATAAGAATATTTGAGCGATAAAGTGATGACATCACATCCCGCGAACAGTAGTTATCCTTCCCCCCCCCCCCGTCCTGTGCTTGTCCGAGATTTTACTAGCAGATCAGCGCGGCTGGAATTCGAACCCACGAGGTTCAATTAACCTCAGGCTCTGTCATTTCTTGACGTCTTCTGACTCATTTAACCACTGTGTCTCTAACTATTGTGTCTCTAACAACTGTGTCTCTAACCACTTGTCTCTAACCGCTGTGTCTCTAACAACTGTGTCTCTAACCGCTGTGTCCCTAACCACTGTGTCTCTAACCACTGTGTCTCTAACCACTGTGTCTCTAACCACTGTGTCTCTAACCACTGTGTCTCTAACCACTGTGTCTCTAACCACTTGTCTCTAACCACTGTGTCTCTAACAACTGTGTCTCTAACCACTGTGTCTCTAACCGCTGTGTCTCTAAACACTGTGTCTAACTACTGTGTCTCTAACCACTGTGTCTCTAACCACTGTGTCTCTAACCACTTGTCTCTAACCACTGTGTCTATAACCACTGTGTCTCTAACCACTGTGTCTAACCACTGTGTCTCTAACCACTGTGTCTCTAACCACTGTGTCTCTAACCACTTGTCTCTAACCACTGTGTCTCTAACCACTGTGTCTATAACCACTGTGTCTCTAGCCGCTGTGTCTCTAACCACTGTGTCTCTAACCACTTGTCTCTAACCGCTGTGTCTCTAACCGCTGTATCTCTAACTACTGTGTCTCTAACCCCTGTGTCCCTAACCACTGTGTCTAACCACTGTGTCTCTAACCACTGTGTCTCTAACCACTGTGTCTCTAACCACTGTGTCTCTAACCACTGTGTCTCTAAACACTGTGTCTCTAACCACTGTGTCTCTAACCACTGTGTCTCTAACGACTGTGTCTCAAAACACTGTTTCTCAATAGCACTACTGAGACATTCACTAATACACAATAACTAGCATCATAAAGCAAAACGCTGCTATACAATAATTAACTAAAATACTAAATCTAAGAGATATTTGCAATTAATCAGATCACATAATTTACAGGGAAGGAGCGTGCAGAAAGATATTAGTGTAAAGCCTTTAGTTTTGAGACTTTACGGTGTTTAGCTCTGAAAATTTATCATCGCCGTATCTACTATCCGCCGTTGAAATATAATTGGATCTCGACGCTACATACAGAACATACTGTATATAGATAAAAGCTATATCTAACGCATCTTTTGCCTTCTAAAAATACCATCACCCAAATATTATGATAATATGATATTTCAGGTGCAATTTTGTGAATCATGGATGTGATGCTTTTAAAAGTGACTATTGAATGTCTCAATAGTGCAATGGTTAAGGGTGCAGATAATGTCATGAAGTTTTAAATGACAGACCCTGACGTGAATCGAACTCTCCTGGGTTCGATTCCCAGCCGCGCTGATCTGAGAGTAAAATCTCGGACATTCACTAGACTGGCTACACGGAAAATGGACTAAATTGCCTAGCGGATATAACATGTGATAAAAGGTGATAACGGATTTAAAAGTGATAGATATCAACATAGTTGATCACTTCACTATAATGTGTGTTATTATTATTATTATTTTTACCCCAGTGTAAAGAACCTGGGGTTTGATAAAAACGATTCCAGCAATACGTGCTGAATCGCCGCCCGGCTACTCGAGGTCATCAATCGGCTTAAAAGCATTGTTGAAGCAGACTGCATTAAATCTTTTCAAAGTCATGGAAAGCCTTTGCCAAAGAAAAGATGGCTCTCGCTTATCGCCGGTTTTCACTGCAATAAGTAATAATAATAATAATAATAATAATAATAATAATAATAATAATAATAATAATTCCATGGGCAGAGGGGAGGTGTGTTAGCTGGGACGTCACTGTTACGGACACTTACTTTCTCAGTAAGCAATCTCGGCCTTTCTTGCGCTGCTGCTGGTGCTGCAGCAGAAGCCGCGGCTAATAGGAAAACTCTGAAGTATGCCGAAATCTCTGGCAACTATATCTTCATGCCTATTGCCTTTGAGACCCTGGGGCCCATCAACTCTCTCGCATCAGACTTTATTGACGAAATAGGCAGGAGGACCAGCGCCATTACTGGTGATAAGCGCGAAAAATCTTTTCTGTGGCAGCGACTGTCTATTGCTCTCCAGCGATTCAATGCAGTCTGCTTCAGTGGCACTTTGGCTAAAGCGGCTTCCCAGAGTGCAGAGGAATTATTTTAATCGCTTTTTAAAAAACTTTTAATTAAATAAAGTCTCTTTTATCTTATTTTTTAGCCCAGGGCCCTTTACAGCCCAGGGCATTAAAAAAATATATAATAATAATAATAATAATAATAATTATTATTATTAGATTACTTACAACTCTATCGTGCCTTACGTACCTGTAACATCAAAGTCTTCATACGGTCCGCTTAGAGACGGCTCGATAAGACCTCTAAAGTAAGATTTGAACAACTTGGGAGAAACGATTTTCTCCATCTTGTCTTCATCTACTGGAACACAAAACTTGTCGTATTCTGGTTTAAACATCGTTGTCGTAGGTTTAAATGAACAGTACTGCTTGAGTTCTCTTTCCGGGTTGTATTTGGGCACCATTCTCTCCTCCAGTACAAACAGGACGTCAAATTCATCTGGCTGTTCAATCTAAATGGCCAATGCAAAAACTACGTCATTGGTGTGCTCGTGTTTGTGAAAATCAAATAAAAATGCAGTCACACCATTGGTATACTACAGAAATTTGAACTGAAATATCATCTAGGTATTTAAGTAATTAATGTTTGCTTGTCAACTAAATTATTACTGTATTTTAATTATCAGTAAATTTCCAAAATTAGATTTTCAAATACAGTATCCCTTATTAATTTCTAAATTATTATTTATACAATATTAATTGATCTTAAATATTAATGTAGGTTAAAGAATTTTTAGAGCCGTTTGTTCTGTTTTATAATATTATATTAATTTTGGCAAATAAAGAAATTGTATTCGCTACAAATTATTTTCCCTTTTAAGCTGTCACATCCATTCTGGTCTCCATAGGCCTATATTGGATTTTAGATATAGATTAACCTAAAAATTAAATTATTACACGATTTTACTTCATACTATCTGAAACGTTCAATAAATCTTCAATTTTCTATAATATAGGCTGTATATTTGCTGTGTAATGTTGCAAAATTTGTCTTGCAACACAATGAAGACTACAAGAAATGATTTCTTGGTCCAGCTTTGAACATTTACCCTTTGTTACATAGTATGACAGTGATTCATCTCAGATGCTTATAGCATTTATCCGTCATTGGGATTAACATAATTGGTTGAACACACTTTGTGCTAGTTAATATTTAGTCCTACGCAACATAAAATCCTCCTATTATTCGCTACTGCAGTGCAGTCTTACTGTACATAGAACCTTGGTCACTGGACATGTACACGTATATTGAAAATTTAATCAAACTGTAACTTTCATTCGGAATAAAATATTGGCATTGTTTGCAAACCTTAGTTCCTTCAGCATTTGACCCGGAGTTGTCAACCTTCCACTGTAGTCCGTGTCCTTGTAAATTTTCTGCCACTGAATCTACAATTGTTTTCATTGCCTCCGTACATTTCTGTCTGTCGGCTCTTGCTACCGGAAGCTTAGCAATACGTTCCGATAGTTTCTTATTGAGCTCATTCTCGGATAATTTCTTCTCTGTATCTGTCCTTGCTGGCTCCATATCAATACGCCTCATACCTGCATTTGGTTTGGTTGCAGAAGAATTTACTGAATTGTCATCAAAGCTTGATTTTGGATATTCCCGGTTTTTAGCATAGACATTTGTTAGTTTTTCATCGCTGTTGCTCTTTCCTATTGATTGCTTTCCTTGAGCTTTAGACTTAGCAACCGATATCGGGAATTCATTTTCTACTTCGTCATCGCTTTCACGATTATTTGAGGACATACTGGCTTTACTCAATGTGCTAGACTCTACATCAAGTTTCGCGGTTGGTTGGGCTCTCTTCTTTCTACCTCTTGGCAAATGATTAAATTCTTTTGCTGGCGTCTCACTCCTTTTAGTGTCATCTAACATCCCACTAGCAACTGCTCCAGCCCTGCTATCCGCAGATTCCACCCTAGATACAGATTTGGACCTAGGCTGACGATCTCGAGCTGACTTTGGTCTATCCTCCTCAGCCATCTTTTCAGAATCCTCCGACCTTACGGCAATATTTTCATCATTTAATACCGCTGATTTCTTGTTCCTCTTCAAAGACTGTGGTCTTGATTTCCTAGTACGTATTAATTTCTCTATGTCAGTTGAATTTTTGTCTTCAGATTTCGATTCTTTCGTTAACTTATCTTTCTCAGCCAATCTATTTCTAGGGTTTTCTTTAGCCTCGGCCGAAGGTCGAATTTTGAGTTGAGAAATTGTGTCTGATGTACTACTTGAGGATGTATCATCATCGTCCGAGTCATCACTTTCGCTTTTAGGTTTTTTGCTAGATGAGGCTCTGGGTCTAGGGTGGACGCTTGCATTTTTATCTGCTTTGGTCGGTCGTTTATCGTTAACGGTGCGTCTTTCCACTTTCTTTACTTTAGAATTCTCTTTCGTCACCCGTGGCTTAACTTTTCCTGCCGCAGCTGATTCGGCTGAACTGCTATTCTGAGTTGGTCTTGATTTCCTAGTACGTATTAATTTCTCTATGTCAGTTGAATTTTCGTCTTCAGATTTCGATTCTTTCGTTAACTTATCTTTCTCAGCCAATCTATTTCTAGGGTTTTCTTTAGCCTCGGCCGAAGGTCGAATTTTGAGTTGAGAAATTGTGTCTGATGTACTACTTGAGGATGTATCATCATCGTCCGAGTCATCACTTTCGCTTTTAGGTTTCTTGCTAGATGAGACTCTGGGTCTAGGGTGGACGCTTGCATTTTTATCTGCTTTGGTCGGTCGTTTATCGTTAACGGTGCGTCTTACCACTTTCTTTACTTTAGAATCCTGTTTCGTCACCCGTGGCTTAACTTTTCCAGCCGCAGCTGATTCGGCTGAACTGCTATTCTGAGTTGCTCTTGATTTACTTGTAGGCTCTCTTGGTGTTTGTGGCCTACAGCTAGCTTTTGCAGTACTCATATTAGATTAAGCATATGATCTTCTGTGATTGACAGTATAGCTCTACTTGTAGTAGGACTAGAATACAATAGTAAAGCTTGCGGAATATATGTATATAGCAGTAACCACTAGCTAGATTGTTACTATGACAAGACTGAATAGTGTATGGATAAGAAATAAATTCAATCGCCCTTTCTCGAAAAACTAAGTAGAGAGTATTTAGGCCATATTAACTGGCCTGTTGATAATTTTGCTATATTCCAATACATATGACTAGCACACAAGTTTATGAGTTTTAATTGAGTACCTTGAAACTGAAATGTCTAAAAGTAAAATATATAATACATAAGAAAGAAAGAAAAAAGAGAGAAAATATGTTTTATTACACAAAGTTTCACAAAATTCACAAAGTAATGACATCAATGAACGCGTGACAAATTAAATTAAATAAGCGTTATCAGAATCTTAGTCATAAGTGCAATACGTCCTGTAAATGCAAAATAAAACAACAACAAAAAATTTGCAAAAGAAATAAGTAAAAAACTAGGCCACCAAAGAGGACGCAAGGCGTCCTATCCGGTTGAACACTCAGTTTTCACTCCAGTATAGTTTTTCGGCAAAGGACACTGAGAGAGCCCAAATCGTTTACAAGTAATTATACACAACCATTTTTATAGAATAATAAAATTTAAAATATCTACATTAAGCTTTCTAAATCATCATAAAATGTACAAGAGTTTGGTTTGAAATGAAAGATTACCAGTTATTAAGTAAGTAATGTTTGTATTTATGACAGAATGTAGAGAGAGAGTTGATGTTTCTAATAGAGGTTGGAATTTCGTTCCAGTTTGTGCAGGCATCATTGACATATGATTTACAAAAAGTGGCAGAAGACTTCTTATAAAGATAGCTGGATCCGTATAGTATTGTGGGGTAGTTAGCATGATTGAGATAAAAAATGTTTGCCATTACTGTGGATGAGGATGATCTGTTGTATAGACACTTATGAATAAGTTTCGCTGAACAAAATTTATGTAATAAATGGATAGGCATAATATTAAAAAAGTGTATAAATCACAATATCGCAAGAGTTACATTTATATTAAGTGTACATAATATCGCAAGAGTCACATTTAGTGTGCAGAGAGTATGATTTTAGCATTGTTAAACCTTTTAATATTTATGACATCTTCAGGTTACCAGATATTCCGCTTAAATATTTGTTTAGCATTAATCTTATTATGAACATAGTAAGATTAATGCGACGTCGGTAGATACTCGACCGCGGATCTGTAGGTGCGGGATTCAAATCCTGGGCTCTTCCGTCACTGACATCGCTTTGGAGTGAGGAAACTGACGTTAACCTTAGCTTTTACGTTTTTAAGCTTTTTTACTTTACTTGATTTTCCGAACAAATAATCTAATAGTTACCTGTTGCTCTGTTAATTTGCAAATGTTCGTCACTATGTACATTTAGCTGTCCAAAGTTTATATAACAGTAGTGAAACCACTTTTAGTGATTCAAGGACACTCTGAAAACGTTTCTAATAATCTTTTTAACAAATTGTCGAAATTTATTTCTTCGGGATTCAATCCTGGTAAATTAGTTATTTAAAATGTGGTTCATTGACCAGATGACGAAGTATGCAACAAGAATAAGCTTCTTATATTCTATTTCTCGTTTAAATAGCTGATTGAGATATTAATAAATACATGTAGCTCGATCAGTGTGCAGTGTTACAAATAACGTCATGAATTTAAGTGGCTGCTCCTGGGGTCGTGAGATCAATTCCTGGTCGAGCTACTGAGAAAATGTCAACTTTGAATTAGCATCTGACGAATGGGAAAGTGTTTGGAGTAAAAACTGCTTTGCTCAGTTTTTCTCATGCAGCAACGAATGCGCTCAGAGCCCGGTTCTACCTACTGCGCAACATTATAATACTAAAGGTTTAACGTCCGTTTCCTCATACAAGGATGGTGTCAGGGACGTCAGGGACAATATGATAAACAACAGTCCTTTGAGTTCACGTCGGCGTATAGCTCTGATGTCATTGCTCATTGAAGAAATGAACGTTAACGCACGAGGTATAACAATTTGACTGTGCCTGCACTATATAATAAATCATATTCATTGTTAACAGCATAATTACAATTACTTTAGATTAGTTAGTATGCATGTGATCATCATCATCAGTATCATTATCATCTTCACCATCATCATCATTATCATCATTATCATCATCATCATCATCGTCATCGTCGTCTCATCATCACCATCATCATCCTTTTAATCCCGATTTAGTTAGGGTTGGGGTACGAATAGACCTTCTCCTCCCCTCTCTGTCCCACATTATATCATGTTCTACCCCTTTTTTCTCTTACATTCTTTTTAGAAATTTTGCAGTAATTTCTGGAGCCTAGGCGCTAACCAGCCATATGCCCTTACTGACGTTGGTTTGAATCTTAGTGCTTTAACGCCTTCAGCGATACGTGCAGTCACCTACTGGTCTATTCTTCACACAGCCCGAACACTCCACGGGGATTAGTACACATGTAATTTATTCTAATACTAATACATTGGTACTAACTTTTAGTTAATACTCATGTATTAACTAAATTTTGATCGATCTAATCTGAAAAACTTTCTAGCTCATTAGCTTGTATCAATTCTTATACGGCTGATTATACAGGGAACTAGAGAGGCTCAGTCTTCTTGTCTAGAACTCAAAACACTCTAGTATAACCTACTACTGACTGTCAGTCATTCTAGAATATTTCTGTCTCATAATTCTGAGTTCGGTAGATAACAATTAGAATTCTGGCCATAAAAATTATATAGTCTCATGTATATAGCTATTTGTGTTGTGTCCAAACCAATGAAGATAGGCCAACCGTAAACTGCAGATGTCGTAAGAAGTGATTGAGGAAAACCTGGCAAAGGCAATGGGAAACCACCTCGGAAGCCATATTATTCCTTAGCCATTAGTTACAGTAAGGTGCGGGTAATGCCTTTGTGAAGGAGCAGAATTTTTCGATAGTCATACGTACCTACGACCTGTCACTTAGCAGAACACTTAGAGAGATACATTATTGCTAAAGACCTCGATATTAACGTAATATATGCCCTACCCCGAATATTTTCGAGCCGAAGCTGTTATAAATTACGGTAATTGCCTATCGTTTCAGCATAATGACAAAATAAATCAATCAATCTACAGGTGTCGCCATGACCTTTTCTCTCTCTCTCTCTCTTTCTCTGTCTTTCTCTCTCTCTCTCTCTCACTAGTGTTCTGTGCCGAGTGACATGTTCAAGTATGGCCGACGCCATGAAAATAAACTGACGCTTAGAAATATTCTGGAGTGGTACGACCTTGAATATATATATATAATATATATATATATATATATATATATATATATATATATACATACATATATATATATATATATATATATATATATATATATATATATGTATATCTGTAAACATGTCTTGCAAGATATGTCTTGCAAGATATATCTTGCAAGATATATCTTGCAAGACCAATACAATTAACTTGTGGGAAGGAAATATTTTACTTGTCACTGTCTTTGCCTTGTGGGTGTCATTGTCTTGGTCTTGTGGGTCACTGTCTTGGTCTTGTGGGTCACTGTCTTGGTCTTGTGGGTCACTGTCTTGGTCTTGTGGGTCCCTGTCTTGGTTTTGGTCTTGTGGGTCACTGTCTTGGTCTTGTGGGTCGCTGTCTTGGTCTTGGTCTTGTGGGTCGCTGTCATGGTCTTGTGGGTCACTGTCATGGTCTTGTGGGTCACTGTCCTGGTCTTGTGAGCCACTGTCATGGTCTTGTGAGTCACTGTCATGGTCTTGGTCTTGTGGGTCATTGTCTTGGTCTTGCGGGTCAGTGTCTTGGTCTTGTGGGTCACTGTCTTGGTCTTGCGGGTCAGTGTATTGGTCTTCGGTGTTGACCATCGGTCCTCCAGGTTTCAGGCCACCTATAGTTCTCTACTTAATAACCTTCATTGACTTCCTGTGGTTCAGAGGATTAAGTATAGAATTGCTCTGCTATCTTTCAACATAATTATCTTAGGAAACCTTCTCATCTTTCTGATCTCTTAATCCCTTATCAATAATCTCGTAAGCATAGTTCTTCTGATGCTAAGCTACTCAAAAATTCCTTATATTCTCACCTCACTATGTAGACGCTCAGTTTCTTTTTCAGCTCCTATTGTTTGGAACGCTCTGAATCCTGATTATCGCTCATGTTCTAATATTTCCACTTTCTGTAGTAGACTGAAAACACATCTCTACACCCCCTCCGGTCCGGCACCGTTTAGGATCTATTTTTTCTCTCCAGCACGTGTCTTTTCAGGATGTTTGAATGAATCGATTGAGGGACGTCCCTGACATGATCCTTGTATTAGGAAATAGACGTTAGACCTACATTATTGGTATTATTATTATTATTATTATTATTATAGATTAAAGAATTTATTTACCTTGTCTTTCTGACTAAATTCAGCGAAACATGATCGAACAAGTTTGACGTACTCTGATATCGTTTACATAGCTAGTGGTGCGTACTTGTCTTTATATTGCACGTATTCATAAACAATTATACGCGTAAGGCCGATAATCACTAGTCACTGTGATAATCACTATGTTTTTACTGTATACTGTTCCTAGATCCACTTCAAAGTGCTTTATATATAATCGTGGTCACTTTTTCATGAGATTGCCTCGAAGCGTCACGATATTCAGAAAAACGAAAGTTTCTCATTTTTAGTCTCTTAAACAATTGCTTGTGTTAGTCATCATCCCGGATTCACTATACTCCTGATGCACTGCTACGGTCCTTTCTGCCATAGTTGAAATCAGATACAGTGACTTGCTGTAACGTGATCTAAATGTGTAAATGTAAGAAGTAATTAATATATTGCATTTGTATACATATATTCATTTATAATATTATAAAAAAACTTTATTTTGACTTTTTATTTCTAATTTAAATCAATATCATTATTGCATGCAGATCGATTGATTGAATTATCGACAGATTGATTGCTCGATTGATTGAAGATTCACTCGTATGTGGGCAGGGAGAAGAAAACGAAAGATATAGGTGAGTAGAGGCGTTATATACCATGGACCTGCCAGTAGGCAGGGCACTAAGAGAGAGAGAGAGAGAGATTTTGTAAACTTAATATAAGCCGCTGATGCCCTTGAGCTTACAAAAAATATCAGGTTAGTTAACTGATTTTAATATCTGGAACATGGGCAGTAGGGAACACTGGGTTTATTTGATTTCTGTGACTTATCATAAGGCCTGTCGGCCAACGCGTAAGATAATTATTTGTACATTTTAAATCATTTTTCGTCTACATACCATGTACTCCACCATCAGACTGCTCTCGGGGTTAAAAAGGGCACGTGACACTTTCATGCTTGTCGCTCATTAGTTTCCTCTGGTAAGAATATTTTTGAGAACGATTTTAGGTTGAATAAGTTTGTTTTACATTAATATTATATGGACGGAAGCCTTCTCCTGATTGAAATCTTCTTTACGTCTGCTATTCATAGATAAAACATCAGCCCTGTTATGATTGCATAACAATCATTAATCTTTGTTAAGTATTTCAATGTGTAGGTGCAACGCAGGCTGCTTATTTCTCTATTGATCCGACCTCATTATGCTTCGGATCATCAGCGATAGAATTGGCCTCATTAGAGAGGTTAACTATAGGGGAGGGAGAATTGAACATACAAATCTCAGTTTTTTATTCCCTATCTTTTAGAGCCAAAATTGTATAACATACCAAAAACAAGCCATATATATATATATATATATATATATATATATATATATATATATATATATATATATATATATATATATCAGTTAACTCTGTTTATGCCCCGACTGTTAACTGGTAAACATTGCGTGAAGTATAGTGAAAACTTGTTTATGTTATATAATCCTGCGCGCAGCACGTAGCACTTGTGGACTTGTGTCTTACAAAGGAAAGACTCATTGACGAAAAGCTGCTGGAGACAATGAACAGACTGGGGTGAAGGGTTAGACGTAGAGGTATAAGAAATCTGATTTTGTACTTTGAAGCCATTCTAGTGCTATATTTTAAATCAGTTTGTAATATATTTAAAGTGATTTAAGAAATTAAAAATTTATTCAATTTTCATGGCTGGCTCTGTGAGAGCGGGAATATTGTCTTTTGCTGCACTATTACAAGTAGTGGTTTCAATTTATAGCACTTTAACAAGTAATCTCGAGTTATATTTATTATTAAAAATCACTGTAAATTGCTCTGAACTGTACCATGTACAAGATGTGTATTATTTCAAATCGCTATTTGTGCATTGAGAGATATTTTAATAAATTGTATATTGTAAACTGATATATAATTTGTAATTTAATCTTAAAGTAAGGTGGGAATAAAAGATGATTTGACGTTTGACTATAATGTAGCGCAACTAAATGTGTTGCATAAATTATTTCTCACCCATATGTTTGGAATTAATTTTATTTGCACTCATGTTTGTATTTAGATGTTTAGATTGATCTTTGTGCATCAAGACTTGTATTCATTTCAGCTTATGTTCATTAGAATTTATTTTGCGTTAGAATTTCAAGGTTATGAAACGAGGATATTAAAATAAGTAATGAGGAAATGCAAATTAATATGTTATTAGAAGTTTAACCTTCATATATTGAGATATGATCTTTGCTTATTGGTGTATTCATGTAAAAACTGATGTTAAATTAAATATGATATGACATTCAGTAAAAACAGTAATAATAAAATTATATGCATAAGATACATGCATGCAACGCAACCACTCGTGGGGGTTGGGTGGAGAAATGCTTATGAAGAGCTTGATTCTGATTGGCTGTTGAGCATGGCCTCAGTCAAGACTATATGATCAGAGAACAGGCTATAGAATTTTAGTTCACTCCTGAACTCTGGCATGTGTGGAATTACTAGCTGAACTTGTCTAAAGATAATTCTGAATGAATTATTGCGACAAACACATAAACTAGTAGATTCCATACAAGCTTCTGAACTTCTGATTGCATTCGTAGAAAGTACTGCTATTATGCACCTTCTATAGGTCGGGGATAGTTAGCACGAAAAATACGAAATCTATATTGAAACGATTGTGCCTCACGGGATTGCAGATTTTGTGTGGAATTGTCGTCTAACCTTCTATAAGTCGGTTAATCACGATCCATTTCAATATCTCAATCCATTGAACGTATAAATCCTTGATTGTACCAGAAACGCCGATTACTAGAGATCTAGATAAAGCGGTTTCTCGTCAATTCAGGTGAATAGCTGCATTTACAACACTTTGTGTTGGCAGTGAAGATAGAAGACAGAAAATTGAAGACTGAAGAAGTGAAGAAAGAAAATAGAAGACTAAAAATTGAAGAAAGAAATTGAAGAGGAAGACAGAATCAGGTGCAGATCCTAAAATCTATGAAAAGCGCAATTTACTAGTTGCCTACTCTAGTTAAGCGTCTTTTTCACAGATTTAACTGAACGACTGTAAAATAACACCTCACGTGTTAACAGTTATACTAAAGAAGAAAAGAGGGAAAGTATCAAATCATATAAGCGAGGAGTGCCTTGAAGCCAATAACTCGTTCCCATTTTCTCTCTCTTATTTCGATTGCAAATGCAGACATTTAACTAACTGATTGTAAGTAGACTGACTTTACATTTATCGCCTATTTTTAGCATTTTATTAATTGTTACGTATTGTTAGTTTAATATTCTATGCTATTTTTATGTTTAATGTTTTAGCTCGTTATATTGCTATCGTGTTTCTTTGTTAACAATAAATCGTTTGAAATAATAAATCACTAGTATTTGTGTCAATATTCTAATTTAGTTAGAATCTATACAAATAATACACAAATACTATAATTTATCATACATTGAACGAATAAGCATGAGTTCTGTTCACAGCAGCTCCAGTCTTATTAATTTAGCCTCTAACTGGCTATATGAGCAAGAGATCCTTGCATCCTCAAGATTAATACCGCCTAAGCATGAAGAGTTGGAAAAATCGAACCCACGACTCCATTTCCAAACTCCTATAACGGAGAGAGGATTGGAGAATTCTATAGAGGGGAGGGAGGGGAGGCGGGAGGTGGGGGGGTGTGGACAACGCAGGGCACACCTGGTAACGGTGGATGTAGCTATATTAATCCGACAATGAAGAGCAGAAGTTATTGATGCTTTGGGGACACTTACAGTGAAACAGACTCGTAAAACATCAGAATCTTGTAATAATTACGTGGACAGTCATTTTACTTGTCCTTCACAAGGAAGACCATCAAAAAGCAATAACAATAATATGTTGAGTAACATCGTAAATTCAACCATAAATATTTATGTTTTAGAATTATTGCAGAAATGTTTAATAAGCTATATAGCTCGCAAAGTGAATAGACATGCAGCTGTATGCCATTATAGTAATAAACATAAAATAATAATAACAACAATTAGAGTGCTACAGTCATCAATGACAACATCGAGCACTATTGAGACAAAATCAAGCCGACAAGCAAAAAGAAGGTCCGAAAACGGTACAAATTTCAAAACCCAGAACATCAGTCCAAAGCATATCACTATTTAATGCGTGCCTACTAATAGGTCGAATGCGCACATTCACTAAAGTCTGCATTCAAGCAATATATGATGATTGAAGAGCACTCTACAGATCAGCATTATAGTAGTTCAATGGCTTGCTTACATTTTGAAAGGTAGGATTATAAATATATAACTTTGAATTCGTACAGATACCAAGTCATGAGCACAAATCTCAGTGAGCTCCTGTCTAATTACAGCCTTTAGCAATCTGCTTCTTTAGCCGAGAAAAGCTAGTTTAGCTTCTCTTATCATATGATTTCATTTTTCGACTGATAACGAGAAAAATATCGTATATTGAACGGAAATTGATATGCTAATTAGGGAGATATAAACTGTAAAATGGCTTCCACTCCAACAGACGTTTTCCAATAATTCCAAGTGCAAGAGTTGAAAATTACATAAAGCTTTCAGTCAGTAGCACTTTAAAGTATTGTGTTTCTTTAGTGGTCCCGTGTTGTATCCGGGATACTAAAGAATAGACCAATCGTTAACTGAATTTTTGGTAAGAGGCGTCAATGCAAAAATTGGAGAAGGCAACAGGAAACCATCTGAGAATTCATATTTTCCCAAGCTGTTAGCTACATAAGGTATTGATAACGCATAGCCTTTGTGAACGATTTGACTTAATTGTTAATACATATACAGTATTTGGAGTACTCCTCATAGTACGTGGAAGCAGACGCTAAGTGTCAATGTGTACCTTGAATCTGCCACTTCGCAGAAAACTAGAGAAATTAAGAGAGAAAGAGAGAGCGAGAGAGAGAGAGATAGAGAGAGAGCGAGGGAGGGAGGGAGGGAGAGAAAGAGAGATCGAGCAAACTTTGCATCTCAGTATTAATGACTCTGATACAGAAGTACATCAGTCTCTAATGACTGAGGTAAACTTTTGCTATAGATTGTACCGGATTGGATGACCCAGTGGATATTCCAGCTAAACGGTCCCTGATAGTGGCTCTTGTAGCATGGAAACAGACGTTAAACTTAGCTACTGGCATAATATCACGACCCATGCACACTTCTTGAAGACTGATCGCTTAGTGTTGGAAAAATTGTCGATTGATGTATATCATCCTGAGGATTAAAACCTGAGTAATAATAATAATAATAACCTCTGACAATTTCTACAGCGGTGTCATAACCAGTGTAAGTAAGTAAACAAGTAAACAGGCATTATAGTGAAATGATCAACTATGTTGATATCTATCACTTTTAATATCACATGTTTAAACCGTTAGGCAATTTAGTCCATTTTCCGTATAACCAGTCCAGTGAATGTCCGAGAGATTTACTCTCAGATCAGCGCGGCCATGATTCGAACCCACGAGGGTTCACTTCACCTCAGGATCTGTCATTTAAAACTTCATGACGTTACCCCTACGCTATTCATACATTCAAGATTGAAGAGCGGTCCCGGTGTCCGGTGTCCGGTCTTCGAGACCGCTTTACAGGTTTCTGGCAGGTTATTATTAATCCTTTCCATGGTTAACAGAGTAGAGTGCTTGCGGGTCATATATCTACGGGCACGTTTCAGTCTGCACATGAATCTAATCAAGAAATAAATGCGGACTCCATCTTGTCATAAAACGGCGCGGATCGTTTAGCGGCCGACATACAGAGTACCAGTCCGAGCTATCAAATTATAATAAACGAGAGCATCTGAACGCTCGGCAGATGGCGCATTTTCTACTAACTCTAGTTTCTTCTGAAAGTGAAAGACACGATTTCAAACTTGATGGAAGAGAAAACTTTGTCTGATTTTAATTTGCTTAATATTTCAGTTTCTTCTGCTTTATGGGATAGGCAAAAGAGTTCCGAATATCGTTGGCTAAGAATTGCTCTCTCTACAAAGGAATGAACAACTTTTTTTTGCTCGTCTCGTCCAGATATTTAGAATTTGTGCTTTATACGTTGATAGAATATCAGCAACTGTTCATCAGTAGGTGCCGAGCTCAGATCCAGCGCTTGCCTCGTCACTAGCATGACTTAGAGATACGGGGGTTGCTGTCTGATTTACCTAAAATCCCACCTGGAACTTCCTCGTGTGATGCAGAAACTTTAACAGATGAGCCACGATGACGAGCTTGTATAATTAACGACGAGAATATTTCATTACTCCAGTTTAACCAACGATACCTGAGTCATATACTGCAGCAGCTGCACCATTAAAGAGAAACTATGGGAGAGTTCAGCACTTCATCGCGGGTAATTAAACTTTGTGTGCCACTGTAGCTTTCAATTAAACTTGTTTCAGTGTCAACTACAAATAGAGTTCAATTGTAAGTGTTTCAACTAGTGTTCTAACTAATTTTGATTATAACTGAAAGCTAGTAATTTAAATTTCATTTATCAACACAGTTTTTGTCACAAGCTCACCTCTGGATAAAATTGTAGTTCCCGAATTCTGGCCAAGTGAGATGGCACTTGAAAATTGTTAAGACTCACTTTGAAATGAATAAAAAAAATAAAATAAAAAAGTATAACAAAATAAAT
The DNA here is from genome assembly GCA_905160935.1 of Enchytraeus crypticus. Lineage (NCBI taxonomy): Eukaryota > Metazoa > Annelida > Clitellata > Enchytraeida > Enchytraeidae > Enchytraeus > Enchytraeus crypticus. Next base: position 747,163 of record CAJHZI010000904.1, on the reverse strand, counting down.
AATTCAGAATTTAAAGAGTTGCGACGATATGAATTCATTTCCGGTTCAACTTATAATCAAATGCTAATGAAGTTAGAGACTGCAAATTAAAGGATTGTGGTAATTATTGGCTTAATTGAATGTTCACGTAAAATACTAATTAAGCAAGTCTAACTAAAATTTCCCAAATTATCTATCTTATAGCCTATTAGCAAATCATTCATCTAATGATGCAGGTTGCTAATTTATCGGTAATAGTTGCAAACTGTACGATGACGTATTGATTGTGACGATACTCGCATACGGCAGTTACATATTATCTGATTGCTTTACATGATTGCATCTGACAAAGGATGACTGCATGTATGAAAATATTTGCATATAGGTTTCGAGTGATGCGTTCCGTTTGATGGAAGGAACTTAAGTTTGGATGTATTTATTTCTTTAATTAATCTTGCACTCAACGCCGAGAGCTATTTATCGAAATCTGATATCACAGGGCTCGATGCATTATCGCTGTGACAGTTTACGAGTCAACGTCGACACATAAAACTAATGAAAGTCCAGCCTAACCGTTGATCATCCAACGCAAGACTTTCCTTTATCAAAATTTATATAGACCAAGAAATATCCACATTTTGTTATCACCTACCATATAATACCTCGAATAGGGCGTTATTTTACAGATGTCGGTAACTATTCGACTGCTGATCAGTATGTGTGGGTTCAAATCCTGGGTTCTCCCGTCACTGATATCGCTTTTTTCGAGTGATGAAACTGACGCTAACATCGGCTTTGCAACTTTTACAGGTAGTTTAACTTGATCTGTTGTGCAGAGAGTAAGCACACCAAGTCACGATTAATATGTTATAAATGACAATAATTTCGAATTGTCACCGGCAGAGACGAATCTAGAACATAATTTTATTAGTAAGATAAACTAAATGGCAAGTACAGCAATTTTTACGTTCACAATTTCATATTACATTTTGAAATCTTCCACAAAATATCCTCCACCGGAAATGACTCAACAAATTAGTATCTCGCAGACCAGCAGACATTCAGGCTAGGCATTGTGCCGCTTTTAAGTAATGACCTTTACTCATCATTTGTGTCGCTAGTCTGGCATCAATTCCTAAAATAACTTCCACGCAACTAACGTAAATAACGTTAATAGCTTCTAGCTTTCTAGTCAATTCTTCAAACAACCCGGACACAACTAATCATCTATGACGCTTAAATAATTTAATTTTCGTGTAGATAGCATCGGCGCGCCCCAGAAAATCAACTCCAAATTAAATAACTGCAGATTACTAAGGCATAACTGCGTGTAACAGCCTTGAAAAAGGCTGTTACACGCAGTGTAACTTCCGTAATGTAAGTAAACGTTAGTAATCTGCAGTTATTTAATTTGGAGTTGATTTTCTGGGGCGCGCCGATGCTATCTACACGAAAATTAAATTATTTAAGCGTCATAGATGATTAGTTGTGTCCGGGTTGTTTGAAGAATTGACTGGTGACTGTACGTGTCGTAGAAGGCTACTAAAGCACTAAGATCCATATCAACGTCAGAAACGGCATTCCGGTGCTGAGCGCCTAGGCTCCAGAAATATCTACAAAAATTTAAGCGAATGGAAGTCTCAAATAGGGGTCGGCTGGAGGTGTGGTGTAGGACACAGAGGATTTGAGACAGTCTGTTTGTATCCCCACCCTGGTTAAACTGGGATTCAAGGGAGGATGATGATAATGACTTCAGCGTCATAGAATCGGAATCAGAGTTACAGACACATTTGTCATGTAGATGTTTGAAGAATTAGTCATTTACTCATACTGTTCAGTTGTCAATCTGTTAGACTGTTAGGACGTCGTGTTACAGTGCATTGCTATTATTTCTCATACAATTACACAAATTAGCCTGTCTCTATTATATGCTTAGTCGCATAGAATGAAAATAAAAAATTTTGGTATACAGTAAAATCCAATGATTACGATTTGTGGCCGTTAAACACAAATTTCACTACTTACTGTATTAAAATTCACTGATTTCTACAATATAAATTGTCAGAAGACTTTCTATCTTTCCAAAAGATCTTTTCGGTAATAGCTATAAACATAACATCGGGGACACCAACTGTAAACAGTGGACAAGAAAACGTAAACACTGCATAGAATACCATTGCAATGTACTAGTTCCTCATAAAATTACTAATACAAGCTTTCTTTAAAAATGTTATTTACTTTACAACCTACTATACGAATATTAATTAAAGAATACCTTAACACTTATATTTTAACTCTGACACCCATTATAACGATATGCATGCATTATAACGAAGTTATAATGTAGACAATTCATGTCTAATGTAGACAGGTCATGTATATATGTATATATGTATCAGATGTCAGCATAAACAAACCAGTGTTAACATGCAACAAAATTTGTTTTCAATTACCGAACTGATCTAATGATGCTAAAACATTGGAATTTCGTTTCATCAATGCTATAATATGCTTTAACTTTCCTTTTTAAGGATCGCATAGATTCCAGTGAGCGGCGTACTTTTGTATGGATTTGGAGCATCTTACTTCGGACCTCCGTAGGATATCTTAAATTTTCTGCACTCGAGATTAGCCGTTAACGCAAATTCTTTAGGCGCAGTGCTAAAAGCATTCCACAAATCTATGAATTGATTTCATTGAAAGGTAGTTTCTGCATTTTGTAGAAGCTGAGGCTTGGGCGCCTTTTTGTAACTGGTCGGAAGTAACAGTAAGGATGCTTCTCGATCAGATTTTCGTTAGATATAATAAATGACTTAGACGATTCCACTCCGCGAAAAGACGTAGGCTCATGACCTGACCCACAAACAGTCATAGGCTCATGATCTGACCCACAAATAGACATCGGCTCATGACCTGACCCACAAAAAGTCATAGACTCATGACCTGACCTATAAACTGTCATAGGCTCATGATCTGACCTATCTGACCTATATACAGAGGTAGGTTCGTAGCGTGGCTCAAAAGCAGGAATTGGTCCTGTTGCATTAGTTGAATTGCGCCATTGATTCATTTCACAATCTAGGTCATTATCTGCTCCATATAAACACGTACTATGATCTGAGATAGACCTTTTGATTGATCTATTGACAGGATGTGTTTTACATACTAAGGCAGAAACCTCCCCAGTGTAACTGCCTGCAGCAGGATTGCATAGAGTCAGTTGATCTGAGACTGGAATTACACGCCCACACTTAACTGTCTCAGTGACACCCACACACTGCACTGACTCACTGACACCCACACACTGCACTGCCTCACTGACACCCACACACTTAACTGACTCACTGACACCCACACACTTAACTGACTCACTGACACCCACACATGTAACTGACTCACTGACACCCACACACTTAACTGACTCACTGACACCCACACCCTTAACTGACTCACTGACACCCACACACTGGACTGACTCACTTTCATTGCACCCTGTCATATCCCTACTGGACATGCAACGAGATTCCTTCGTCACTACAGCTGGATTGGACTTGCGTAGTGTTATCGATCTATATATAGCGTCATCACTGAGAAATTCTTTAACTTCTCCGTCATTAGGATCATTGCAGACGCGCAGTCCTTCCCTTAGATCATTATGCCATAGTGAATGTCTCTTGAAATCCATTGTTTCGATTTCATGCCTCAAATTTTCACGTTGAATTCCACAGCGACTGATACCTTTGTTTCTAGAATGAGTCCTGATAAGTGGACGGTATACTGATTTGTCATTGGATAGAAGCTGATGACGGCTGCAGAATGCACGGCACGAGTTAGGACGATTCGGATAACGGATCATCTCTCTTACGTGTGATTCATATTCCTGTTGACAACCCGCTCTATCACACCCTTCCACAGCTCCGGGAACATCCCTGTCGCAGTTTCGAGTCCTTCCGGGTTCAGGGGTATGTGCGTGGACTAGTAGCTGATCCGCCGGGACTGTCTCCGGATGAATTATGGCAGAGCAGCGAATGGCACGAAACTCGGTTTGGACTCGTCTAGGATTATTGATGGCACAAGAGATTGAACGATTGAGAGGAATAGGATTTCTTTGTGAATGAAGGTCAAGGTTATCGATAGAGCAAATCAGTTTATAGTATGATTCGGTCATTTCTTTGATCGATAAATAGCAGTTTATCTATCACCGCGTATCCGCTCACGATACAATGTATTTTAGGAATTGATGTTTAGATGTATACGGTATAAACTCTGTAAATGTTATAAATACATGTATCTTTTGATATAACGTACGTTCATTATTTAAAGTTCAATATTTTACATCTATAAGTTATGCAATAATAACACTTGTAAGATTATGCAACAAGCAATATATAGAATATATAGAATATATAGAATATATAGAATATATAGAATATATAGAATATATAGAATATATAGAATATATAGAATATATAGAATATATAGAATATATAGAATATATAGAATATATAGAATATATATAGAATATATAGAATATATAGAATATATAGAATATATAGAATATATAGAATATATAGAATATATAGAATATATAGAATATATAGAATATATAGAATATATAGAATATATAGAATATATAGAATATATAGAATATATAGAATATATAGGATATATAGGATATATAGGATATATAGAATATATAGAATATATAGGATATATAGGATATATAGAATATATAGAATATATAGGATATATAGGATATATAGAATATATAGAATATATAGGATATATAATATATAGAATATATAGAATATATAGAATATATAGAATATATAGAATATATAGAATATATAGAATATATAGAATATATAGAATATATAGAATATATAGAATATATAGAATATATAGAATATATAGAATATATAGAATATATAGAATATATAGAATATATAGAATATATAGAATATATAGAATATATAGAATATATAGAATATATAGAATATATAGAATATATAGAATATATAGAATATATAGAATATATAGAATATATAGAATATATAGAATATATAGAATATATAGAATATATAGAATATATAGAATATATAGAATATATAGGATATATAGGATATATAGGATATATAGAATATATAGAATATATAGGATATATAGGATATATAGAATATATAGAATATATAGGATATATAGGATATATAGAATATATAGAATATATAGAATATATAGAATATATAGAATATATAGAATATATAGAATATATAGAATATATAGAATATATAGAATATATAGAATATATAGAATATATAGAATATATAGAATATATAGAATATATAGAATATATAGAATATATAGAATATATAGAATATATATATAGAATATATATAGAATATATATAGAATATATATAGAATATATATAGATATATATATATATATATATATATATATATATATATATATATATATATATATATACATACATATACACATATACTGTATATTATACTGTGAGTCATAAAAAACATGTGCTCAGTATTTCGACCACAACTTTGACACTTGTGAACCGATTTTGAAAATAATTTCAGAATTATAAAGAAGAAGAAAAGTATTAATCTTTAATCTAGTTTTTGTAACACTTCCGGTTTAATGTAAAGAATAATAGGCAATTTTACAAACATAGTCTGTTTTTGTTCAAATTTTAAAATGGTGTTGCCGTGTTTACTAATGAAGATAAAGCGCTCATAAAAAACTGGTACCTCTTAAAGGGTTACAGCGCACATCGGTTGATTGCCGAATTTGGAGGGCTAGATTGCTTATTAAAGAAATTACGCCGGACTGGGGGCACCGATAGAAAGAAAGGCAGTTCACGGACGACCAAAGAGCATAAGAACAGAAGAGAATGTCAGAGCAGTGGAGGAGTTGATTCTGAGTCAGGAGAACAAGCCACAGACGCATAGCACTGCTTCAACGCAAAAATAGTAATTAACAGAGTTACTTAACGTTATTTTATAGCAAATGTTATCCTGATTATACCCATGCAAGAAGTTAAAAAATCGGTTCACTAATACCAAAGTTACGGGCGAGAGACGGCACACATGTTTTTTATACTCAAAGTGTATATAGACTATATACTGTATATATATATATATATATATATATATATATATATATATATAACCTATGGTATATTCGCATAAGAATCTTGGAATCTTCACGTATCATATTAATAGATACAATTAGTCATATTTTATGACATAGATCTATAATAATTCACAAGTCGTTTATAGTTCTAAAGAATAAAAATGTTCAATAATTATAATTAAACAAAGAATAAAATTTGAGTAATTCTACAGTTGTTTTAGATATAGACAGAATGTGTATATAACTTGTCTGTAAGGCAGAGGATCGGGCAACTTCAAGAATTTTAAATGATCGGCATTGGGAGGCTCTTAAGGTCCGTTGGTTCGATTCCAGGACATGACGATCCGAGCAAGATATCGCCCATTGGGCAATTATGACACGATAAATAGCTGTACATAGATCAGGCCTATAACTTAATTATCGTATAACTGTATCACCTCCTATACTCAAACATTATAGTGAAATACAAATACATGATATCTAAACGTTTTATAGAAACTATTTAGACAATTACAACATTTAATCAATCAGCACTGTTACCTATTATGCGAAAATACTGGAAGTTTCCCACCCGATCAGCTCGGCTGAGAATCGAATCCACGGGAGTTTATTTCACTTGACGTCAGAAACGACTAAGGCTTCATGAAACGGAATTTTTCTTGATCCTGATTAAATTGGTAGTTAAACTCTGATTAGGACTTACACATCCTTTATGAAACCCAGCATAAGCTAGACTAAATTAATCTGCGCCTTATCCGCTGAGATACTCGAACTCTCAAATGATTGTAAATAGTAAATTTATTATAGTATATGATGTGTTATCATTATAGGCCCACATACTGTATAGCTTAGAAATGTATTACGCAACAAAATTATTATTATCGCTTTTAAAATTAAGATTTGATTTGAAAAGCTTAAAGATAGGAAGCTATGATAAAAGTTGAGTGGATTAATCAGTCATGATCCAAGAAAATCTCCTAATCAACAAGTCCTAGGTAACTTGCACAATTCGCACAAACAACCCCGAGGAGCGAATTGCTTGTTTCAATCTTTCCTGTAGTTATATCCTGCGAATTGTTCGTGCGTCTTTGCTTTCTTTCAGCGTCTCCTCTCAGTCTGTCAGTCAGTCAGTCTGTCTGTCTGTGTGTCTGTCTGTTTCTCTCCATCTTTTTTTCTCTCTCTCTCTCTAACTTTGTTTCTCTCTCCCTTCCTCTCCCTCTCTCTTTCTCCTCTCTCTCTCTCTCTCTCTCTCTCTCTCTCACTATCTTAAGTTTTACTTTCTCTGCGACGCACTCCTATTTTCTCGCACACTGGACTCACTGTATTTACTGTCCCCTTTCTCTATCTCTGTCTGTTTCTCTGTCTGCATAGATCTAGATCTATATTATCGCCCTTTCTCTCTCTCTCTCTCTCTCTCTCTCTCTCTCTCTCTCTCTTTCTCCAAGCATTTTTCCTTTCACTACATGATATCATGTAATTAAAAGCATATGCAATTATAAACATACACATATAGTATTCGGGTCTGAAGAAAGAAAGAATGAGAGAGAGAAAAATGAAGAAAGAGAGAGAAAGATAGAGATCTAGAGAGAAGGACAGAGTATTCCTTTGATGCTGTTGTTGTTGCAAACTTTCATTAAACCGAAATGGCGGTAATATTGTGGAAGTACATGTAATGTAAACAAAGTGAAAGCGTATGTTTTGGTGATTTCCGGTAGCCCGCCATTGTTATGATTTTAAGATTTAGACAGTGTTTGCTTGTTCAATTATTTATTAATTTGCATAATTTTGCTGAATATCTCCATTTCAAATCTTTTTCTACTGCATGTGTTCGATAATTAAATATTTAAATTATACTAAAACTATACAGGTGCATTTTGCCATGCGACTATTTGCAAAACTAGCATGAATAGCTGAACGTTTAAGTCACGTTTTTTGTAATGTTTATTGTAATACCTTACTTGTGTTTTGTCAGGTCACTCCAAGATGGACTAAACGTATACTGCATATTTCGTGAGAGAAAAGGAACTTTTAAGCCGTAATTAAAGCAATGACGTGCTTATTTATTATTTAACAATTACAGAAAAAAAATTAAGGCCATAATCACCATCTTTATAAGGGGTGATGTGATGCTGAAGAGTGTAAAGAATGCAGAGTGCAAGTGAAAATAGTTAGAGGCAGACCTAGACGTGGATACTGGATAATTTCTCTAGCTTACCTTCACACTCTAAGCTATCCAATCGTTCTTTCCTGCATTCTGCACCGCATATCTTGAATTCTCTTCAATCCGCCAAAGTAGTTAAATATATACATATAAAGTTTTAAACTGATATGGATTAACTGTTGGTAACCATTAATTATTTGTATATGTCTTGTAGCTCACACAAACTTTTGTAAACACTTGGTAAACTGATATTAATTAAAAGTCTCCGTAATTCTTGGATTGTTGGTGCGATGCCTACGAAGATATTCGTCGGTAATATCGCTCCTGGTACAACGGCTGGGCAGTTGAGTGATCTATTTCGTAACTATGGCCCAATTACAGAGTGTGATGTCCTAGGTCTCGGAAATTATGGCTTTGTTGTAAGTATCGTGTTGTATTTTTAATAAAAATTGTAATTTTAGTGATTGCAGTTTTAGAATGTCTTAATATCGTTAGGAATGTCGTGAAGTTTTAAATGACAGATCCTGAGGTGAATTGAACTCTCGTGGGTTCCAATCCCGACCGAGCTGATCTGAGAGTAAAATCTTAGACATACACTGGACTGGTTATATGGAAAATGATGTAAATTGCCTAATGGTTTAAATATGTGGTATTAAAAATTTAAAAGTGATAGATATCAACGTAGTTGATCATTTCATTATAATGCGTGTTTACTTTCTTTACAATAATTCCTTTTGAAATGCAGTTAAGACTGAGTTTTTAATTAATGATCTTTTTGTAGTCATAAATTTAATGAGAAACTTTTGAGTATTTAAATTGAGGTAATTTATTGTACTTGATAATTGTTTTTTGATATTGTTATTCTGGTAGCACATGGCCAATGAAGCCGATGCAGAGACTGCAATTACGTCGCTCAACGGTCACATACTCAATGGATCTGAAATTAATGTGGAGGTCTGTTTGTTTTGATTGCAAAGTATTTATAACATTTAGATATATATAGCTGGCCTTCTCAAATTGAACTGTATTTAATATAGTTCTGGTACTAGTTCTTTCCCAAAACTGACCCTCAATATAAAAACTCAACCAACTAGTTACAGAGATAATATTGAGTACAAACAAGATTTGAGCCATTTTTGACTGTTGTGATAGTATTTCCTTAATTTTCCTACATGCTATCGTGGCCCAGTCCTAATCTTTTGGTAATATATGATAGGGACTGTAGGCTGGGTAAGCATGTAATTGAACATATGCCTATTGTGAAATATATTGGTTCTAAATATAAATACTTTTTATTCATCTGTGCCAGCCTTGCCTTCTCTGTGTACTTGAATAGCTTAATAGTTTTGAATTATCAGCAGTTACTGCTATTATCGTTGTGAGGGTACTACAGTTTGTATCATTACCGTTGTATGATGTGTGCTATGGGGACGTCCCTGACATCATCCTTCGATGAGGAAATGGATGTGAAACCATTATTGTTATTATTAATATCAAGTGTTCTTTATTATGGATACTGTGTTTTTATTGCAGATAATTTTCTTTGACTACTGTACTCTTAGATAATAACAACCATTAGAGTGCTACGGTCATCAGTGACAACTTCGAGCACTATTGAGACAAAATCAAGCCGGCGAGCATAAAGAAGGTCCAAAAACGGTGCAAATTCCAAAATCCAGATAATCAGTCCAAAGTATATCTGTAATAATAGTTTATAGATAATAGGTAATACTTAATAGTTATAGATAATTGTTTACAAAGCAGATATATATAGTGTTTTTGCTGCAACATCTTCTGTTGGGTAATAGTTTATAGTTCTAGTCAAGTATTTCTGATGTGTTTAGAGATCTACGAAGTCAACGCAGGGGCGGGGCTTGAGGGGCGGGATTAGAGGGGGTAGGGGCGGAGTTAGAACAGGGTAAGGAATAAATTCTATAATTATATTTGTATTGTGTTGTAATAAATTCCTTGCAAAATCTTCTACATTTTAATAAGTACATTAAATTATAAGGGATTTAAGTCGTGCAGCTGTCACACGTTCTTAATTTGCTAGCGATTATACGTAATAAACTCCTTAAAAATCTGAAATATTTTAATAAGTATATTAAATTATAAATTTGGAGTTTGAATAACTTTGTCCGCAGTAGTACTAATGTATAGGTTCCACAGTTCTGTTACGGACGGATGGTATTCCGGAGTTTTCGTGTATTCTTTTCAAAACTGCTTTGACCCTCATTAGAGAACTCTACCAACTAGTTAGCTTTCCCAGTTAGAAATACCGTAAAGACTTTCTACTTCTAACTTATTTTCTTAGTAAAATCGTAAAGTTGCATTATTCTGCTTTTGGAAGTCGCATGCAGGTGGAATTTTTAGTAATTTCTTTGCAGTTTTCCAGTTTGTGGAGAGATTTTGATTACAATTTAATGTATTTTGGTGATGTTTAGATATTCTGCTGCCTATATAATTAGAACTGCTTATAAAAGGCTTGTTTCACAATGATTGAAATGCAAAATGATTTTATAGCCAAGTCTATAATTTTATGAAATTAGCATGTTTTGCTACATCAACCACTTCTAGAATCATTTTTACCTTCAAATTAGATTAAGATTTCTCAAAAGCTGTTAAGTACTTTAACACTGATTGACATATCTAAAATTTTAGTATAGAGTGTATGTAATCTTTTGTACAGAATGCCCAGAAGAAATACGACGAAGCTGTTTATAGGTAATCTCAAGGCTGGTGTCACAAACGAAGAGTTGCGAACATTATTTGAACCGTTTGGTAACGTCGTTGAAGCAGACGTGTGTGGGGGATTTGGCTTTGTGGTGAATATATATTTATTTGTTGTTTCTAAATAGTGACAACTCTATGGATAAATTTATTGATTGTTTTATATTAATTTGAAAACTAAATTTTAGTGACACTCGCATTATATTTACTGGGATAGAAGCTTGCACGGGTTTATTCAATTTTTCTGTAGCAATTCTTTTATGTTGTTAATCATTGTCAGTTTTTGGTGGACTTTCCGTATCAGTTTATCATTCTCTCCAAATGGAAGCAAATATGGCTTACATTTTGAGATCTCATGCTTTTAACTTATCTGCTGAAAGATGTGTATTGAACACTTAGAGTGCATTCTGTAAAATTTTCTGATACTTGGTTAAATTCCTCCCCAAGTCATATTTTTTACTAAATATTTGAGACAGCCACTAGATGGAATATTATTTAGAATTTTTGTTCGGATTTTTGTGCATCTATTCTGTAACTTATTAGCACCTACTGCAAACGTAGTATATATTAGCTGTATCTTTTTCCCGTGCAAATTTGCTTTTCTAATTATCTTTTTAATGAGCGCGCTGCTATTTTGATACAGCGCATTAATTTGCAATTGTATTTAGCTGTATTCTTTAAAGAGTGACTTAGTTTTATTTCTTCTAGATTAACTATATTTGCTATGGATCTGTTGTTAAATGTAATCAGATGTTTATTGGAATTTAAATTATAATGTTATCAGGTAGAATTTGTCTTATTTTGTGTTGTAACTGTTGCACAGCATATGACGAATGAAGCTGAGGCGCTGGAAGCTATGAACCAGTTGAATGGTTACAATCTGAGAGGAGGCTGCATTAACATAGAGGTTTATTCTGAAATTTTAATAGATTTGCCTCTCGATACAGTGTTTCTTCACAACTCCTCGTTGTTCAAAATGTTTTATGTTCATCGTTTATAACAATTATAATCTTTATAATGCAACTGGTAGATATTGTTCTGCTAGAATACAGTTAAAATCATAATTCAAATTTAGAGTTAATTTGAACTTAAATGTGAACTCTGTTGACCCGTTACCTATAGCATCTATAAAGTAAAATTCTGTAGATATGTGTGCTGTTAGTGGTGGTATATTAGTTTTGACATTCAGTAGATGTGGCTCTGTAAATAGTAGGTAATTTTTATTTGTAATTTCTCGTGTGTTTTAGCTGTCAACAAGGGAGACTCAAGGCCGGAGTTCTGAAACGTAAGTATCCAAATTTCTTACAATACTTTAAAGTCTAAAATTAAAAAATAGCCTTTATGTTTGGTCGTGTAGTAAGCTCTAATTTGATTAGTATCCGCAGTATTAGTGTGCTTGATTTTTGTATCCTGCTTTGAAACTAAGAAACTTAGGAATAGTTCATCTAAACTACTTAATGCATATGAATTCCAGAATAATACAGCAGATAATTACACCTGGCATACTTAGTTTTTCTCACAAAGCACACAGTAATAAGAGAATATAATATTATTAATATTTATATTATGGCTAACTATATGTATATGGAAGTTGATAAATTTTGGCGGTACATGTTTTGTAATTGCTATATTTCACTGTTCTGAACTGTTCTGATTTACATACTATTGGTTAACACTGGCTGATGTCAGTGGCGATGTCAGTAAGATATTCGACTGCGGATCAATATGTGCAAGGTTCAAATCCTGGGCTCGCCCGTCACTGACGTTGCTTTCGAGTGACAAAACCGACCTTAACATTAGCTTTTTTTGCATATGTGTTGTCTGTATGGAATTGATATTGGAGATGTATGAAATGTATAGTAGTTAAATCATATCTTGCCTTTTTTAAATAAATATATTTGCTGAATTCAGATCTTAAATGAAGTTGCTAAACTTAACCTATAGTGTGCTAAATAAGTTTACTATCGATTGATTGATTGATAACAGAAACAAGAACTCAGCCTCTCGTGCCGCCGTCACCTCGACTCTCATCTCTGCCGTTACGCCGTCGTCCATCCAATACGAATCATTCGCCGCACCCATTCAGCGTCCGTCTCTTGCCGTTGGCTTCAACGGTACCACCGCGTACAGTTTCGAAATTCCAACCGTTGTCCGATCGACGACGCTGCCTTTGCCTGCGGTCAGTGCGGTGGGAATTAGTCCAATAGGAAGTGGTAGCACTGTAGGGGGCGACGCGTTTGCTCGGGATTTGCTACATCTCTACTCAAAGAATCCTGAAGCTTTCGATAGATACGCCAAAGAGCAGCTGGTTCGAAAGTCTATTGATATATCGCAAGCAGTAGGTCAGCCGACAGCCGTGATGCCGGCTGTTTCACTGATACCGGAAGAGGCTTTCTACAGAGGAGGACTGATGTCAGTGGCTTCTGTTGGTGCAGCACCGGGTGTGGCTGCGGGAACCATACTGCCTCAGGACTTCTTTGATGCTAGGCTTTTAGCTCGGTAGTTTATCGTTTTATCTCGTGTACTTCTATTATGGTTATATGTTTAGCTAACTGTTTGCTATGAAGAAAATGGGAGCATTTTTGTAGTCGTTTATAATTTTTTGCAGACGAGTTGCATTATGTTTCAATTTGAATATATGTATTTGAGTTTGGTTAAAAATGCTAGAAGATTGTATGGTTTGGTTCTAATTCTGTTCAATGGCATTCATACAATGTGGCTGGCTATATGGATGAAATTTTACATGCAGTGAAATGTGCAATGACTGATTATAAGACATTTTTTGTAGAAGTGCTTTGGTAAATTATATTATTGACGGAGCCTGTGACCACGCGATTTATGAGATAGTTGTGCGATTAGTGTTATGTATTTATTCGGTTGACTTGCGTGTACTAAGAATCTGAATGTTGCTAGGTTGTTGTTACTGGACTCTACTGTGTTACAGAATATAATGAACGATTGATTTTGTGTTACAGAGGCTTGGAGACGAGCGGTTTTGAGAGTGCTGCTGCAACGGGATTTCTTCCGTCTGCCAATCATTTGTTGGGTGGGATTGGTTATCAGAGCTATGCTAGCCCCGCCCCCGTACACAATGGACCAATCACGTACGCTAGTCGATTCCCAACGGCCTGGGGCGGCTTGGGTCATCACGTCTACACAACCTTTGAATGAGTGCAGATTATCGACATCGGCACGTGCCGAGTAACGTTTCTTTGGATTTGTTCTGTACGTCTGAGTATTTTCGTTATTTGGGGCAGCATATAAACGACCTAATGTTGCGTATTAATGTATGGCATCGCATTGAATTAACTGGAGATGGACTAGATGTGTGTACTGTAAATTATTACTTTGTGTTGTTAAGACCAACCTATAATTTATGACTTTGATTTTATAGAGAACTGCAAAGAATGTCTAAATCAGTCACGAAAAAATCAGGCTATATGCAACTGACCATTTTTAAATTTGGAAGTTAGTTTTAATCAAGTGCCATAATGTAGGTTAATGAGGTTTTGCTTAATGTAATGATCCAGTATAGACGAATACTGAACTGAATACCGAATTCTAATGGTAAAGGTAGTGAAAGTTCTAGGATAGGTGTACAATATGTAATATTACCATTCTTTTAATTTTCACACTGAGTATAACTTATGGTACTATGTTTACTAAATGCGTCAGACTGTTGAAATGCTTTAAAATATGGTTAGAATAACTAATGATAGCATTTAAGGTTAAATTTATATAAGCCACAGTTTTCCTGAGCGAGTGCTGCTATTGTATTTTTTAAATCTTGCATTCTTGCTGATAGTGTGAATCATGATTTTGCTTTTAATCTTAATTCATATAATTACATTGTAATATTTTCTAATCACCTCTTCCCGCATAGATTTATATTATCTTGCCTGACTAATATTTGATCACCGGGCCGGCACCGTTTAGGATCTCTTTCTCTTAAGCGCATGTTTTTCAAGTCGTTTGGGTGGATCGATTTGTAATGACATGTGATGGAGGGACGTCCCTGATATCTTCCTTGTTGGAGGACGCGGACCTTAAACCTTTATCATCATTATTATTATTATCATTGTGCTATATTATAATTATCACTAGAGAAATATGTTTGACATTCAGGTGATTTAAATTTGTTACAATTAAATTCCTCTTGTTTGAATTTAAAATACATTTTTGATAATTATAAACATTTACTTTGAATATAATTGTTAGTTGTTTAAAACTTATTATAACACTGTAATGCCTTTATATATCTATATTAATTCAAGTCGATGTGATCTCATAATGCCGATTGATCGTAGTCTTGTGCTAGAAATTGGTTAAGGCCATTAAATTGTGATTGATTTAGGGAATTTGTGTTATGCGCTATAAAACTAAAGCTATGCGTTTATATAGTTTGTTGTGTACCTATTACTTTCAAAGATAGATAGAAGTCTATGTAAATTTGTGATGTTAATTACTTAAAATGATATAGTGAAGTGACAGTTTACTTTGAAATGTTAAATTTATTGAATAAATTGAAGAATGCTGTGATGTAAGCAGCACGATCATTTACAGTGTTAAATTGAAGGTTTTTAGATTTTCCAGTTAAAATGTAGCTTCTTGAACAATAACTTCATAAGTGTAAATTTTAAAAATTAAATTAATGCAAGATGAACGACTTTATTCTATCATTAACCTTATAGTCCTTATTATTAGGACATATTTCTTTGAAGTTGAATTCATAAAATTTGTGATTCAGTATTTTCTGATTAAATCTGATTTAATTTCTAAATTTGGTAATATTTCATCAGATTCGTTCTCCTTAGTTACTGACTGGATTAACAACGATAGTCTTCTGATTTCTGTTATTTGATAGAAATAGTAAGTTCTGTTTCAGAACATAATAACTGGAGATTTTCTGAAAGTATAAAATTTATAGCTTTTCATAGGAATTTGAGCTAAATTCATTATAATGAATTTGGGTTTCTAGTTTTAGATCCTAATGCAAAATATTGTTATCATAACTTAATTATTCGAAATGGTCGAGTATTTAATTTATTAGTATTTGTCTATTCTAATTAGCAATTTTAGGCTAACAATGATTTAAAGGTTTTATTTTCTTTTCTTTGTCCTACTGGTTACTTGTATGTTTTGTTTTTGTGCAGATTATGCTTTGGACATTGTCATTGGCAGCGCAAATTTTACAGACTCGTTCATGATATTTAAGATCTATTTTATAAAAGTTTTATTACTAAAATGTGTAAGGAGTCAGTTTTATTTTGAGTATTTGAGTATTTTCATGTTTTTACATTCTCCTGATAACATTCTACATGTCTAATCTCCGGTGACTGTAGCATTATTACCTTAATTGGGCTGATCTGTTTAGTTTATCGTCTCTTAATTTTGTGAAACATGAAAGTATTTCTGAAGCAGTCTGATGATTTGAATGGAACATTAATTATATCTAGCATGTTGTCAACAATAAATATTATAAATTAAAGAAAAGTCATACTTGGTTCATTAAATAAAAAGGTTGCTTAACAGTGTGTGTGTGTGTGTACCTATTTAGCAATAAAATAGAGCTTTTGATAATGGTTAATTTTAAAATGTAATTGTTGATATATTTTAACTGGTCCAATAAAGAGTATCAGGCTCATAGAAACGATGTCCAAGATGATTATAAACACCAATCTTTATTTCTTCAAGGCCGTAATAGCCTCTTCGATCAATAATTGTAATAAATCTGTAACCAGGGGCGCCTATCCCCGAAACCCATTGTACATTTCCCCAGAGTCCGGTAGAAATTCAATGATTTATTGAGATAATTTAAAGGATAAGCCACAGTGAGCATAATGGTGTTTAAACGTGTATGATTGTAATCTGTATAAAAGTCCTTTAGAGCTGTTAAAATTCTCCATAAAGATTTTTGAATAGGCTCTTTACGTAGCTGAATGCCATGTAGCGCCCATATCTGTAACTGAAAGTCTGTGATAATAACAATTAGAGTGCTACTGTCGTCAATGACAACATCGAGCACTACTGAGTCAAAATCAAGCCGGCGAGTAAAAATTAGGTCCAAAAACGGTGCAAATTCCAAAATCCAGAAAATCAGTCCAAAGTCATACACTGCAAAGTATTCAGAATGCGGTTCTTCGTGCTAAATGCTCTGATACTTCCTCTCCTTTGCTACTACAGCAACTTGGTTGGCTTAATTTCAGAATGAATCGGATCTAAATCCTGCTTAATAAATAGCATGCATTATAATGTACAACTGTGTGGATATCTATCACTTTTAATGCCACATGTGTCCTGAAATCTTTATGCAATTTGGCCCATTTTCTGTATAGTAAATCTATCAATATCCAGTTTTACTCTCAGATCAGCGCGGCCGGGAATCGAATCCCCGATTACTCAATTCACTTGGAGATCGGTCACTTAAAAAAATTATTATGTTACCTGACGTCTCTGGCCAATACCTTATTAAGACATTTTTGAACATTAAGGATAAATGTTATATTTTTTTCTATTTCCGACGTCCACACTCCAATAATGTTTCTACAGTGTGTGTAATCCAAAGACCTATGAAATCATAGAATAAAGAATTATAATTATAATTCTACATCTTTGTATGAAACATCTTTATTCTATGATCTAATCCATGATTGCCGAATGATTTAGAATGTCTAAATAGCGTATGGGTAACGTCATGAAGTTTTAAATGACAAATTCTGCGGTGAATTGAACCCTCGTGGGTTCGAATCCCGGCCGCGCTGATCTGAGAGTAAAATCTCGGACATTCACAGGACTGGTTATACGGAAAATGATCTAAATTGCCTAACCGATTACAAATGTGGTTTTAAAAGTGATAGATATCAACAGTTTTGATTATTCACTATAATGCGTGTTTACTTTTTTTGCAACATGATATTGTTTGACTCAACATTTGACAACGATTATCTATGGTACAACCTCAGTTGCCTAGTGATATTGTTTGTAAACATTTTTGATAGTTTGTTATAATTTGAAATTTTTGTTTAATTAACCGTGGGATTTTAAGGTTTTAGATAAAAATTTTGAACTGTTGGGAAGTTTATTGAGAAAATTAAGTATCTTTTTTAAACCATCGCTTCCAATATTTTAATTGATATTGATGGGTATATATGACGGAGGAAATTAAGTAAGAAGGTTATATGTATTAACTATAAATTTTTAAGGTGCTGGATATTGCACAATACAAGAAAAAACATGTAAACAAACGCTGCCAGGTACGAGCTGCGGAGGACAGCAGCACGTTAATTATTGTTTAATGGACTAAAGTTTTTTTAAATTTTACCGCTAACCCTAACTCTACCCCCCACCCTAGCCCTAGAAGACTTAGAAATAAAATTTAATACAAGTTATCAAATAAAATTGATGCGAGCGAGAATCGAACCTGGGACTTCAGCTCTGAAGTCTGACCTTCCACCAATACACCTACTGCAGATTCCGGTTCTATACAGTTTAATGTATGTTTTATTGAATGTTAATATATACAGCCAGAACTCTCTAGCAAATAGTATCATCACTCGACATTGTTGACACTTTTTTTGTACATAATAACCGTTGCGAATTATTAATATCAAACAAACAAAACCTCAATTGTCATCATCTCCATCATATTAACATTGTCTTTGTCATCATCATATTATTGTAATTATAATTATATTTACAGTGATTGATTTTGAATTTGAGTGTTTGATTTGATATTTTAGATAGAAAACGAAAATATCTGCAAACCTATGCAGTCTCGTATTATTAGCAAGTAGATTAAAAGTTTTAAGATCGAGTGTACCTATAGTGTTCTGTTTGGAGTCATGTCACAACTAAACCAGAAAAACAGGAGTTCTTCAAATAGCCAGTCGAATAATAATGGTAGAATTAATTTAACCTCTGGAGGATCAGCTGTTTCTAAGCGAACGCTTTCAACTCAGTCTACTGGAAAAGAGTTCATTCAAAGGAACATTCAGCTGTTGAAGCAGAGAAATTCTGCCTGCGAAAATCTGACTAGGAGTCCATTTTTGAACACACTTCCAGATGAACTAATGTTCAAAGTGTTAGAATATGTGACGTGGACAGACCTTATCTCTCTGTCTCGTGTTGATAAACACTTTCTGCGACTATCGCGTGATAATATACTTTGGCATAAGATCTACCAAAAACATGTTGGCGAATCTAAAAGTAGAACTACATCGCTACCAGTGGTTGTGAGCAGTAACGATTATTGGCGTCGTAAATATTATCAGGATTGTATCAAATTCAAACCTGATGAGCATATGAAACGTGTTTCCAAGTCTAAGAAAGATTCATTTTCGCTTCTTCCTTCGGCCACTGGTAAGGTCCTACAAAATCTTTCGATTCAGTGGAAACTAGTGCTCGTCAATATAGAAAATTGTGAATCTGAATATTTCATTAATGATGATTCATATCAGTTTTCAATGAGCATTTGTATTCGTTGGTATAGATTCGTTGGAATGCCAATAAATTGCATGAAATCTCTTCGTATATATGCTGATGTGCCAATATTTATGAATGCTAATGATAATCAACTGAAGCATTGTCCAAATCACCGAAGCCTTATCATTTCCAAGGAGATAAAATTAGACAAAAATCCAATTATTACTGGAGATAAGTTGCTAATTTATTCACTTACTGATGGAATTACTCTGTCAGTGTGGAACGATGGAAGTGAACTCGCATTTGTAAGTCTCTCTCTGCACTATCATCAAATCATTGAGCGTTGTCTATATGGAACAAGTTCTAGCCAATATCTTGCTCCACTTGTCATAGTTCCCGCCGATGAAGGCATTGACTTAGAATATGGACTGCATGGCTATACTTGCGTTATTGAAATAAGAAACCAGCGCCAGTCCATATGGCGCCAGCACTTTCCTGGCATACACGGCCACAGAGAAAGCATTCACAACGGATTTATTTCGTTCTGTCTAGTTGACCAAAACAAAAATTACCAACGATCATCTACGGAAGCAGAACTCACATTTCTCTGGCGTACGGAATTATTTCGAGGGAAGATTGAAGGAGTGTGCGTCGTGGATGTTACACTTTTCGACGAGCATGGAAATGTGATGTGGTATAACTGCTCTCTGGTTTGCATGGAAGAGCTGGGAGGGGAAAGCAGAACCTATGAGTACGATGGAGACGTTTGTGTACTTAAAGTAAGCGACCCGGAGAAGGGCAATCTAGAAATTTCTTGTATTCATGAAACTGTAACTAAAACCACTTTTATAACTGATATACGGTTACAGTTATCTACCTCCTTCGTCAACGGTTGGTTTGGTACGAGCTATTAACTATACTAAATAATTTATTGATTGAGAACTTTGATAGTTGATTAAAAGCAGGTTTCTTAAAATCCTAGCATAGATGTATGTACATCTATTGACATGTTTATACGTTAAAATCTATATGTATATATGTATTATTGTTAGAGTATCTGGGAATATATTAGTATGATTGGTATTAAGGAATGTTTAGGTTATTTGTCTTGTTCTAGATCTCTGCTATCATGCGGAAATGATATAACCCAATAAGATTTACATTATATTTGTGATGTGCATACAATTACAGCGTAATCTAATTTTACTTTTATCATCAACGAGGAGTATAGAAGACGAACCCAGTGGGATACGATAAGGCCATGTTTAATTTATCTGCATAAGTTGCTTGAAATGTCAGAAGCCACTGGCTCGACAAGAGGATGTATCTTATTACTCCTAAAAGCAACCCTCCCATTCGTAAAAGCTAAAAAAGCTAAGGTTAACGTAAGTATCATCACTCGAAAGCGATGTCAGTGATGGGCGAGCCCAGGATTTGAACCCCGCACATGCTGATCCAAGGTCTCGAATATCTTGCCGACATCGCCATTGGCTCGAGCCAAAAGTATAAAAAAATGTTCTTAGTGCACATGAAAGACAGATTAATATTTTTAATATTTTCTTTTGCAAGATTTTCATTTAGCTATTGTTATGTACACTGATTTATTGGATGTACTTATTTTGGCTAGACCCGCTCCTGATGAGACTATAGTCTTGATTCTGAGGGGTGAAGACACTGTGATCCCATACGCTTATTGGTGTAGTTTTCTTCCTGCATAATTTGTTATCTACACTTTTTAACAATTTAAATATTAGAATTTTATTGTCGTATTTTATTATCTATATTTATTAAGAGTACTTATTTTGTATAGTAGAGAAACAGTGTTGAATTGTAATTTCTCTTGAATGAACTGTGCAATATTTCATAATTCACTCACGTGCAATATCATTGCATCTAACTACGTAGTTGTAGGGCCCACTGCATGCTTCTGCGAAAAGCAATTGATCTATTGGATTAAAATGTTGAATGTTTCACGTTTCATATGTTTTTATGTTCTCGTTTAAATAGAATGTTTAATACTAATGTAATACTGATTCCCGTGTTGTGCCCGGGTTGTTTGAAGAATTGACCAACCGATGACTGCACGTGTCGTAGAAGGCGACTAAAGCACTAAGATCCATACCAACGTCAGAAGGGGCATTCGGTTGGTGAGTGTCTAGGCTCCAGAAATTGCTACACAAATTTAAACGAATGGAAGTCTCAAATAGGGGATTGACTGATGGATGATATGATGTAGGACAGAGGATTTAAGGTATTTTATTTGTATCCCGACCCTGGTTAAACTGGGATTCAAGGAAGGATGATGATGATGAATACGAATTTAATAGTTCACTAATCTCTCTCTCTCTCTCTCTCTCTCTCTCTCTCTCTCTCTCTCTCTCTCTCTCTCTCTCTGTCTCTCTCTCTCTAATGATCTGCTAAGTGGCAGGCATAAGGTACATATTTTAAAAGTCTTTTATCATACCCATAAAGAGCACTCCAACAAGTAACAAATAAAATCCTTGACTAGAGGCCACAGCTTTTATCAGCACTTTAATGCAGTCTAGATATATCTTAGGTAAATGCTCCAATAACTTCTGATATGGTTTCTCTTTGCGTTCCGCAGTTCGACGTAGTCGTCATTTACGACAAATACAGTTTACGGTTATTCATCAGTGGCCCAGGTCACAACACGGAATATGCAATAATATTTCATCATGACAAAATATTAATTTTGAGATGATTTTGTCCGCCTTCATGCGTTTAAATGCATATACACATGCAGTGCGCACTGTGCATCCCATGACTAAATACACTAGAGTGAGACTGTAATCTAGTTGAAGTCTACTTATTCGAGTGTTCGAGATCATAGGTTCAGATTCAGCTTAATTTAAACAAATACACGGTAAGCAAAATGAATTTAATTGTTTTATTATCGGCCTATTGGCATTCTGGTCTATTAATAGAATTATAATTATAGGAATTCTATTAAGAGACAATAAAAGTAAGCGCTTTCAATAGTATTTTTTCAGAAATAAATAATTAACTTTAATTTTAAACAATATGATAATTTGACTTTCAGGAAGCATCGTTTTAGGCATCGTTTTCGGTAGAAAATTGCAGCCTATCAAATCTTGGGAATAATGCAGAATACTGAAGTTGCTTGGTCCTGGGGCCTATCGAAGGTGAGAACTCTGGCGTTACACAAGGATCATAAAAATAACACAAGTCGTGATAGTATTAAATTTGCGTATTACGTGAAAATATTCGAGTAAAACAATAACGGCTACATTGCCTCCCTAAGAGTTTGAATTATCTGGAAGCGTCCTTGTTTAAACCTTACGCAATATTTTTTAATTTAATATATTAGTAGGCTAAATCTGTATAATATTTTTAAAATTTAACATCATCCACCTGCAGATCATTATAATATTTATAATTATTCCCAACCATCTTATATATTTCTCTTCCAACTTTATTTTTTTAAATATTTAATTGTAACAAATCATGAAAATATTATCGATACATAAGTTTTACATTCGTTTCTTAAACAGTTGCCATTCCGAGAAGTTTGCACAGAATTCATAACTTGACGGAAGACAATCCTACAGAGCTGACTCCTACTTCCATAGCTGCTTTGCAGGATTCTTATTTCCACGGCAGCCACTCGATGTTCGGAGTCTCCGGATTAACGATATCCTTGGACCAGGCTGCCACTTGGCACAATGGCCACGGACACAGAACGTCTGGATTGGCGCACTGACGCAGCCTGCTCTCGATGTTCTCCCAGGTGGGGTTGGGCAGGTAGGCCTCTAGGTTGGCGGTCTCTAGGAGTACGGTCAGCACGTAGATATGCGGCGGCAGGCTTCCACGACTCGTTCCCACGCAGATGCTGAAGTTGAGCGCACTGCTGAAGAGCAGACACAGAAGTATGAGAGAGATGGTTGACCAAGCGAAGCACATTTCCTCGTGATCAGCAGCTCTACGAAGATTCCGCTTCTTAGGGACCTCGATATCTCCCTCATCGGCGCTTCTTTCATGTTGATCAGCTTCATGGTCGCCTTGATTAGCTGCTTGTTCGCTTAGAACAGCTGTAGGCTCACCCAGATGATCAGGTTCACTTAGATTATCTGGTTCGCTGATATTATCTGGTTCGCCCAGATGATCTGGTTCACTTAGATTATCTGGTTCACTTAGATTATCTGGTTCACTTAGATTATCTGGTTCACTTAGATTATCATATTCACTTAGATTATCAGATTCGATTAGATTACCTGAAGGTTCGCTTACTAGATTAGCAGCAGGTTCGTCAAGATTGGCTAAAAGATGCTTTTGCGTAGCCGCTGGTTTGGTAAGATTAGTCGAAGCTTCTTTTAGATTGACTAGAGCTTCAGTTGAATTAGCAGCAGTATCATATGCATTAGATGCAGTTGTCTCTAGATTAGCTGAAGTTTCGCTTAGATCAACTTCAGGAGTCGTTGTATTTGCTGAAAGATCATTCATGCTAGCAGCGGCATCATTGGCTGAAGGATTTCTCACATCTAGCGCTGAATGAGGAACACGACTCTTTTCTATTTCTCCCTGATCTACGACATCAGAAGCTGTATCTTCATCATATTTCAGGTTTCTTGCAGCTCCTGCATGCTTCTGTTCTACTCCTTTGCCTAATATCTGATCAGATCCTGGCAATCTCTTCTCCTTATTATGAGGTGAAGGATGGATTTCCTCTGGATGAAGATCGGCGGCGGCACACTGGATCGTGAAATCCTCGTTAGCTTTTGTAGTCATCTGCTGTTCTTTCTTCCACAGAACTTCGAATTCCGTATCGCAGACACTTGAATTGCCGCTATGTTCAAACTTTGTCATTTGGCAGGAATTTAGCACTGTACTGGGCTGTGCTTGAGGCATCATAGATTGTTGTCTGCTGTCAATTGTTCTCTTACATATACCAATTCTTGGCTCATCCATATGGCCTCTATGAGGCAGCAAGTTAGCTTTCTTAGTTTCTGAACCGTTCATGTGCTCTTTAGTTTGATCATTGCAGGTGCAGTAACGCGTCCAGACTTTCCCTTCATTGATTAATTTACCCTGGTCGATCTTGGACTGCATCTGTGTCTCTTTGCTTATGACATTCTCATAGCCACTGCTGTCATTCCTTGGTTCGTCCTGATGATCCTCTAAGTCACCCTCAAGTGATACCATCTCCCAACCACCCGTATCTGTGCTACATGTCGCCTCGTCGTTCAGACTAGATGTCAAAGCTTCTCTCTTCTTAGACTCCGCATTACTGCTGCGATAAATCTTTCTCAGCATGAAGGCCTTCCTTCCGCTGATCGGCGGGCTGTAGCGACCTACGTAACGACCCTTTGATTCGTTGTTTGGTCTCCACGTAACTCTCTTACTAATCTCTCCTCCCCATTTGTGATTAGTCTTCGACGTATGCGACAGAATGTCATCCCGCCTCTCTGCCGGAGCATTGTTCCTGTGGTCAATTCTTCTTTCATCGATGAAGTCCCTGCTGGAGGTCATCGCTTCCGTGTCCTCCTGCTCAGAGCTGCGTCCAAAGTCAGCTTTTGCTGCCACATACTGGAAGTCTTCTGAATGATATCGACGCAGATAGTTCTTCGAATTGACTTCTTCAGGCTCGTTGTCTCTTTTTGTGGTATGGGGCGATAGCGACTTGAGTGATCGACGGGATTCATTGAATTGATAGCATTCGGAGGTTTTAAAGACTTCTCGTGAACTATTGGAACTATGATAACGAACGTTAGGAATCCGGATAACTCTTTGTGGCTCGTTCATTTTGCATTTATCAATGACGAACGAACTCGATTTTATTTTACAAGTTTTTGTAAGAATGTTTTATATTTTACTTTCAACACACCAACTGGTTGTTTGTAACTAAGTTAACGTGTTGAAGTAACCTAGTTTTTCTGAATTATGTATTGTATTTAAATTCATGAGAGTTAGTTTTCATTGACAGAGAATGATGAAAATAATTTAATCTATTTTCAAATGCTGACGCATCTAATACGGACTAATATCTATAGAAACATTATTAATTAACAATGGAATAAATATCTAGGAGTATTTTTAATGTTTACATATATCTCACGGTAAATTTATCAAGGACTGATTTAACGTCATTCCTGAAAAGATTTCTAATTATGTATTACATAGCCTTCATGTAAGTTAATTTTATCTAATATTATGAATTAGATGTATTTTTGGCTGTTCAATATTTTAATATCCCATAGGATAATTTTAACCTCTAAATGCACTTTTTATGTCCATTTTTGAAAATATATAAGCGCCATTTTGGCCTGAAAAAGCCACATAACCTTCATATTTGCTTTAGTTGATATCTTGTGTTGAAGTCTGCTTTTTCAAACTGTACAATTATGTTGTGATAAAATTAATAAAGAAATAGATGAAATAAATAATTCTATAACCACTTATGGAAATGGTAATCAAGTTTATCGCGTCTTTTACAGAAACAGTAATAACAACAGAATATGACTGCTACTGTCGTTTTTGACGAAATCACTATGAAGTTAAATAAAATAAAATCAAGGTAATTTTATGCAAGGAAATTGACGGATTCGAGTTGTACCCCATTTATAGTTATGCCGACGTATCCTTATAAACCCTAGAACAATCCAAAATAATCTCTTGAGACCACATAAATATAACTTTCATCTGTGGAACACTAAATTCCGGATATAACGCATTCAAAATTAAACATTCTTGTTGTCTTCCTAGACATCAGCTTTCCTGTATGTCTATACAATGATACTATACCTGTGTCCTTATTGATTATTCCAAATAACCCGGAACCTTACAACAATTAACGCGTTACTGTCGTCAATGACAACATCAAGCATTATAGAACTAAATTCAAGTCTATTAATAATTTGAATTTATTTGTCAAAACCGAAAAAGCTTATCAGTTAATTAAACATCAGCTTTATTCGTTATTATGCAGTGATATATTTTTACCAACAAACTGAAGTTAAAGATTTGCGCGTTATAGAATCGGCATATAATGAAAGTAGAGGCAAAATCCAGACGACGCTAATTGAAAGAGGCTACGTTATGAACAATATATTTAATAAGGATTTAATTTATGAAAGAATGTTCAGATCTCTATGAAATTAGCTTTCAAAAATAATTTTTTCTGCATTGAAAACATATTATGTTCTATTTACCTAAATTTACATCTGTAGTCTCTATGCCTCTGCTCATTTCACATTTCTCTCATAAGCCACTGATCTACCGCAAATTATTTAGTAATAATAATTTCTATCACTGTGCGTCAAACATCATTAACATATTTAAACTGGCTATCTTATTCGATATTGAGCTCCTTAAACATTGATGTTTAAGATAATCTTTAAACGTAGTAAAACGGAAATAGGCCTATAGCAAAAATCACAACTGTGGTGATGTGAGGATTGTAAATCGTCTATTAATGATCGGAAAGTTGTAGGTTTCTTCAGGAATTAGAGTGTGCTTGTGTAAACATAGCGTAGAGACTAACAACAAGAAGCTATCGAGTACTTGCATGCTGATAGAATATGATTTAATTCCAAATAATTACAAATTAGAAATTAATTTATTGATAAAATATACCAGTTAATAAGAACAGGTAATATTATTTAAAATGTTTTGGAACTACTTCCATTTTGCTCCACGTTTATTTAAATGAATATTGAAGCTAATTGCCGGTATGCTTTAAATTCAGCATCAACCTTGATACTCAGTTTCTTATTTATCCTCGAGCCTTGACGTTATATAGCCATAACCCAAGATAGGTGGTATAAATAACTTTTATTTTAATTATATGTCAATTGAACTAAATGAATTTTCCTTCCATTTCACTATGTCACAATTTTGCCTGAAGTACAATTGACGAAGAGTTCACAACTGAAAACACTGAATTAGTCCCAATGTACCACTGCACCATGATCCACCTGCTTCTATCGATCACTGATGATTCTGGGATGTATCAAACTTTATCTGAAATAGTTTTCACATAATCATGCATTAATGATATGAACTTCAATTTAGAAGCAAAGAATTTTAATCAACACCGTAGATATTATTGTTATTTTTACGTTATATATTTCATTCGTATATAAGCTATTACGAATTTTTATTTTATGTCACTATTACGCTGCTCAATAACAGAGGAGTATTATATCGCATCGTGATCATGAGGCAATGCGAAACTTGTTCTAATGAAATATATAACGTAAAAATAACAATAATATCTACGGTGTTGATTACAATTCTGGGCTCGCCCGTCACTGACATCGCTTTCGAGTGAGGGAACTGACGTTAACATTAGCTTTACCTGCTTAAGGACTGTATATAAAGCTAACGTGTCGGTAGAATATTTCAATCCATTTATGTTTCATTCGTTGATAATTCAACAGAAAAATACGTAGTATAGAAGTAAAAATTTTAAATTTGAATTTGAATATATACATATATATATATATATATTTATATTTATATTTATATATATATATATATATTTATATACAGAATATATATATATATATATATTTATATATATATTTATATACAGAATATATATATACATGTATACGTAGATATATATATATATATATATATATATATATATATATATATATATATATATACAATTTATTTGTTTATTTACATTTATCCCCACTTACATACAAGATCACATAAGCACTTAAGACATACAAAAGGTACAAGAAACATTCACAAATATGTAGGTGAAACAGCAAATACAGATTATATGCAGTATATATCACTTATATACATGTATTCTTCCGTTATTAGAACTATAAAAGCAATTCCTTTAAAAAGTTAAAAGTTATATATATATACACAGGGCCTATAGGCCTGAATGTCGATAGCTTATCCGTCATTGACATGCATTCGAGAAAAGAAACAGACACTAAACTAGGTCTATCTTTTGTTTTATTGTAAAACACAACCATCAACTGATTAACTGATTGACTACCAGTTTCTCAGTTGTCTGTAGTCTCGGCTCGCCGCCACGGCTCGGCTCGTGGTGGAGGTTACGGTAGAGTTCACCGAGCCTCCGCGAGTCACCGTGACCGACTGGCGGCGCACAGACATGCTACTCTCGGCCTTGTCGGCCCTTCGCTCCGCCTCCTCTAACAGCTGCTGAGTCTTGCGATACTTGTTCATCGTTATGCTCAATACCTCCTCCTGCAATCAATCAATCAATCAATCAATCAATCAATCAATCAATCATCAGCCTCCTTTAACAGCTGCTAAGTCTTGCGATACTTGATCATCGTTATGATCAATACATCCACCTGCAATCAATCAATCAATCAATCAATCATTCAATCATTCAATCAATCATCAGCCTCCTCTAACAGCTACTGAGTCTTGCGATACTTGTTCATCGTTATGCTCAATACCTCCTTCTGCGTTCGCATAAATCAATCACTCTAGTGTAAGATTGTTTAGTTATCGCACTAGTGTTTTGTAGTTTGCACTGCTTCGTTCGTTGTAAACCACTTGTTATATTTCATAGTTGTTCTAATTGACGAATAAAAGATCTTCATTCAGTCTTTGGACTAATTTTCTTTTGAATTTGCACCGTTTTGGAACTTCTTTTTGCTCACTGACTTAGATTTGTCTCAATAGTGTTCAGTGTTGTCATGGACGACAGTGGCAGTCTAATTGTTGTTATGGTCAGTGAGTTAGTAAATTAGTTTGATTCGATCAATCCATGTTTCAATCTCCTTTATTCTCAAATTAAAAAATAGCATCGTCAATTTAAGCCTAAGAAAAATGTATAAATACTTAAACTAACAATGAGTTAAATAGCACTTGAGTCTACGATAAAATACTTAAGTAACAATATTCATAATTAGTCAGATGTTATATTATCACTTGCTTGCTTCTATATAAACATGTCTTTGACTACTAGGCTACTGTCAATCATACGGATACACTATCAGGCTACTGTCAATCATACGGATACACTACCAGGCTACTGTCAATCATACGGATACACTACCGGGCTACTGTCAATCATACCGATACATTACTAGGCTACTGTCAATCATACGGATACACTACCAGGCTACTGTCGATCATACCGATACATTACTAGGCTACTGTCAATCATACGGATACACTACCAGACTACTGTCAATCATACCGATAGACTAACGGCTGCTGTCAATCATACCGATAGACTAATAGGCTACTGTCAATCATACGGATAGACTATCATACATACAGCCTATCAGACTATCTGTTCAGACAATCATACCGATTGCTCCAGTTGTCTCTTGACGTTAGTGATTTTGATCTCGAGCACATTGATCTGTTCAGTGTACTCTATGACAAGTCTATGCTCTGATTCCACCTGACTGCGCAGCTCCGTCACTTGTCGCCTCAGCTTCACGTTCTCTGCCGCTGCCTCCTTCTCTCTGTGCACCACCAAGTCTAGCTCATGTTCCACCTCAGTCACCTGAGGTAGTGCAATCAATCAATCAATCAATCAAACAAACAATTAATCAATCAATCAATCAATCAGTCGATCAATCAGTCAGTCAATCAATCAATCAATCAAACAAGCAATTAATCAATCAATCAGTCGATCAATCAGTCAATCAATCAATCAATCAATCGATCAATTAATTAATTAATCAATAAAAAACTCAATCAATGAATTAATCAATCAATCAACCAATCAATAAATCAATCAACCAATCAAGCAATCTATAAATCAATCAATCAATCAATCAATTAATGCATTAATAAAAAAATCTATCAATTAATCAATCAATAAATCGATAAATCCATCAATTACTCATTTAGTTTATACTTTTGCTCAAATGAACGGCTTAAATTAGTAGTTTATACAAGTATATTCCATTATCTAAGATAGACCAATATAACCTCGCATTCTGCCTATGCTGTTTTATTTTAAATCTAACATAGTAGGAGACCAACATTTAAAATCAGTATGTCAATCAATACAATTGATTGATTACTTATTCCCCAATGAATGAATCAATATTTCAAAGAATCATTGAGAACGATAAATCTATAAACCAATTGACCAATCAATCGAGGAGTTTATAGATAACCCTGGACTGAAGCTTGTTAAGAGTCTTCTTTCCGTCTTTTAGTGACTCCAATTCCTCTATTCTCGCTGTCAACTCCCTCACGGTGGCTTCGAGCTGTTTACGAATGGACTCGAGACGGGCCACGCTTTCCTTCTCTTCCCTCAACAGGTCTGACAGGCGATTTACCTCTCTAAGTCGATATAATAACCAGATATTATAATATTATTAATATTAATTGAGGAAGGCAACGGGAAACCATCCATTTTGTGTCAAGCTCTAGGCTACGTGAGGAATGGATAAGGCATGGACTTTTAGAAGAGATTAACTTCTTGATCTAAGGAGTACTTTTATGAAGCGAGAAAACAGACTTTGAGTATGAATTTGTACCTTGAACCTGCCACTTGACAGTGCACTGAAGAAAAATATTATAATATTATAGAAATTTTAAAGCTGCTATTAACGATAAATTATGATATATTGATTTATGTAAACTCTAAAAACTGGGCCCGTAGCAGGGCATTGCACCTCAGAAGAAATGAGATCTAATGGACTAAGTTCCACTGCCTTGCCCCACTTTAACCACTGATATTTATTGATTATGATTCGTGGAGAGGATTAGCTGGACTCAAACGGTTACAAATGAGAAAGTTCTGGAGAGAGTTGATACAGATAGACAGTTGATAAATGTATTAAGAAATAGGATGAAGAGTTGGATAGGACACTTTCCAAAGGGGGAAGGTCTATTAAAAAAGGATCATTGAAGATAGAGTGGAAAGAAAAAGACTCAGAGGCAGGCCGAGATCGAACAGTTATGTTAGATGATTTAAAGACCCACTCATATGTTGATATGAAGAGAAATACGGAAGACAGAGAATAGTGGAGGCGTTATATACCATGGAGCTGCCAGTAGGCAGTGCATTAAGAGAGAGAAAGAATCGTGATTGATGTTCACCTGCTAAAACCCTCGGCTCGCTCCTCGGCGGCTCGACGGGCTGTCTCGGAGTCGTTGCGATCTCTGACGGCCACTGCGAGCTCCCCCTCGAGTCTTCTCTTATCAGAGGTCAGAGTGGTGATAGTGATGTTTATCTCGCTCACGTGAGAGGAAGACTCCTGCAGCTCTGACTCTGCAAGTTTACGAGCTTTCTCTGCCTTTAAATACACGATTAACCTAAAACTGAGATTAATCCTTTAATATGATTAACGTCCGTTTCCTCATACAGGGATCAATCGATGTATCAATGAATGAATGAATCAATCAATCAATCATTCAATTAATCAATCAATCAATTAATAGGAATTTAATGTCCGGTTCCTCACCATAAGGCAATGTCAGGGACGTCTCTTGCAGAAACTACACAAACAGGTGACAAAGCACCACCCTATGACGACTGACTACACAGAGATTACAAGAGAAAGCGAGGTTGGAACTGTGAAGTCCAAGATCCTAGGCAACCGGGTCAAAATTTAGACCTATGGCGGAAAGATATAGGCTTTTAGCTTGCCAAGGAAAGTACCAGTACTATTACAAGATCGAAGATCTTGTGGTTTCTCAGATTGACACGCATAATATATTTTGTCTATGCAAAAGTAACCCGGACCCAAAGCAGGAAATTATAATCTAAATTCTTCATTAAGGAAGATATAGATTTCTTTAAAATGCTTTGACATACAGTAAATTGTGTTTGCCCAATGCCCCGTAATTCTGTAGCTCAGAATATCGTGAAAATGGCGCTAATTTGCGTAATTTTTAAGCCGGCTTGTTCGAAACCAGTAACTTTATATTTTAGGACTCACGCCTTCCAGGGTAACTCTGATCTCTTCCAGCTCATTCATCAGGTTGACGACCTTCTTCTCCGCTGCCGCCGCCGAATCCCTTCCGTCCTGCGCCTGATGCCGCTCTGATTCCAGGGCTATCTCCAGATCCTGTGACACAAGGGAATAGAATAGAATAGAATAGAATAGAATGGAATAAACTTTATTTCGTGTAAGCTCTCTCGTCAATCATGTACAATGAGAACAGTATGTGAAAAGAGACCTGTAGGCTAAGAGACATTAATGTAAGACCAAAACAATTTACAGTTACGATAAAAAAAGAATTATTTATATCAATTATATAAACATAATAACAATAACAACAATTAGAGTGCTACTGTCATCAATGACAACATCGAGCACTATTGAGACAAAATCAAGCCGGCGAGCAAAAAGAAGGTCCAAAACGGTGCAAATTCCAAAATCCAGATAATCAGTCCATAGTGAAGGGAATTAAAGAAAAGGAGGTTTAGGCGCAGGTCGCTGCTCATGGACACTGGATGGAAAAGAGAGATGGAAAAGATAGGTCTTCAACTGCCTATGGAACTGATCATAGGAAAGCAAAGGCCGATGTGCTTCAAAAGAAGACTTCCGAAGATTAGATGGAAGAGAAAACATGACTGATATGCAGTAATTGCATATTGATGCGTATATGCACAATTGTAAACGTGCACCAAAACACCATACGAAGTTATACACATGTGCATTCATATAAAAAACCTAGAAATATCTACATTTTCCAAACATATGTAGTGTACGGATTGTTTAGCGCATTTATGTGGCGCATTGTTGTATAGTATACTTGCGCACATGATTCAGCATATTTGACTTTCTCAATATTTAAGTTCAAAATACTTAATTCAGCAAATATGCACTATGATCACGTATATCTGTCGATATAAATATTTAAATAAATACAATGGTGAATATTATTTAAAACGTTGTGTTACATCGTTCTGTGCAAGTATAGTTGCATGGTAGATACCTTTATTTTGCAATTTAAACCCCTTATAAACTAAATATAGTACCTTTTCAAACGTATACTTTAGATTTGTTCTGGAGAGGCATAGAAACTATTGCAATAATTTTACATTTTGAACTATCAATATGAACGTGTAGGCTTTAGGATTTCATTTTAATAAAAAGCACTGGCTCAAGATTTCATCTGAATACATACCATAAATTCTTGTCAAAATATCTAAATAAAATGTTCTTTGATATCTAATATTTTGATCATTAAATATGCTAACCAATAAGTACAGTATACATGTACATATAAAAAAATATAATTATTTTCATAACAATAAATTTAATTTATGCAATTAAATTTGACATAAACTAAGTAATACCTCAAATAAAATTTTAAAATGAGTTTAATATACACTGCAGGAAGTTAGAAAAATTGATATCCATAATATTTTGTACTTACTTTTATCTTATGCGTCAAGCTCTTGAAGTTTTTCTGCAGTTCTCCATTATTACGATTGAGAACCTCAATTTGAACGTCGAATTCATGCTTCTCCGACTCGAACTTCTTCTTGAGACGAGCGGCCTCAGACTTTGCTCTCGACTCCATCTCAATCAGCATTCGCTGCAACTCCTCTGAGGATTTCAGCCCCGAGCGGCTGTCAGCATCGGCGTCGATAACATCCGTGGGGTCAGCAACAACACCATGAGACAATAATCAAAAATTGTATTTATTCGCTCACAAATTATGTAGCAGACAAACAAACGAAATTAAATGTGTGTATCAAAGTTAGTAGACATGTAAAAGAGAATGCGAATATTGGCTCGTCAGTATTTGAGCAAATGTAACTGTTTTCATTTGGTAAATTGGACTTAAAGCTTTCGTTGCATAAATATAAAAATATAATGTATATATGGAAAAGTGGCTTCGTGCAACCTAATTCAGTTGTATCAGAACAGTGCGCACAACAGGATTACACGAATACACAAACTCTATGAACAAATGAACCCACCGAATGTTTTCCAGCTCTTCATCCTTCTCTCGCAGTCTGCTATCGAACTCGATCTTGCCTTGGTTGATGGTAGCATTGGCCGCGTCCAGTCTGGCCTGCAGGTCCTTGAGGGATTCGTTGAGATCAGCGTTGAGAGACAGGATACGATCCTTCTCTCCTATCAACTCGTTCCTAACGGAAGTCCAATCAGCAGCCTGCCGGTTCAGGTCCTTAACGTTACTCTCAGAGTCTCGCAGCGCATCTGTGCGTTGAATTATGAATCATTTATAAAATGTTACAGCCAAAGATATAGAATAAGTAATAAGATATAGTATAGTAATTCTTTATTCCATGGTTACAAATACAGTGTAGATTTAGGTTGTTGAGAATCGTGCGGATGATATTATTACAGATGGACTTATATTCTACGTTATTGAATATATTGTCATTGGATTCTATAGATGGAAGCATGACTCTTTGCTACTCATAAGGACACGATTACAATCTCCCCCTAAGATGCCTCAATTAATATCAATCTGATACTGATAAGACGTCCAATTTAGCCTTAGCTATTATTTAAAATATTTACAATTATTTTTACTTAATTAATTATTCTGGTTCACTTTTAGAACCAGTCAATTATTAACTCAGATTGGGTATGGGGAGGCATTACGTGAAAGTCAGATTAATCTCATGGCTGCGCTATATTAGAACATTATAGAAAAAGATCTACTTGATAGATTCGGACTCTCTGAGATGCACGACATGTTGCAAGCTAATTTATGGAGTAACTAACGAAAACTAATCAAACTGCTTTTGTTCTGTATAATCATGGTATAATAATACTGCAGATACTCACCGGTGAGTTTAGAGTTTTCACGGGTCAATGCATCGACCTTACTCTGCAGAGCATCGTTGGCTTCCTTCAGCTTGTTTAGATCATTGGTTAGACGATCGTTGTCGACTGTTGAAGCTTTGATCTCGAGGTTCAACTCCTCAACGCGCTTCTGTAGGTCAGAGCCTGAATGCTCAGCCTGCTTCAATCTCCTAGCGCTCTCATTGGCCGCCCCCTCAGCCTGCAGCACCGCAGATATAGCATATGAAAGTACTGAAATGAAATGATGATGAAATGTATGATGTTGAAATTGTACTTAATAGACACCAAATAGATTTAAAAACCCGCCTGAGTACTAG
Source organism: Enchytraeus crypticus (assembly GCA_905160935.1). Lineage (NCBI taxonomy): Eukaryota > Metazoa > Annelida > Clitellata > Enchytraeida > Enchytraeidae > Enchytraeus > Enchytraeus crypticus. The sequence continues at coordinate 711,664 of CAJHZI010000904.1, read as the reverse complement.
ATTGTTTACATATATAATATTCAAGCAGCATTTATTTGAATAAACTATATTAGAATAATAATAATAACAACAATTAGAGTGTCACAGTCATCATTGACAACATCGAGCACTATTGAGACAAAATCAAGCCAGCGAGCAAAAAGAAGGTCCAAAAACGGTGCAAAAATAATATTGAATGAGTACTGTGTGTTCAACTAGATTGGACGCTTTGCGTCCTCTTTAATGACCTAATTTTCATTCAATTTCTTGTATACACTTGAGTACTTACTCAATCAATAAATATCACTCAACTTAAGAAATATCACTCACTCCCTCTAACTGTATCACGATTTCGTTGATTTCCAGTGATAGTTTATTCTTTTCTTTTTCCAGGCGATTGATCTTATTCTTCCCTTGTTCCACTTCCGACTCCAACTCCGTGATTCGCATCGTTAACTTCCTCCTGTTGACATTAGTCAGGATTTCAATTATTTCTACTCCAATATTCCTACTTCAATATATACTCCAATATATCTAACTGGTAATCCTCATATAATAATGTAATGTGATATATGATTACAATTAAAGGAGAAAAGAAAATAGCTTTGTTGCAATCAACTTCGTACAGAAGAAAAACTTATGGTTACCAGGACCAAATGAAACTTGTAGGTAAATTTAAAAATTCAAAATAGTGACTAAAAGTTGTGGAATAACTATAGTCCATACAGTATAGCTATATGCCTCTACTCTAGTATAAGATTTCTCTCTGACTAACTCAGTTAAATGATTTGTCTCATCAGTCGTATTCATAGACGTTATATAGAATGACTAGTGTAGATTTCATCGTCATCGTCATCTTCCCTTGAAATTTTTTTATAGCAATAAGTGGAGTCTTTGCGCTCACCGACCTAATACTCTTACTGATGTTGGCTTGGATCTCAGTTCTTTGTTGCCCCGTTCGACACGTGCCATCCACGGTTGGTCTAGTCTTCAGTAACCCGGACACAACACGGGTAATAGATATAGATTCCAAAATGTGGCAATTATTTTCTTAAAATTATCTCTACCAAAATTCTCATTGCATCATTTTATTATGTGAATATGATTTTGTTGCTTCACCTGGTTTCCTCAACCTCCTCACTGACCACAGTGATGTCCTTGTCGTATCTGGACTTGAGTTGCTTCAGTTCCGTCTCCCATCTGATACATTGGGATTTCAAGTTGGAAATAAGTTCAGCATCTTCGTCGATCTGAGCTCTGAATCCCGAAGTCTCTTCCTGAATCTGACTCAGCTGGATCTCTATCTGAATTCTTACCTAGACCAATCAATCAATTATCAATAAATGAATCGTGAAGTAATAAATCCATCTAAATTCTATTTTTAACTCTGTTTCCGCTCAGAATCTCTAAGTTTATAAAAGTTAAATGTTAGCCCAACAAATTGTGTCGATACTTAGTGAACCAATTGATTAAACGATATCATATAACATTAAAAGTCAAAGGAATATCTGAAAAGTGGCATCTTTCAATTGAAGTTTAATAGAACTATGAAGGAGTTACATAATCATAGAACTACGACATCTAGCTACTCAGTTACACTGTTACTATGTCTTAACGGGCAAGCGGGTAATCGGCGTATCATTTGTATAGTCAGGGATTTCATCAGGAGAAGGAAAAAAATTATAATGATCGAAAGCTGAGTTAATATTCGTTAGCTAGCTTCTGACGGATTACATCACTTGCAGAACTTGGTCGGGATTTAGCGCACTCGGTTAAGCTGCGCGTCAGTTGAACGAAGTTATGCTCCATCGCGTCGGTTAGTTTTTGTGGGCGACCACCTTGGAAGACCGAGTGTGTTGACAGCTAAAAAAGAAAACATCCCGAGGTTGTTGGAAGGTTATTCTTAAATCCGCGCCGGCTGCAAACGATGCGCCAAAAAGGCAACTATTACAAATAACCATGGAGAGGAATCGAGGAAATAACGAAAACTACAAAAACAGCAACTAAGAAAGGAAACTATGTAGCATATGCGGATGTCATGTGTGTAAGTTATTATTGCGAGCAAAAAAACTTAGTTGACCATACTAACTCTGCTCTCTTCCTCGTACTTATTCTTCGCCTCTTCCAGCTGCTGCTGCAGTTGTATCTTGAGCTTAGAGGCCGTGCCTGAGCTGTTCTCAGCGTCCTTCAGCTGCCGCTCAAGGTCAGAGTTGGTCTGGGTGAGGCGAGCCTTGGCACTGGTCAGGTCAGCGTTGATCCTGGTCAACTCTTCCACCTGTGCCTTCAGCTTCCTCAACTGCTCCTCCTGTAGCTCCAGCTTAGACTCCGCGTGGCTCTGCGAATGACGGATTGGATCAGATTTATCTTAAGCGAAGATGTAAAGAATTTGATTGGAAGTATGGAAAATGTGAAATCAACTTAGGGAGTTAGGAACACAAATAAACATTTTAAAGATAACTAAATAAAGCAAAGTTAGAGAGAGAAGTGTGTTAAGTAAGAGCAAGAAATGTTTAAAAGATAAAAAATGATAAAAGATAAAAGGCAAAAAATACAGAAAGAAAAACAGACGCAGATAGTGAAAGAAAGAGAGAGAAAGAGAGAGAGAGAGAGAGAGAGAGAGATGGATAGATAGAGAGAATGTAAGATAGTTCAACAACGGAGCAGCGTATGGCAACATTTTACTTCTCTCGCTCTCTCTCTCTCTTTCTCTCTCTCTCTTTCTTCCGAATCATTTGCTATCAGCAAGTTTTCTGTAAAGTTTTTATAAAAGCGCCCCTGACATCATCCTTGTACGAAGAAACGGATGTTAGACCTTTATTATTATTAGTAAAAGGCTCGACATACGTAAGTATGTGTAAAAAAGTTATGTGAACACACCGTAACTAGATGTACATCTACAGGTAACTAGCGATAAATCTACAAGTAACTAGCGATACATCTACAAGTAACTAACGATACATCTATAAGTAACTAACGATACATCTACAAGTAACTAACGATACATCTATAAGTAACTAACGATACATATACTAGTAACTAGCGATACATCTACAAGTACAGCGATACATCTACAACGATACATATACAAGTAACTAGCGATACATCTACAAACAACAAGCGGTACAACTTCGGGTGAAATATATCAGAACCTCAATGTAAGTAATTGGAATGTAATTAAAGCTACGAATGAAAATATAATGGCCTTCATTTCCTATCAAAATCCTAAATGCTACAATAAAATTTAACGTCAGTTTCCTTTCTCGAGAGGCTATCAGTGACGGGAAGAGCACTGGATTTGATCCTACATCTTTTAAAAAGCTGTCCGACATTTAAGCCATCCCGCTCAGCTCGTAGACAAATGAAATGAAACTATAACTACTTTCATCTTTTATCTTAACTTACTTGCGCCTTGCTGGAGGCATCGAGCTGTGAACTGAAGCTCTCTATCTCTATGATCAGTTGTTGCTTCTCCTTCTCGACCCTGATAAAGAATACAGAGAAATGTCTTAAAGCATTGTGCTACAAATTTAGACTATGTTCTGCTGTATATTTGACTGAATTTATAAATATATATATATATATATACACACATGTATATATATAATATATATATATATATATATATATATATATGTATATATATATAATATAGTTACTTGTTACTTTAGTTACTTGTATATATAATATATATATATATATATATATATATATATATATATGTATATATATATATATGTATGTATGTATGTGTGTGTGTGTGTGTGTGTGTGTGTGTGTGTGTGTAGTGAATTATGGTCTATAGCGATTGAAGTAAGCTAAATATTTCTGCTAGTTCAGCCTAAATGCATTTTCACATTCTATGAATCATCATCAATATAATAAGTTGAACTTGTAATGATTAAAATCTAATTAACAATGTGGCTTAAGTTGTTAACCTCTAGCAAAAGAAAATCATTAATTATATGGAAATTTTATTTCCTATTATGCAGTAACGGGGGGGGAGAGACTTAATTGTTACTAAATAAATACTACTGTTATGCTTGCTATAAGTGCCAAAATCTGTGCCAATTCGAAACGCGAAGGTTCTGCTTAGACTGACTCTAAACAATGGATAGGTCCTGCTTGGGGTTAGTTTGGGAGCTATTAGATTCGGTCTAGTTAGTGTAAAATAACTCAGACACCGATAACAATATAAGAAACATGTTACAAACATCAATCACCCATATACGATAAATCTATCTACTTAAAGGTTTCGTGTACCCGTTCACAGTAAGTCACAAATACAAATTACATTACAGAAGATTCAGTCTTACCGTCTTCTACTTATTGTTCTTAATTTAATAAAACATTGACTAAGTTACGTTAAGTAAAGTCTTTAGACTTTCAATGCCAAGTGTGTCTGTCTCGAGTGACAGTTCGGTGTCAACTGTGTCGTGTCACTCCCTCGAGTAACTAATGATAACTCGTTTCAGTTTATAGTTCATAATTTGAAATTCAGACTGGCCACACAATCGTTCAGAAATTCACAAACAAAACAATTAACTACTGGACGATAGAAGTCGTCACAGTACACTATTGCAAACATCGAGGTTTTTGTCCAAAATCATTGTATAAAAATACAAGTAACTATATAGTATAGACTATCAAAAACCCTGTCTTCAATCATTAATACTAAATTTAAGAGTTTAGAAAGATTATTCCTGGTGTTTGCAGTAAATTATTTATATTTTATGAAATAGTTCTTGGAATACTGACCACTAGTAGGTAATACCTTGAGTACTTCGTACTATTAGCTACACCATGGAGTACTTGGTACTATTAGTTACTTTCCGTAGTACTTGGTACTATTAGTTACTCCCTGAGTGCTTAGTACTGATAGTTACATCCTGGAGTACTTGGTACTATTACTTACATCCTGGAGTACTTAGTACTATTAGTTACTTCATACAATAATTAGGTCTATTAGTTACTTCCTGAAGTACTTAGTACTATTAATTACTTCCTGGAGTATTTAATACTATTAGTTACTTCCTGGGATACGTAGTACTATTAGTTACTCATAGAGTACTTAATACTATTTGTTACTCCCTTGAGTACTTGGCACTATTAGTTACTCCCTTGAGTACTTGGTACTATTAGTTACTCCCTTGAGTACTTGGTACTATTAGTTACCCCATGGAGTACTGAGTACTTAGTACTTACTTGCTGCGCTGTTTGTTGGCTCTCTCGACCTGCTCATTGAGCTCATTCAACAGCTCCTGATGTCTCTTCTTCAGACTCGACTCTGTTGACTCATGAGCCGAGAGATTTGACTCGAGATCTTTCTTCAGCTTCAGTATCTCCAAATCCTTTCTTCTGTTTAACTCAATCTGTTTACGTTAGGTTAATACCGTGTTATTGCCGATACTATTACCTTCCACGTGTTGTGTCCGGGTTGTTTGAAGAATTGACCAACCGGGGACTGCACGTGTCGTAGAAGGCGATTAAAGCGCTAAGATCCATACCAATCTCAGAAAAGGCATTCGGTTGGTGAGCGCCTAGGCTCCAGAAATTGCTACAAAAATTTAAACGAATGGAAAAGTCTCAAATAGGGACTGGCTGGTGGTGTGGTGTAGGACAGAGAGGATTTGAGACAGTCTATTCGTATCCCGACCTCAGTTAAACTGGGATTCAAGGGAGGATGATGATGATGTTTGCCGACACTATTACCAGATAAATTCGATAAGTAAAAGTAAAATTTGATAAATATTAAAAGGTAGTAAACGCCATATTGTTACCGGTCAATGAATGAAATCCAAGTCTCATGCACACATAATTTTACCATTCTTAATATCAACATAAAGACTAAATAACATATCGAATATTAAGAGCCAAGACGTCATGGATAAAATCAGCTACTTCCAAAGAACAATTTCCTACCTGAGCCGTTAATTCCGTTTCAGCCTCTTCGAAACGTTCGCGAAGGTTCTCAAAAGTGATTCGAAATTCAGAGAATTCATCGGAAGTCTGCAAACATACGAGCACATTTTAAAGGCTGGCTTGACATACTTTTTAAGAAATTAAAATGTCGTTTATTCGTTGACAAGTAAATTATTTGGAGTATATTGCGACTATTTATCTTGAATATGGATTGATACAGAGAACTTTTCTAAATAAAGTTTAGTTGCTAGCTACGTAGGATAGCATTCTGACATTTCGTAATATTCTGACAGTATGCCGTATGATAACAGTAGGCCTAGCATTGAAAGTATTTTTAAATGAGCCTACTGAAACACAGTAAATGTTTATCGTCTGGTTCGTCACCGGATGGTGATACCGGGAACGTCTCAGACGTGAATATTAACTCCAGATGATTCACACAAACTCCGCAGATTGAAACAATTTCCTGAAAGTCAAAACTGCTGAAAATCACATTAATTCACCAATGTATCGGTTAATGGTGAGTACAGACGACCCTAACATCATCCTGTGCATGAGGCAACGCACGATAAACCTTTATTATTATTATTATTATTATTTTATATAATTAAAATTTAGCGGCATGGTGGAGCACTTCGGGATATCATATCGCTATAAGAAACATCAGAAAATGTGCATGATTTTCTCAGTCAAGCAATCAAGCCCATGCTGCAGGAGGAAAGCCATAAGCTCTGCTTACAATCGTCTCTGTCACAAAAATTACAAACTTCAAGTCTCATAAGAGTTGTGAAACGACATTAAATCTACTCCAGAGGTCGCATTTTCGATATAGATGTAGGTTTTTGTTAATAGTAAATAATTTTAAGAAAATGTAGCTTATCGGGCTTTATTAAGTTGCTTATGTACCAATAATTTGATTATTGGTACATAATAAAAATGATTTTTATTTATTAAAACCTGGTAATTTATAACTGCAAAGATTAAAAAAAATCAGTTATGAAGGCTAAGCATATATTTTAATAGAATTATCGTTCACAACGTCTGTCATTTTAATGACGTTCATTTAAGCCGATAGGCAAATTAAAATCCATTGTCATGAATGTTATCGGTCATAAGAATGTCTCCGATTTCTCTAAGGTAAGCTCTTCCAGGGATGAAACCGGTGATTTTAGTAACAACATTTTAAAACTTTTTTGACTTTACCTGATGCTCTGCAATCTGAGCTATTTAGACATTCAAATGTGATGACTGAGGAATTTTAACAACATATTAATCGAGAATAATCAAAACTGTACAGTGAAGAATGATGTAACATTACATGCAACGTTTGATACAGGCTACAAGGTTGTTATTTTTGTTATTTTTTGTTCTTTATCTGCTCTCAGTTATACGTCAGACTATTATCACGTGATAATATAGCGGAGTACAATCCATTGAGTCCTACAAATAACGTATCTAATATATTTCCTGTCAGTTTAGATATAGCCGACTGAGAGAATATATCAGTAGCCTCGATATAACCGAAATAGTTTCATTTCTATACCATATAGGCCTACGAAAAAATCTTAGGGATCAATTATACTGATTGAATTGCAGCTGTTGAAGTCACTATATAGTAGCACTCATATTTGCATTAATTAAATTACACACTTATAGGCTATTTCTGCTAACATAGGGATTATCATTAAGTAAACTGAAATTTAAATTTTAGAAAGTTAAGAATAAAAAAGAGTATCATTGATTGAATGTTAAGTTACGATAAAGTTAATTACAGTTTAGAAATATTGGTGGAAGGATACTGTATCTAATCAGTACCTTGCGTGTCATTGGAACAGGTTACTTATGTTTTTGGTGTTGTTATAATGTATATGCACAATATAAACGTATTTGACAACCTAAATAGAAAAATATTTCAATTTTGCATGACACTTTTATAAGTAATTAATGAAAAGAGGCACAATGCATAAAGCTCAATTTCTACACAACCGAAACTTGTCCGCACTGACAGACTTTAAAATTGATTGTACATGCATAAATTAGCTTCTCATTGAATTTCGATAACATTTACTTTATTACGCCATTCATAATTGTTCAAGAGCACAATTAAGTAAGTAATCTACAAGTTTTGCTCGAGTCATTTAAGAAACTCTCTGAAAAACATTGCATTCCAGCATTAAGAAAACACTATTTTCAATGTAGTTTAAGAATAGACATTAATTGCAAAAAGGAAACATGCACGATAACTCATGTAGAGCAAAGTAATTATGACAAAACATCTAATGCAATAATATAAGAAAAATTCAGATTTCAATATTCAGTATTTGATTGATTATTTTCCCATGCTACTACATAGCATATTTTAACACGTCGAGTAGGAATCGACCCATTGTGTAAGGTCTGCATATTTTTATGCAAAATATGCAGACAGTTAAACGAGAGTAGATGCTGCGCCGTATAGAGAGATAAGCCTAAGCCATTAACTACGTTATAAAGCTATAGGATCATCAGCACCTGTACATGTAAATCTTCTCTCTGGAATGTACTGATAACTGTCAGACAATGTTTAACCAAAGTGTATAACATAATCATTTATTAGTCTGTGAGGACAGCTCCGGAGAATCTGCATAGACTTGCATCAATTGGTAGCCGGCAGGTAGAAGTATGTTGAACGAATGCCATCATTTCAGTAAACCGGAAAAACTGCATGTCTGTTTCGACTTATTGAGCTCTTATCTTATTAATAGCAGACTACAGACCTAATCAATTCTCCGGGAAAACTCTAGTGTAGGAATTATATGTTTGCGTCATGTAATAATGAATTCTAACTTTAAATATGAAGCCTAAAAAGAAAGGCGCTACAGTAACAGCCTGAATGTCTGATTGTCGTAACAAGATAGTTACAGATACATAACGGCACATCGAGAATTTTGTTTATAAGATCACTGCAGATATTGGAGATGTTAATTTCAATAGACCTTTTACTTTGGTGTTTACTTTGAAAAATCACCTTATGTATTATTTCATTCGTTGGAGCGGCGCCACTGTGCATCATAAAATTAATTGTTTTGTGGAAGGCTACTGCAATGTAATATATCCTTAAAATGTAAATTATCCTTACTAGATATTCTATCTAGACATATATTAACTGTAAATTAATACATATGTTTATCATTATTTAACAAGAAATTTAAATATATATTTTTTGTAATTATTTCAAATACCATTCTGTTAATAAAGGAATAAATACATAATATATACGACTATACAGAATATTGCCAGCCGTCAATAGAAGCACACACCCCTCCCGACCCTCCCACTAGGCTTTGTTAATTATGTGAACAGAGTTACCGTTACATATTATGAAAGGTCTGTATGGTATTTTTTTGTTCTTTACTGTAAATGTAGGCCTATAGTAGGCCTACGCTCAGATTCGGTGTTTATTAAATCTAGTATGTAAAACTTGAGATTGTGTCATTGAAAATCGCGCTTGAATTTCCTTCCTGAAAATAGTTTATAACTACCAAGTTATCTATATATTAAACGCTATTGTGCTGGTTTTACTTTATTAAAATTTAAGCAGAAGGCATTTTGAGAAGGCGGGGCCAATAGTGAAATTTTAAACTAGATTAAGGTCGCCGCTTAAAATCGGCGCTAAAGTTAAATAAAAGCATCTGCACTATTGCACAAACTTACACGTGCATGGGAGCTTCTCTCGGCCTCCAGAGCTTCTTCAAGTTCTTTTACGCGATTCTGTAAACATCAAAGTCTACAAGATTACAGGGCACCCTAAAATGCAGATTATGAAAAGTATATTTTACAAAAAGTAAAATATCGCATATTTCCATTCGGAGAAACAAAAACAACATATCGAAAAGCAAAAATTGATGTGAATTATATAGTTACTGATGAAGAGTTATAAAAGCTTTTAAACGAGTGGGACAATATGGGAAAGAGTGATCAAAAGTCTTACCTAACAGAAAACATCAGGTCAATCAAAGATATGCACGGAGCAACATTCAGTCATGACAGTCACTCAGTCAGACAGTCATTCAGTTATTACAATCATTTAGTCATGACAGTCATTCAGTCAGAGGAGTCATTTAGTCATGACAGTCATGACAGTCATGACAGTCATGACAGTCATGACAGTCATGACAGTCATGACAGTCATGACAGTCATGACAGTCATGACAGTCATGACAGTCATGACAGTCATGACAGTCATGACAGTCTTGACAGTCATGACAGTCATGACAGTCATTCAGTCATGACAGTCTTGACAGTCATGACAATCATTCAGTCATGACAATCATTCAGTCATGGCAGCCATTCAGTCATTCAGTTATGACAGTCATTCAGTCATTCAGTTATGACAGTCATTCAGTCATGACAGTCATTCAGTCATGGCAGTCATTCAGTCACACAGTCATGAGAGTATAATGAGAGTTCGATTGGTAGTGGAAAGGTGAAGTGAATCAAAGAAGGATTCCCGTATTCTTAAAGTGGTTGTAAGATTAATATTTCTAAAGCTTCAAAGGTTTGTTGAACCACAAAGTTATAGTCTAAACTAAATAGAGCTTTTAGATGGCAATAATCTCATCAGGGGGACATAATATTTTGGTAGAGGAGGAAATTAACCATTGCTCACTCATAATTCTGACCTATGCCATCATTCTGTTTGATGCCTACTCTGACTACAGAAAGCGATTCAAGAAGCTTTGCGCCAGAAAATTCAGCTGCCGAAGCCGAAATAAATCTTTGCAAAGTCAAGGTTATTGTTACTGTCATTAATATTATTATTATTACTATAATAATAATTATAGTAATAATAATATTATTACTATAATAATAACAATAATAATTATAATAATAATAATAATTATTATTATAATTATTATTATTACCTGGGGTTTGATAAAAGCGATTCAAGCAATACGTGCTGAATCGCCGCCCGGCTACTCGAGGTCATCAATCGGCTTAAAAGAATTGTTGAAGTAGACTGCATTAAATCTTTGCAAAGTCATGGAAAGCCTTTGCCAAAGAAAAGATGTCTCTCGCTTATCGCCGGTTTACTCTGCAATAAGTTTGCCTATGCCATTAATAAAGTCAACTCCTTCGGGATTCATCGGGCCCATGGTTTCAATGGCCACCGGAACAACTTCATATGTTAAGGACAGATCATCATCAACGTCATCATCATCATCATCATCATCATCATCTTCATCATCGTCATCATACCTGTAGTCTAGTGGCTGATGAGGGGGACATGCCCCGGTAGACCTGATGAAGACTGCTGCTGCCTCCACTAGAGCTGCTGCTGCTGCTTGTGCTGCTGCGAACAGTTCGAAATGAGGAGGAGGAACTGCTCCCTCCCTCGAAATCTCCATCCCCTCCCCCTGACACTATTGTTCTGTAGAGCACGTTTAGATAATATTGTTGCAATAGATCCAGGATAATAATAATAATAACACACATTATAGCGAAATGATAAACTATGTTGGTTTCTATCACTTTTAATACCACATGTTTAATCCGTTAGGCAATTTTGTCCTCTTTCCGTGTAACCATTCCAATGAATGTCCGAGATTTTACTCTCAGATCAGCGCGGCCGGGAATCGAACCTAAGAGAATTTAATTGGCCTCATGGATCTGTCATTTAAAGTTTCATGACGTTATCTACACCTCTAACCATTAGCGCCATTGAGACATTCAATAATAATATTAATTGTATTCAGGAAACTAGAATAGGCTGAGAGAATTGAAATACTTGTGACATTGTAAGATAATTGTTAGATTTTAAATTTTACGCTGAAAAGTTAGGCGAATTACTTCTGTGAGTATAACATTTGGGGAATGTTTTCTTTGGGTAAGCAGGATTGTTTTCTCAGGGAATGACGCCCTTGTCCAGTAAATGTTAGTCGAAGCTGAGGAAGGCATAGGGGGCCCACCTCGTCATAAGAAGAATCCCCAAAGAATAATGGTATATTAAAAGGAATATTATTGATGATTTAAAGGTCCACATGTATATGGAAATGAAGAGGAAAATGGAAGATAAAAGATGAGTGGATATGCCATCCATGGACTTGCCTGTAGGCAGTGCACTAACAGAGAGACAGAGAGAGAGAGAGAGAGATAAGTATTTTTCTCGAAAGTTGTAGAAGTAATAATTTACTAAGATTAAGTAGATTTATCGGATTATAGGCTATAACTTAGTGTAGAATATCGTGTACAACTTTGACAATTTTGGACTTATCTTAATAGAAGAAATAAAATAATTACAATTAATAAATAATTATAATTATAGTTACTATTACTATTATAATTATAATTACAATTAAGTAATTATAATTTAATAATTAGGCCTACATACATGTAGGCCTACCGTGCATTCATCGTTATCACGCATCACTAATCTGTATGGTAAATTATATTACTTAATAGTTATATGTTCAATTTAGATACCCGCACTACGGGCAACCAACATTGCAGTGGTGAAAAAGTTAAATCTAAACAAATGTGATTATAGGAGGTAAAGAATTTATAGAGCAAGAGAAGTATAATGAAACATGCAAACATTATGAAATAAGCGAAAAAGAAGGCAAACGTTGTTTCTGGTGAAAACCTGCCATTTCTTGAGAACAATTGACCCTTAAATCTTTGTTGTGAAGACGAACAGAGAGAGAAAGAGAGAGAGAGAGAGATAGATAGAGACAGAGAGAGAGAGAGAGAGCAGAGAAAGACGAGAGAGAGAGAGAAAGAGAGGGAACAGTGACAAATATGAACAAAAATAACTGATGAAGAGTGAGAAAAGGAATAATAATATTATAATATTATATATCAAATATAATTATAGACTTGAGGCATTAATGAGCGCGACACGTTCCTGACATCAGCGACGTGTGACGAACGTTTTAATTTATGAACATATCCTATACTCTCTCTCTCTCTCTCTCTCTCTCTCTCTCTCTCTCTTAGTGCACTGCCTATACTGGCAGATCCATGGTATATAACTCCTCAACTCTTCTATATCTTCTGTTTTCCTCTTCACATCCACATTTCAGTGGATCTTAAATCGTCAATAAAATTTCTTTTGATATACAATTATTCTTGGGGTGATTCTGCGTATGACGAGGTGGACCCCGTATGCCATCCTCAGCTTCGACTACCATTTACTGGGCAGCGGCATCGTACCCTGAGAAAACAATCCTCTTTGCCTAAAAACGCAATACATATATTGATATATTTGAAATCTGGCTATTTGTTTGAGAAGCTTACCTCTTCACTACTCGTCTCACAACGTTTCCTCCTTCCTCAGACATTTTCTATGTACTGTATGTATCCTTCGTAGATGTTTAGATTAAGCTATTGTACTGTAAATACACAAGAGTTTTTATTTTTAAACTTACAGTAGTTCACATTAAATAAGACTATGCAATTGTATAAGATAACCAAACTAAATAAATAAAGTAAAACAAATGCGATCATTATAAGGCTAACGAAAGTTTGCGAATTTTGATGACGTTTGATTTCAAAGCATTAAGTTTTTTTTCAAAATTATTATCAAAGTTTAAAAATGCAGATGTTTGAAATTTAAATTTTAAAACTGAAAAGAATTTTAAAAAGTTAGGAAATTTACATTTCATTTCGGTTTATTTTCAAGCTTTCTCAAACTATTTAAAAATTTCTATGTCTAATGCAATAGATTAAATAAATTGAAACAAAATCGTAGGCCTATATATTGAGCTTTCAGAAAAATGGAAGTTAGTTTTAGTTGCTAAAAGTTATCATTGATATTACGCTTATTTTAATTAATTGTGAACTTATGCGTCTACAAGGAGACCCATTACAACGAGGTGCGTGTCTGCATGCTTTGTAATGACAGTAATATTTAAATGAATGCAATCGATATTGCACACAAAATAGGTCTGCCTGCGCTTATTGTAATTTATAACTTTATATTAATTAAATCGAACTATTAATGTATTTTATAAATAGATATGTCCTATGCAGTAATATTATGATGTCCTCAACATCTTGTGGATAAGACATCGGACGTTAAACTATTATGACTTTAGCCAGTGACGATGTCGGTAAGATACTCTACCGCGGATCGGTATGTGCGGAGTTCAAAGCCTGGGCTCGCCCGTCACTGACATCGATTTCGAGTGAGGAAACTGACGTTAACATTAGCTTTAGCTTAGCTTTACTTTATCACAAATATTTGTGACCAATATTTTACCAGTTGTCCTACAAAATATTATTAAATAATTGTAATCATCTGACAATAGCTGGAGTTTTCCAGACAACTGGAGCTGGATGAGTCCTAGACTACAGATACTCCTCGGAACAAGTGAAAGCACGGACTCTATAATGATTTAGCCTTTGGCCTTGGTGTGGAAACAACGGAGCAAATTAATAGCTATAGGCTGAAATATATTCCGATAATACAGTCCAACGTGGATTACTTACCTTCTATTGTCTGACTATACAGTTCAGGCTTTCTTATTAGCCTCGTTTTGTTATGCTTGCATCTTCTGACAGTGTAAGTGTAAAGAATTGAAAAGGTTTCACAACATTTAAACCAGCTAGCAGTCTATTATAGGCCTGTCTGTATGATTGTAGATTAGAATTATGTACTAGTTTCCTTATACATGTATATAGCCGACCGGGAAGCTACAGTAACACTTAAACATACAAACACGCAGTATAATTAAATGATCATCTATGTTGATATCTATCAATTTTAATACCACATGTTTAAACCGTTGGGCAATTTAGACCATTTTCCATATAACCAGTCCAGTGAACGTCCGAGATTTTACTCTCAGATCGCGGCTGGGATTCGAACTCACGAGGGTTCAATTCACCTCAGGATCTGTCATTTAAAACTTCACGATGATACCCCTACGCTATTGAATCGTTCTAATAACAGAATAGATCAAATCATTACCAGACATTATTCAGTTAAGACAAAATTCTTCAGGCAACCTAAGAAACGTACGTGTATACTGTATAATCGCTAAATTAATTTACAATTCCTGCGAAACCTCTCTTCAGCATCAAGGAATTGGACTTGAATTCTGTAGTTAGCCCAGGATATGCTAACCTATAGTTACGCACGAATGAATTGCAGCAAAGTAAAATATTTATATCTTTATTTAAAATATTGGGATCGATTCGATGCATTAGGCCCTCTGCACTTATCTGGGCTTAAAAATTATCGATAAGCTATAATAGACCTACAGTGTTTAAAAACTAATGTTAATGTCAGTTTCCTCACTTGAAATCGATGTCAGAGACGGGCGAGCCCAGGATTTGCCCCACAAGTCATACTGATCCGCGGTTGAGTATTTTAACGACATACTCTCTGGCTACAGCCACTGGCGATGTTTGGTATATTGTAGTTATATATAGGCCCTATACATGTATACATGTAGTAGGCTACGCTATTTTATATAGTTGATCTACATGTATAGTACTGTAGTGTGCATGTTGGCCTACTTCTAAAATACAGAAAGGCCAAGGAATGTATGTGAAACAGCATCCACGCACATAATAGGCCTATGTCCTTTATCTTGGCATCCATCGTTGCTAATTTCTATTAGCATGCAGGTCTACATGCAGTTTAATAATAATAAGTAACTGTAATTTTTATATCTCGATCACGCCCATGCAGAACTCTTCCAGTTTTTCTAGTCTGCTTGACTTTGTTTCAATAGTGTTTGAATTTAAAATTTTTAATTGATTGACACGTAACCTCCTTTTCTTTCATTCACTTTTTCGACTTGTTTTTGAGATTTTAACCCGGCCTTTTCCCATTCTGCATGTTTTCTATTCGTCGGCTTGGAATTGATTTCTTGCTCAACGATGCTGTCATTGACGACAGCTGCATAATATTATCTAGTTTTGTTGTGATGAGTCAATTATATTTGTAATTAATTCAATGATGTAATTAATTAATTATAATTAATTCATAAATTTAAATTATTTAATCGACTTTTTCAGACGGCGGGATTAGCGCACTTGGTTTAGTTGCGCGTCATTAATCTAAGTTAAGCTGCATCGGCCTCTGTTAGTACTTTGTGGGCGACCACTTTGGAAGACTGAGTGTTGACAGCTTTGAATCTTTGTAGAATAAATAATTGTAGAATAATCTTTGAATCTGTAGTTGCAAATCTTTGAATCAATATTCAAGTCCCTGCACTGGTTCAAAGTTAGAGAACGAATTTTATGCAAGACAGTTTCTCTAACTTACAAGTCCATCATCACTCCTGGTAATAGTTACATGTCCCACTTACTACAAGTGGGGCACCCTACCTCCAGGCAGTCGTCTACTAGGTACTCTAAGTTAGTTACTCTATAGAGACCGAGCCTTCCTTCACGCAGCAAGCTGTCTAGGTGCTCCTTCCAGCATACTGCCCCGCAGATCTGGAACTCTCTTCCTTCCACTCTGCGCACCCCCTCATCTATTCCTGATCAGCCTTTCCTACTCTACGAACAGTTTCATAGACGATTGAAAGAGTTTCTCTTTGACTTTTCCTATCCACCAAACGTCCACGAACTCAGACCAACACGTAAACCTCCATTCCGCTAGTACCTATGACAAACCTTTCTCTCTCTTTTTATCGGAGTTTTCTGCCCTACTCTGCTTCCTTAATAACCATGGAGAGGAAGGAGGAAATGTGTCTTAAACAAGCACCTGTGCTTCCTGACCCAGTGTGCCGTTATGTTCTGTTATTGTTGTTGCTGCTGTAGTTGCTAATTTTCAGGGACACTACCCTCGTGGTATCTCAATCAGCTGTTCTCTTTATCTGCATCTTTGAGCGAAAATAGAGAAGTAAACAAATCAGCAGCTACTTTGTGTAATTTTTAATTGATATTTATTTTTGTTTAATTCATCGCTCTTTATATAGTAAATCATTAGTTCACTATTGTAGCTAATTTTTCATAGTTATTGTCGATTCTTACATTGTTGAAAAATTTAATAACAGATGTGTATTTTTAGTAGTCATTACTAATCTGCTGAGTTGCTTTTGTCGGCTACGTAATTCTAACAAAATCTAAATTTATCGTCACAATTATAAAAAGGTAATATTTTAATTTTTATGTTCTACTGTAGGAAATGCGCGTAAACTCATTGTTTTAGGCTTACAAGTGATAGAATCCTGATTAATTAATTGCTTATTAGAAATATGTTTTACATTGATTGTTTAAATATTAGTGTGTTTTCATATATACTGAATCTAAAGTATACGCAGTATACAAAATTGACTGTCCTTTGCAAAGTAAATGTGTATTAGTATCTGTTGCAATTTTGTTTTAGATCTTGATTAAAATTACCGAAGGACTTTGTAACTTTCCTGTGAAAATTAGTCACTGTCAACCATGGTAAGATTATTTAGCCTGACTTACTCTATTGCTAATCTTTAAATTCTCTTCTGTGTTTCATTTTTGGTCTGATCTTTAGAATTTTGTGTCTATACTTGCATGTATTCTCAAAAATTTAAAATGATTAAATTTTGTCAATTCTAGATCGTTATAGTTAATATATGGGATGACATCATTAGGGAAATGCACTCCTACTAATACCGCATGGACGGTCAAATGGATAGCTCACTTATCTGATAGGCGTGAGGCCATCGGTTCTAATCTGAGTCAGTGACAATATCTCTTGTGATATGAAACAGATGCTAGATTTAGTTGCATAGGTTTACTGAGTATTCGTCGGTTCACGTCTTCTGACTACCAAAATCACTCACCTCTGTGCACTCAAATGTACTATAATGCTCTATGAATTAGTTAATTTAAGCTATTACAGTTTAGATAATACTTGACTAAAAATCTTTTGTCATTTAATTAAAGCATCATATTATGAATTAGTAGTAGGAAATTCATATATTTATTATTTCATTGTATTTATCCGAGCATTAAGAACTACAGCATAGAACTTGAGATAGAAAATTTAAATGCTAGATTGAGAAAGAAAAATGAATGACTATTTTTTTTATTACTTTTTTCTAATATAACAGTCTTGAATGTGTTTTTGACACTGCTTAGTTTAGCAGTAGTTTATAATATATTGTGTCTGCTTGTTTTTTGTGTAAAAATTATTAAATTTGTGTCACTTAAAATTGTCTAAATCATAAGGTTAATTGTTTTACTTTCATTATTATTTCTGTCTTGCTACATAGCTTCACTTTATGGTACTAAGCTTGTTGTTTGATACATGTTTGATTGATCTACTTGATGATCAATGTTGTGCTCTTTATGAAAATGACAGTGACTAGGAATGTTCTCCTTGGTATTGTAATTGCGTGATTGATAGATTGTGTAACGAGTTATTTATTGATTGATGTAATGAAACTGTTTAGGATCTAACTAGCACAGTGGCCCAGCACTACAATAACCTTCAAGAAGCTGGCTTAGAGGAACGAACCAAAAGTCGAATTTTCTATCAAAGAAACTTTCACAACTGGATTAAGAGTATAGCTATTGGTAAAGACCTAAACATCATCATTAACAATTTAGAACTAACAGTAAAGGTATATGTTATATGTAAATGAATTCAAATATTATTCTCAACTGCAAAGATTTGAAAAACTACAAAAAATCTTTTAGATCTGTACCTCTCAGTCAGTTAAATATCTTCCAATACATACCAACCAAGAATTAAAGAAATATCAAAGTATTTGAAGATTCAAATTTTTGAAAGTTAAAAGATTTTCCTGTGTCCTTCAATAGTGTTTGTCATTTTTATGTTTATACGTATTTTCTGAATGCCCTGGTTTTAGATGCAATGTTTGCAGAATTAAAGTCAAAATGAAAAAAATTGTTGCCATATGAATTCTTAGAATTCTTAGGTAGTATTTACATTAATTTGTGTATTTCATTATGCAAAGATAGTTAATTTTTTCTGACGATAACAGTTTTAGCGTACTATAGCAATCGGAATGCCTGCAGCTAACGGCTTTAAACAGCACAACGGCTTGGAATTGATTCAAATGTACATTTGCTCCTATAAAATATTTTTGACTACTTTGGATTGTGTTAATTGATCAATAGGAAATTTTGAGATTTTTAAAACAAAGTTTCTGCTGATAAAATTTCGCACATGAACGATAAAACATGGTTCCTTAATCCTTGTACTTGTCAGAATTTTTTGAAGAACTTTTTGTTTGTAATCTTCAGGTGATGTTCTGGAAAAGATTAGGAAGAACAACGTTAAATATATTCAAGTATTGGACTTGTGCGCTGGTAAGGGTGGCGATCTTTTGAAGTGGAAGAAAGGTGGAATTAGTTCTCTCGTCTGCGCAGGTCTAGATGGCATTTGTTACATACAATGATCATTTATGCAATAACACTGTCTACTGTTGTTAGAAATTCCATTTAATTATTTTCTAATTATTATTTGTTTATTTGTTACATACAATGATCATTTATGCAATAACACTGTCTACTGTTGTTAGAAATTCCATTTAATTATTTTCTAATTATTATTTGTTTATCAGATATTTTCTAGAAAGTGTATGTGTATGTTATCGATGCAAATATGTTGTATGTTATCGATGCAAATATATGTTGTAAATATTGTTTTTCTTTGAAGTAATTTATTAAATCTGAATTTAATTTGCCATTATCAAATAATAGTGTTGCAATATTTGTGAATATTTTTTTTGAATATTTTGCTAAGTGATAAAGTTACATTTTTTGTGATGGTGAACTGACAAAATTTATCTTAGTTTGGTTTTAAATAAATTAGTAAAAAATTTAATTCTGTTTGTTTTTTGTTAAACAATTGAAACGAGCTATTTCTAGTTTGCTTTGTTGTGCCATAGTAGATTAGATTATTATTAGTAAAATGAATGTGGATGCGACTAAGCAGAAAATTAGGCATTGCATTTGAAAGTCAATGAGAAACCACTTCTGAAGCCATACTTTCTCAATTTAGGGTTTTTTAAAGCTTTAACCTTCGTGAATAGATCAATTTGTTGGTTAGCATTGTGCTTTTCTGAGTTTGAAAGAATTTGTTTTTTGACGTGAAACTTAGCAGAACATGAGATGGAGATATAGAGAGATAGATAGCTGTGATATTTACAGATATAGCTGCTACGTCTATGGAGCAGTGTGAGGTGCGATACAAGGAAATGGTCGCTAGATCTGCCAATGATCGCAATCAGGAAAAGATTTTCAGCGCAGAGTTTATCAGTGCTGATTGCACGAAGGTATTGTCTACTTTTGCTGATTGTATTTGATGCTTTTGGTGCTTACGATACATTTTCATTGCCTATTGAAACTGATAAATTGATCTTAAAGCGGTATATACGTGAGAATGACCAGAAGTGACATTTGCAGAAACTTGCACTTCTTTTTTGTTTGTTGATTAATTTTGCTACATTTTTGGTATTTTACTCTTAACTAGTCGTTTCTTTTGCTTGATGGAAAGCAATGCATCTAGTGCAGCTGCACTCTGCGTAACGTCACTTTGTGCACACCAGAGCAGCCTCTTTTACCTTCTGTCTCCACCGATACCAGTCCTGGGCAAGATCATAGACATCACTCTGTGCTAGGTTATATTTAGTGTCCATTTGTTCTGTATCTTTATTATATTGTTTAATTAAAGTATATTTATTTCCCATACCTAGTTTCATTTTATTATTTGTTATTCTATAATTTAGAGCTTTTCTTACTGGAGTATTTTCATCCAATCTTAGCATACATCCTATCCAACTGAATCTTTTGAACTGTAGACTGACCAGGTATTTATCAGCATTAGTACAACAGCTCCACTTTCTGCTGACTAATGACTGAAATGTCGCTAACTATTTGTAAATTGGCAGACTTTCGTTAGCGTTATCGTTGTTAATGTTTTGTTGTGCGTTAGAGTCGACTGCGGGACTTGTACAGCAGGGACTCAGTGGAATTTGATCTGTGCAGCTGTCAGTTCTCGTTTCACTACTGCTTTGAGAGCCTGAAGCAGGCGGAGATGATGATGGCCAATGCCTGCGAGTCTCTCAAACCTGGCGGATATTTTATTGGCACTACGCCAAATTCCTGTGAACTAGTGTCAGTATAGATATTAGCATTAATGCATGGATAAATTAAATTGCGCGCTTAGGCTACATAAATAATCTTCTGTAAAGTGTCACCTAGACATGTTTCTTAAAATAATATTTGCATTGAATGCTAACTTTTTTAAACTTTATTTTTAAAATTTTTAAAATAAAAAATATATGCTTGTAGCTGATTTTCTGTGCCTTTTACAATTTGGATATCTATTTAGTAATGATCTGCATTAACTGTTCTCTTGTTTTCGATTTCTGAGATCCATGTGTTGCTTCAGTAGCTTAGAAAGTCAATTGTATTATCTTCTTAGACTAATGTATTAAAATGGTTATATCTGAATGTGTAATAACAAAATGTATATTCCTCCAAGGTAATCAGTCTGTAAAATATTAAAACAATTGAAAACTACTATGTCTCTTAAGTAAATTTATAAGATTAGACTGCTTCGGTCGGTCTCCTGAGATTTTATAGAGTTTGATAGTCATTGGATTGTTTTTATTGTATAAATTATCATTAAATTTTTTTAATTGAGAATTTATTATAATTAATGTATTAATTAATTTATATATATTGTAACATTTTATAATTTCATTTTGCTTTTACTGTGTTAAATTTTGCATTAATTATATTTTTATTGCATCAAATGAATATTTATTTTATCTGTTGTTTTTGTATTTTAGTAATTGTATTATATTTTATATTTTCACTGTGCTAGTCGTAGACTGCGTGAATCCGAAGACCTCTCGTTTGGAAACGAAGTCTACAAAGTGACGTTTGATCCGGACACTGATAAGAATAATTTGCGTCTTTTTGGAGCAAAGTACAACTTTGATCTGGATGAATCCGTTCACTGCCCCGAGTTCCTTGTCTACTTTCCGCTGCTTGAAAAGTTAGTTTCCAATATGTATGTTGATTTGATTTTATTGGCCGGAGCCAGTGGCTAAGTCTGTGGAATATTTGACCGCGGATCAGTATGTGCTGGGTTCAAATCCTGGGCTCGCTCGTCACTGACATCGCTTTCGAGTGAGGAAACTGACGTTAACAGTAGCTTTAATTTTTTAATTGTAATTTGAATTCTGATGATCTCAAGCTCTTGCTAATGAAGGCTATTAACTGTGAACTAGCGGCTTCTTTCGTGAGATATAATTATGGCATGTAGCAATCCGTGTCAATGAAGATATGCAGGTTATTAAATTTAAGTCCAACTGAGAGTTTTCTCGGCAAACCAATGTAGGCATCAAACTTATCGACAAAATAGTGTAGTTCATTACAAAATGAGCATTTCTTTCAGCTACTAATGCTCATTAGCATTACACTTAGCTACTAGGTCTCATTAGCATTATACTCAGCTACTAGAGTTCATTAGCATTGCACTCAAATACTAGTGCTCATTAACATTACACTTAGCTCCTAGGACTCATTTGCATTACACTCAGTTACTAGAGTTCATTAGCATTGCACTCAACTACTGGGGCTCACTAGCATTACACTCAGCTACTAGGGTTCATTAGCATTACACTCAGCTATTAGGGCTCAGTAGCATTACACTCAGCTACTAGGGTTCATTAGCATTACGTTCAGCTAGTGGGGTTCATTAGCATTACACTCAGCTACTAGGGCTCATTAGCATTACACTCAGCTACTAGGGCTCATTAGCATTACACTTAGCTACTAGGGCTCATTAGCATTACACTTAGCTACTAGGGCTCATTAGCATTACACTTAGCTACTAGGGCTCATTAGCATTACACTCAGCAACTAGAGCTCACTAGCATTACACTCAGCTACTAGGGCTCATTAGCATTACAGTCAGCTACTAGAGTTCATTAGCATTACACTCGGCTACTAGGGTTCATTAGCATTACACTCAGCTACTAGGGTTCATTAGCATTACACTTAGCTACTAGGGTTCATTAGCATTACACTCAGCTATTAGGGCTCAGTAGCATTACACTCAGCTACTAGGGTTCATTAACATTACAGTCTTCTATTGTGGTTCATACGTCAACAGTGTTATAAACCTTTTACGTCGATGATGTAGACTGTTCCTATACTTTATGCCACCTACTAGGCTTTAGAAAATATATCGATTTGCAAATTAGATCTGAAGTGTAAATCATTTTTTCCAAACCCTGTTCAAAATGTGTACATGGTAATTTTAGTTAATTTGTAGGTTATATTTCAATATAACATATTAATTAAACTACTATATATTAATCCTTTTGTGAAAGGACTAACTGGATGGAGTTATCTTTATGAAGTGTGAAAGCAACGTGTGAGCAAAAATATGTACCTTGGACCTGCCACTTAGCAGAACACTAGCGAGAGAGATTTCAATATAAATATGCTTGTACATGTATATTTCTGTATTTCTAGTTAGATAATTTAATTGCTAAATTATTTGCTTTGGTTACTAATGAAGCAATTTATATGAAGATTTGATAAGGAACAGCTTCTTGGTGCAACCGCAGATCCTGCGAGAAGTAGACTCCATTGGAAATAGATGTGGCTGTTAAATTGGAAGGCAAAGATTCTCTCGATTAGGCCTTTGTAATGATTCAAGCTTATACCAGTGTGTATATTGTGCTTGTGTTGTGCAGATTGGCTGAGAAATACAACATGAAGCTGGTATATAGGAAGACATTTGAAGATTTTGTCAAGGAATGTTTAGCGTCGTCAGAGAATCGAGATCTTGCCAAGCGAATGCAAGCCTTCGAGGTATGAAAGTTCCTACGAGTATGTGCCATGAATTCTTTTTAAACGTTAGAACTTTGTTTGAATTGAAGACTCAACTGTGGACTAGTCTTCTGCCTCCTGTATGCTAAAATATGCTTTCAGTAGGGTTATTTAATTGAGATTCATTTTGTTTAATAGATACTATATATTTGAAACTAATGATGTGTTAAAGCTGCATTTATTAATTATAATATACAATATTTGTCAGTCAGTGTATGTGCGGTTGAATGGTATTTGCGCATATCAACACTGTAAAAGCTTTGGTTAAGGTCTGATTGAAGATTCCTTACTTCTGAGAGATGGTTTTAGTTTGTATCTTCTCTTATTATGTAGAGTGCTTAATGTAATAAGCACCCAATAAGCAATATGTCTAATTGTGTGCTTAGATGTATCCTCCAGAAGGTGGTCAGGAGTTGATGTGTGGTGATCGACAGGTCTATTCTACTGCGGAGAGTTTTATTGCGGAAAGAAAACGACAGCTCGCTAATGAAGCCAGCAGTGAAGCCGATGTTTCGTGTCCAAGTGTTGTAAGTATTGTGGTCTGATAGCGTTGTAAGTGTTGTGGTCTGTAAATGTTTAAGTATTATGGGCTATAAAGTAGTGTTAAGTATTGTGATCCAATTTGTGGACTGTAAGTGTTGTAGGTACTTGAACTGTAAGTATTATAAGTGTTTTGGATGGTAAGTTTTGTTAGTATTGTGAACGGTTAAGTGTTGTAAGTATTTAGACTATTAGTGTTGAGGACTGTAAGTGTTGTGCATGTTGTAGAATGTAAGTGTGGTGTGTATTATTGACTGTAAGTGTTGTAAGCATTGTAAGTGTTTTGGCCTGTAAGTATTATAAGTGGACTGTAAATGTTGTAAGTTTTGTGGACTATAAGTGTTGTAGACTGTAAGTGTTGTAAGTATTGTTGTGTGTAAGTGTTGTGGACTATAAGTGTTGTGAACTGTAAATGTTGTGGACTGTAAGTGTTGTGGACTGTAAGTGTTGTGGATTGGAAGTGTCGTAGACTGTAAGTGTGTTGTGAACTGTAAGTGTTGTGGACTGTAAGTGTGTTGTGAACTGTAAGTGTTGTGGACTGTAAGTGTTGTGGACTGTAATTTTTGTGGATTGTAAGTGTTGTATTGTGGACTGTAAATGTTGTGGACTGTAAATGTTGTGAACTGTAAATGTTGTGGGCTGTAAGTGTTGTGGATTGTAA
Organism: Enchytraeus crypticus; assembly: GCA_905160935.1. Lineage (NCBI taxonomy): Eukaryota > Metazoa > Annelida > Clitellata > Enchytraeida > Enchytraeidae > Enchytraeus > Enchytraeus crypticus. The sequence goes on along the minus strand of CAJHZI010000904.1, from coordinate 686,766 downwards.
GTGTTGTGGATTGTAAGTGTTGTGGATTGTAAGTGTTGTGGATTGTAAGTGTTGTGGATTGTAAGTGTTGTGGACTGTAAATGTTGTGGACTGTAAATGTTGTGGACTGTATACATTGTTGACTTTTATTGCTGCTGTCCGAAAATCATGTATTCAAAGACTAATTCTGACTGATATACTAAATCATCATTAACTTTTTTCATTACTGAAGTGAGAGTTAAGAAGTTAGTAAAGCATTGTATTTTTTGGACTTTTAAATGCAACAATGTAGTTAAGCTGATAATTAATTGATAATTAAATATGTCTAATTTTACTCCGATATCTTTCGTTAGCTTAGATTACTTTTTCTAACTAGCTATTTGAACTTATTTTCAATGCTTTCCTTTTTTTCTACAGGGTACACTTTCAAAGCCAGAATGGGAGGCCTCGGGTTAGTTAATTTGATTATATTTTACTGCTTTAAAATATCAACCAGAATTAAGCATGATGTCAAAATATATAACGGTTAGATATTTATTAGATTTCTGGCCTATTACAGGTATAGTTTTAACTACAGCCATGTGTTAACATGTCTCTTGTTCTTTGAAGTAGTAGTTTCTTTCACATTTCTAACGTTTCCTATTGGCAATATTTAATATTTTGTAAATTCTACGCAGTGTACAGTGCCATTTGCATTTGTTCAGTCATAACTCCCAGACCTAAATCAGGACAATTTTACCAATATTACATTCAATCAGTTAGTGTATTTGTGTCGCCGCTCAGTTAAAAATGCTACTCTATTGCTAAATTGACAATGACGTTTGAAACAATGCTGTTGAATGAATATTGAGTCAACAACTTACACCCTTTACAAAACGTTATGCCATATCGTTGCACTACGGTGTAGCCTATAGTTTAGGAATAACTGCTATTGAGATGGTTTCATGTTACCTTCCTCAATTATTTCTTAATCGACTCTTATGACTGACGTGAACAGTGTGCTGTGGCTGATAACAAAAATTAGTAAGAAGTAATAACTAATATTAACTAATGTTTGTTACACTAGAAATGTCTGTCAGTAATTTATAAGTGTTCAGCTCTGATTATATTGTAATTAGCATACTTTTTAGTTAATAAACTCGAGCTACTATTATACAATTCTTTATCCTGTATTTTCTTCCTATATCAACAGAAACTGAGGTTATTTTTGATTGATTGATGTTACACTACAGCGCTGTATTTAGTGTTTGCATTTCAACGTCAACCAGTTGAGAGAGCAAGTGATGACTCGAGAGACAATAAGAGACCTTTGAAACGTAAGCACTCGCCAGATGCCACTGACGAGACAGAAGGAGTTGCGGCTAAGGCACCCAAGAACTAGTACTTCGTTACCGAACTGTGGCAGAGATTTGGATGTCCTTGTCATTATTGTTTAGTCTTTTAACAGTATTCTATTGGCCGATGGTGTTCATGGAGATGGATTTCTGATATCTCCTCTGAATGACTAGATTGGAGATTTAATTTATATTCTGTTATTCTGCAGAACAATAGAATAACTGGTAGTGGATTCCACGTGACGCAGTATCGTAGGTAGTTCTTAGGATACTGAACTGAACTTAAATGTTGTTCTTAAGGTGCTCACCTGAACTGATGTTTTACTCCTGGGGTTTCAAACTGAACCCCATGTTTTGTTTTGTTCATGGGTTCTAAGCTAATCTGAGGTTTGTCCTTGAGTTACGAACTGAAGTGAGGTTTTGTTCTTGGGTTCTAAGCTGAACCGAGGTTTGATTCTTAGGGTTCTAAACTGAACTGATATGTGTGTTCTTGGGATTCGAAACTGAACTCTGGTTTTATTCTTGGGCTCTAAACTGAACTAAGGTTTTGTCTTAGGGTTCTAAACCAGTGATTGCTATACTATTATCTCTCACTATGGATTCAGGGGTAATGTGTTTAACCTTCTTACTTCATATTTATCTGGTAGATCCCAATTTACCTGTATTGGAAACACTATTTCTTCTACCTTACCAATTACTACAGGTGTCCCTCAAGGCTCTATTCTTGGGCCGCTTCTCTTCTTAATTTATATTAACGATATCCAATATGCTTGCAATAATGTTAATTTGAAATTATTTGCGGATGACACTAACATATTTGTTAGTGAAAGTAATTTAATGGATTTATTTCATTCAAGTAATTATATCTGTGATAAGTTATTCCATTGGTCTAGATGTAATCGTTTAACAATTAATATCTCTAAATCTGCGTATATCATTTTTTCCCTAGTGCTGCTGATAATCAATTCATTGACGATCATAATCTTAAGATTAATTTGAATAATGTCGAGCTCAACAAAGTTAACTCAATCAAATTCCTAGGTATATGGATTGATGATAATCTAAATTTCAAGCAACATATTATTTATTTATCTAAAAAAATCAATAATCTAAACTATGCTATATGCTCGAAAACAATTTCTACCTGCTTACTGTCGTGAAATGATTTTTCATACTCTTATATACTCATATGTTACGTATGGAGTTGAAGTTTACGGTAATAGAACTGAGTCTGCTCTTCATCCATTACATGTTTCTATTAATAGTCTTGAGGAATCTACAAAATCATAATCGCTTCTACAATGTTAAGCAACTTTATGAAATATGATATCCTTCCAATTGCCCTTTACATAAATTCTCAATTGCTAAACTTATATATAAGCATTTACACTTTCCTAATAATTTGTCTACTGCTATTAGTGATCTTTTTATTCATAGTAAAACCTCGCACAACTACATAACTAGATTATCATTAACTGACCATCTATACTTACAATCTAACCGTGCATTCTCTCTTCGACGCTATTCAACAGCTACAAAATTTGGAATAGTCTACCAGACCATATCAGATCCATCCAAAACCGTAATAGATTTCAAAAGCTTCTTAAAAATCATCTACATGCTAGTTGGTCATCATAATTATTCATGTTTCTCGAGTGTTGATTTGTTATTTAATCTGCTATATTCTTACTAACTTAATTTTTAGCCTGGATCGATATTATAGCCTAATTATGTTATAGATCTGAAGTCTAATAACTTAAATTTAACTTAATAACTTAAATAACTTAATAACACGTAAATTTACGTGTTTATATGTTTTATCGGTGGCCAGCAAGATAGGGGTATGCCCTCACTGGTGGCCGATATGCTAGTAGCTATTTGATTGCTATGTCTTGAGCACATCTGCACACCTGTGTTTATTTTAAGTGCAATTTTTATAGTTTTGTGTTATTATGGTCTACACTATGTTGAATCTGTGTTTGTAATCTGTAATTGTCAATGGATTGGTGTTGATGCTGAAATAAACACATATCTCTCTCTCACTGTAAGATGTACTGACTCTACATTATTGAGTTTGATATTCATTATAATGGGATTATATATTTATCATACTAATTTATCTTATTTTAATTACTACTCATAATAGTCATTATTAATTCCACGGATTTCTAGCAAAACGTACTACTGTGTCAGTTCTGTATCCATTGTAGAAGGGCTACTTTTTATAAAAGTTTATAAAACATTTCTTCGATAGGCTTTTAAAAACAATTCTGGTACGTTTATGATCTATATCATCTTTATGCTAAGTGAAATTTATTGCATATTTAATGTACAAAATGATTGAATATATGCATTTTATTAAATATAGAATAACGTTGTGTTCCGCAAGATTTCTCCCTTCTAGATGAGTTTATTACCCATGAGTTTAAATTACCATCTCTTTTTACATAACTCTTTTTATGATCATGCTAAGCTCTTCGATTGCCAAAATAATTTTGCCCGTGGGTATCTATTTCCTCCAATTTGGTTTAAATAACATTAAGAACGAATACATCGTAAGCTGCGGGTGTTCGCAAAGGTAGACTAAGGTGAATACTGTAGGAATCAGCAGCTGACATTGTCGTAAAAGTTTTTCATGTACCGAATATTCGATAATTTGAACTTAAAACCAGTTTAAAAAATCAGATATTTTTTTATAAAATATCTAGCTGTATCTAAAAGCTAAAATGATGCTTAAAATTATATTATTTAAGGCTAAGACCAAATTTAACACCAGTTTCCTGCTCGAATAGCATATCAGTGACAGGAAGAGCACTGGATGTGAACCCTGCACTTACTAATCCGCTGTCGAACAACTTAGCCACAATCCATCGGTTAAACACTATTATTTATAGAATTGAAACCGGCATCTAATGAACTGCAACAGGAAGTGTAGCCGAAATGTTCTTGATTTCAGGCACATAGGCATAGTTGCTATTAATCGTTTGGCCCAAGTATAGTAGTTATACATAAGTAGATTTCTCTTTTGTAAACTTGAACAGGTTTTACTGAGCAAGTCTGATTTATTAAAAAATTCTATAGTTGTTTTTATGCTTAGAATATACAACAACCCAACATATGGTACATTAATAGACATGTAAGTTAACTAATAATAATGTGACGAACAGTAATTGAATAGGGAAATATTTCTCTCTCTCGCTCTCTCTATCTCTTTCATTCTCTCTCTCTCTCTCTCTCTCGCTCTCTTTACCCAGTGGCCTGTTCGGTTGACATATTTACACTGTGTGTGTCACTGAAATGCACTCAATGGATGATCATGCAAAACCCCAACGAAGGCATGCCTCATTTAAACCCTTATGTAGCCTTTAGGAACGCTATTGGTTTCAGGCAGTTTTCCACTTCCTTCCCAAAGAAGGATGTACTTTAATTAATGGCTATTTGCATTGAGTGTGTCTCTTATGATCAATCTCGATCTGTTATTCCTGCAGTAGCCTAATCTTACTTTACTTATATTTAAATATTTTTTCTTTATTTTAACTTTTACTAAAAACACTGCTTTAGAGAAAAAGGACATTTGCAACAGCCCGTGACCCAGAAAAAAGCAGCACATTAAGTGACGTGGAGATTTCGACCTTTTAGTGATATAAATTAATTTCTTATGTTAGTTAATTATTTAATCTGAGATGTGTAAACTTCAGGATGTAACTTGCTTGGAGTTTGTAAAATACTGAAAATGCTACACTGTAGTGAATTTCATATGATTGAAATATTTAAATTTGTTGGCTTTGAAAGGGCTGAAACCAAAGGATAAGCTTTATAGTCAAATCCAGCTGTTTCTAGTTATCTACGCTACTTCTAAACATTTTCTCTGGTAAATATTTCATAGTCTAATTGAAATTCAGTCCGCTGTTCAATCAAATTATATTAAGTTAATATATTAATTTAGTCAGCTTACATTATTTATAGTTTTAATGATAATAATAACTTTTTGAGAGTAGACTATTTTCAAAATTTAAAGAGACAGTGCAGTGGCATAGAACAACCATTATCTGGTAACAATGTATTTCTGCATATACTTCCATGATTGAAAAATATTTAAATTACTAATGTAATAAAATTTTAAATCATACGATATTTGTCAAATTGCCCCTAGATTGTCGCAGATTGTCTTAATTTATTATTAATTAAGTAATTAATTTTTTAGTCATGGAGACTTTAGTATTAGCATGGGAAGTCTGTAAAATATAAACAAATTGTTTATAAAATGAAGCTAATTGATTCAGTTCTATTCGTTAAGTTTGACCTACGCACGCCTTGATGTGTTTGTTTTTCGCATTCTTGAGAATGAACGTTCTGTTCCGTTTGCAGAATATTGACTCAATTTGAAGATACATATCATAGAATTCCTTTATAATTCTTCAAATGTCGATAAATTATTTTTCTGCTTGCGTACACTTAAACTGGTAGCCTATCGTAGCAGAACCTCTTACTCAGTTTGAAAAGGTAACTTTATGCCTTCTGATCTTCGAAGTTTCGTCGTAGTTATTTTCAAATTTGGTCAACTCTCTTCCCTTTTTATATATTTCTATGTTGGCGTCGTCAGTTTTTCATCGTTTGGAATTTTCAGTAACTTTTTCTCGACTTTCTCTTTTTGAGAGTTGAGGCTAAAATCTCACCTTTATTGACTCTACTGCAGTTTTTCTATTTTTAAATTTAGTATATTTCAGTTTCGTTGAAAATTACCGTTAAAATTCTTACGATTACACTTTATGATGATCTCCTTTACACTCATTTTGTCACTGATATTTTTATCCTTCCTTGCATCGTATGATCTACCTTCATTCAGTTGTATTTTGATATCTATGGTTTATCACGAAATGTGCTTGTTAATTTCTTCGGTCGATCTGGTTGTCTACATTTTCCTGATATCTTGTTCTGTACTTTCTTTAATATTAATCTTTAGTGGAATAGTTTTCTTTTCTCACCTTCCGTTTGACTCTCTAGTGTAGCTAAATTCTGTGAAACGGCTTTTGCTTCGAAACAGTGTTTCATCTTAGTCAATTTTTCTACAGTTTTAACAAGCAATATCGCAGATTTCTGTTTATTTGATTTTCTAAAGTTAATAGTAAATTTAAGAAGCTAAGATTTCGTGACTTATTTATCCATTTTTATGTTCGCCTGCAAAAGAAGATATCACGACGTTGTTTGGTTAGTATCATTTGCTGTTTATCCGTCGCAGTTTTTCACTCTTCAGTATCGATATCTTACGATCCAGGATCTGCATTCATAATTTCATATCTCCTTCAACGTTACTCGAGCCATTCAGTTGACTCTTTGTCGTCTGTAACTAACCAATTTTTATCTCCTTCTGTAGGTGTTCTTTTACATGCAGTCGCCTTTATTATTTTCTATTCCACGCAAACGATTAATGATATCTTTAAGATTGGGTTTATCTTTACTAATTATTTCGACCTCCGAAAGCTTCGCTAGTGTTTCAGAGTCTTTATTACAGAAGTGTTTTCTTGCTCGACCGTTGTGCAACTCATCATGAGTGGGATCTTCAACCGGCCTCTCGCCTTTCCCCCGTTTTATGTGTTTCCCTTGACTATAGGCCTACTAAATTTCTTCAGCTTCTTGAATGGTTTTGAATTGAATGGTAGTATATCATCATGCGGAGATCTATGATCCGCATACAAGCTTTGCCTGCTATCAGCTCTTCGACGATGTCTATTATCAAACGTATCATGTCCTCGGCGACCAGTTCTTTGACGACCGCTGTGACGTAGTCTGTGATGTCCACGGTGGTTGCTATGTATGGGAAATTGAGGAGGTAGTCTATGATATCCACGGTGATTGCTATGTATGGGAAATTGAGGAGATAGTCTATGATATCCACGGTGATTGCTATGTATGGGAAATTGAGGAGATAGTCTATGATAACCACGGTGATTGCTATGTATGGGATGCTGAGGAGAGATTCTATTCTTCCTAGGCTGATCACTGCTAAACATTTTCTCCAGCCAGCTCTCAGCTCGTGCAATACGTAGTTCATCTTCTTCCTTTTGTCTAACTAAACTACGCAGCAGGTTTCGTTTTGCCAAATTTTCTTTGGAAGGCTTCCCTCCGCGCTTGCTGATAAATATCAAATTATCTCTTTCACAAACAGAAACTGTTCGACTTCTGTAAAACCTTTTCCGGCGTCTTCCCATATACTCCTTCTGACATGGACAGTGTTTTCTTTTAAATTTAGGACCTGTTATATTATGCATTGCTCTCCGTCTAGGGCGCCTATTCGGCTTTTCTCTGTGTAAAATATGATCACGATGTGCCTTTGGCGTCCGTGCTACTTGTAATGGTATGTGTGGCGAATGCAGACATCTGTGCAATGAATCAACTGGGCTACCGTCTCTTCCCCTCCCTCTATTTCTCCTATGTTTCTCTCTTAACGCAGTCCTGTTAGCATTTCTTGGTGACATATTCCTCTGATGTAAATTGTCCATCATTCCTGCGTCTACAATACGATCACACCCTACTTCTCTCCTTGGTGTGGCATGAAGTAATCGATGTGACGAATGTCTACGTCTGGGTAACGAAATAACTGGGCTGTTAGCTCTTCTATCCCTTCTTTGCTCTCTGATCTCATTTCTTTTAACATTTCTTGGTGATTTACGCATATACTTTGAATTGCCTAATATTTGTGGATGTAAATTAGGCTCTTGATGAGTCTTCTTCATCCTTGTAGCTTTGGGTGATCCGTGTGGCGAATGCCTACGCAAGGGCAATGTAGTAGTTGAACTAATATCTCTTCTCGCCCATCTTCCTTTCTTATGCCGCCTTTGTGCACTATTTCTATCTGTATTTCTTAGTGATTTATGCATATACTTTGAATTGTGTAGAAATTTTGTATTCTTAATGCGGTTGCGATAATCTTTCTTCATCGATTTAGCTGGAGATGGTCTACGTGACGAATGTTTACGCCCATGATATAAAGCAACTGGACTTCTGTCTCTTCTTGCCTCTCTAAGGGTCGTAAGACGCTTTCGTACTCCATTTCTATCAACATTTCTTTTTGATTGACGTACACACTTTGATTTTTCTAACATTTCTGGATGCAAAATACGGCCATGGTGAGCTTTCTTCGTCCGCATAGCTTGAGGCAATCTGTGTGATGAATGCATACGCCTGTGTAATTCATGAACTGGGCTATGCTCTTCCCCTTTACGTCTATTATGCTTATTTCTCTTTCGTGGTACATATCTATCTGCATTTCCTCGGGATTTGCGCACACACCTTGATTTATCTAACATTTCTGGATGTAAAATACGGTCATGATGATACTTCTTCCTCCGCATATCTCGGGGTGATCTTTGTGGAGAATGCTTACGTAAAGACTGTAAAGCAGTTGAGATATTGTATCTTCCTTGCTCATGCCGCCTTCGTACTCCATTTCTATCTCTATATCTTGGTGATTTATCTTTCTTCATCGGTTTACCTTGAGGTGATGTATGTGGCGAATGTTTGCGCCCATGTAATAAAGCTACTGGACTTCTGTCTATGCCGGTCTCTCTAATGGGCTTCAGAGGCTTTCGTACTACATTTCGATCAACATTTCTTGATATTTTATGCTTATACTTTAAATTTCTTTGCATTTCTGGATTTATAATACGGCCATGATGAGCTTTCTTCATGCGCATATCCTGGGGTGATCTGTGAGGTGAATGCATGCGCAAGGGAAATAAAGCAGTTGGGCTACTGTCTCTTCTCGCCCTTCTATGCTCGTTTCGATTTCGTAATTCATTTCTATCTGTATTTCTTGGTGAGTTTAAGTCAGGCATTGAATAAATTGAGATTATTCCCTGCCAGACACTATTCTCTTTCTAAAGTGTATGTTTATACTTTCATAAGTGTATGTTTTATACAACGGATTTTAAGAAGATATTATACTTGCAATAACGTTTTCTTCTGAATTTATGAGAGCGCATGCGCTTACTGTTAATTATAGGCTTGCTAGACATAATCCATGAAGACATTATTCATTTGGCTATGGTAAAAATAAACAATTCGCGATAAGTCATCATCTTCTCAGTTTAAATGGGGTTGGGATAAGAAAATTTTGTAGCAATTTCTGAGGCCTAGGCTCTCATCCACCAAATGCTCTTTCTCGCGTTCTTTTGTATCTTTGTACTTTTGTCACCGTTTACGGTACGTGCAGTCCACAGTTTGTTAGCAACCGTGCTTCAGCAACTATTGCTTCAGCAACCGTTACTTCATTAACCCGGACACAAAACAGGTAAAACATTTCGCTAGAAATATATCAGTACATCATGTTAACTCCATTTATTCATCGGCGCATGATGATGCTTCGATGGCGGCAAGGCTTGACATGACTTAACCATGTTTCCAACGAACATTTTCGCCGTCCACTGGCAACGACATCTATATTAGACAAAATGTGGGAACAAAGGAGTTTCTGGGTACATGAGTACCCACATATGATGGGTACCCATGCATAAACAATGATTATTGCTTTGTAATATGCTTTCAACTTTATAAGCGTGACAGATACAGTGCTCATAATAGAGCGAGAAAATTGACAGAGTAGGAATATGAAAATCGGACTTTCCATGCACTTGGCCGAATAATTTAACTGTTCAGATAGCTGAACAGTTAAATTGTATGGGTTTCCCGTCAGTTTTGAAAACTGATACTCGTCAGTTTTCCCATTATTTTTTGCCCACACATGGTCAGTTTTATTGTACGATTTATTGTACAATTTATCTGTTCAGAATTATCTGTACAGTTAAGTCGTATCTAGTGTGGGAAAACTAGGTCACCGCTCATCAGTTCTCTCGTCAGTTTTCCCGTCGGTTTTACCTATACACTAGGTTGATGACTATTTTAATTTTTTTCGATACAAAACTGAAACCCCATACATTCGAGGAACAATTGCATACAATGACAGTAGCAACATCAACTTTTTTAAAAATTGAAAAAGTTCCCCCTCCTTTTACTTTTTCTTCTTCACACATATACCCCATTTTGACAATCGGTTTCAATTTAACACTGAATTATATATGACGTTCTAGACAGCTTTTAATCACATTCCCAGTTAATTTCTCAGTTATTTGATGTCACCAACGCTATTGGAGAATGGAAAAGCACGGAGGATAAACAGCTCTACCAGAGGAAAGTTAAGAGTGGAGGAAGATTGGCTATTCAACGGTCAAAAAAGCCCCTTTGGAATCAATCCATCCCAGAAAACAAATCCGACTATCAACAACTCAACCTCAAACCAGCTCTCCTCAATCTTAACCCACACAAAAACATAACATTAAAAACAACCTACTGTCTAAGAATCTGCGGATTCTGAAACCTTGATTATTCACCCGTGTCGTCAGCCTCTTCTTCCACGTCATCTTCGCCTAAGTGCAAATAGAAGAACCAAAGAGCAAGCACTAGAACAGTGGGTTTACTTGTACTGAAATGCATCATTTCAACACAGAAAGCACATGACGTTCTGGCAATCATTGCTGAACAGGGTCATGATGTTCCGGTTCCAAGTCAGACGGGTGTCAGGAGGCGAGTAATCTTTGAAGGAAAGAAAATGAAAATAATTCAAAAACTTCAAGACAAAGATCCCTATTGTCTACAGTTTGATGGTAAAAGATTGCAAGGGGAAGAGTATCAAGTAGTGCTGTGAAAAATATCACAACTGAAATCAAACTCGGCATTCTTAAATGTGGCAGTGGTTCCGATGAAGCCATTCACAAGGAACTACATCAGCTACTCTATGAATATGATACTTGGGAAAATATTCGCATGATTATCTGCGACACGACCGCAGTAACTACTGGTCGTTTTCACGGGATTGAAAAGCTCATAAAGAATGATGTCCTGAGCAAGGGCTTTCAGAAGCCACAGTATATTGGCTGTCAGCATCATGTACTCGACCTCCTTCTGAAGCATGTCATGGATTTTCCTATTCAAGAGACAACGAGCAAACCAGAACTTAACTATTCCTTCATTGACAAATTAACAGAAAACTATGATTCTCTTCAGGCTGTTTACCACCTTGTTGAGACCAATGATGTTAACACAGACGAGAACCCTGGATGGTGAGATGATTTCAAGTTCTTATATGAACTTTGTCTGGCATATCGTCATTACAAAACAACTTCAAATTGGCCTCGACTCAGCTGGAAGAAACTCCCGAATTTACACCAGTGAAGATGAAACTCGCGTGCGATATACATGTATGCTGTGATGGCATTATTTTTTATACCAGAGTGGCGTAGCATTCTCGCTCCAGCGTGCGACTTCATCTTCTTCGAATGGGCAAATGCTTGGTTCCATTCGCTGTTAATCTACAATGAAGCGTCCTTCAATGAACTGTTTACCTCACTCACAAAGATAAAGTGCAAGAAAGCAATTAAGTGTTTAGAGACAGATGGGTCGGTCGAAGAGTCATTAATTGGCATTCCTAGATCAAACCAAAGTGCTGAACGTGCTGTAAAACTGAAGGAGGAACTGCATGAAAAATTGAAAAGATGAATTGTTGAATCTAAAGTTCATAGGAAAAAGCAATTTGTAAACATTTCTTATACATTTTTTACAGAATACCAACTGTTCTGCATCTTATTTGTTAATAAAAGTTGCTTACTTATTACTTTACTCTTTTGAATACAGAAAAAAACATCATGTCCTGGAAAAAAAATGTTTCAATTTTTTCCTTCGAAGGAGGGGGGAACTCTTTTTACAAAAAGTCGAAAATACAACTTATATTCTTAAATTACTCATAAAGTTTCCTCGATTGCAAGTGGTTTCATTAAAACAAATTTTTTGTCATCACCCTACTATACACGCTCAAATTTATTGTAAAATTTATTGTACAATAAATGTACGTGATCCTGTACATTTATTGCATGATCCTGTGAGGGCCTGTGCAATGTGAGGGCCTGGGCCTGTGTGATCCTGTTAAATGTGCAATATCCTGTGAGGACCACAACTGTACGAACAGCCATTTAAAACTTCAAGAAGTTATCCAATGTTTTGAACGTGCAAAATTAATTATTTGATTTGAACATACACACTGAGCTAGTGAGACTTTCAAAATAATCATTCATTTAGTGATCATTTAATATAATTATAGTAATAAATATATCCCTAATTTTTATTTATTTGTTTACTAACATACTTAAATATGACGCACTCTATCTAATAAACACTGAAAATTTCAAAAGCTTGTTGGCAGTTCCAGTATTACAAAGGCAGAATCTGAAACATTCTTTTTGGGTCCTGTGTGTATTGATCGACAAAATAGCTTGTACTACAATCTACGTTATTGATCAATAAGACACTTCCCTACAATCATTTTAGTGATGTGTCGGCTCCTTAGAAGTAGTATATAATTTGACGTAATCTCTTTCCGTTTGTCTATTATAATTTTTGTATCAGAGGCATCGTTTATTAGACCAAATTCGTTACCGTCATTCAAATTATAGTTGTCATTATATTTTCATATAATTATGTACATTATGTATAGTTGCTGAAGTAGTTTGAGAAAAGTTCAGATTTAAATCTACTGCCAATTACAGATGTTATGTAGTCTCCGTGAGAGATGACTCGCAGCTAGGGGAGATGAGAGGAGACCAGAGAGACAAGTGACAATAATTTCAGTGTTCTAGGTCATTTAGTTTCCATATTTTAGACTTGCATATGTCTGGCAGCTAATTACACCGGTTGTGACCTCTAGCCATAACTCATTAGGCTAATTACTTTTTCATATGTCGACTTTTCATATTCCCGTGTTTTGCTCGGGTGTGGTTAGACCACTGCAGAATCTGGCAACCGCAAACAATCTGCCGCGTGTACGTAAGAGGCGACCATAGGCAGGAGCTGAGGATGGCAAGAGGGGACCCACCTCACCATGAAATATTTTCCCCCAGGATTAAATGGTAATTAATCCACCTAACTGAGGAAGGCAACGGGAAACCACCTCAGAAGCCATACTTTTTCCAAGCTATAGGCTACATAAGGTATGGATAAGGCATAGACTTTGTGAAGGGATTCACTTGTTGATCTAAGGAGTGCTCTTATGGAGCTGGAGCGAGAAAACAGACTTTGAGTATGAATATGTACCTTGAACCTGCCACTTGGGCAGTGCACTGAAGAGATGTCGACTTTTCGCTACTCGTTTATTATGCATTTTGCATCGATTGTTTAATTAATATTCTGATTGATTTATTGATTGATTCATAGCTCTACGTTCAGTGGCATCGTGTTACGTCTCGGCTGTTTAATCACGTCATACAAAGGCGAATTTAACGTCTGTGGGTATAAGTGCATATATACATTCTGGAGAGAGTAGATCAGAGAAAGTATTCATTAGTTTATGAAAAGTGCAATTACAACACTGACAAAATGGATAGAGGACTAAACAAATGATTGCCTGAAAATTTAATCAGTAAGCATTAATAAACTTTTGAGCATCGTTGGTGCTATGATAAACACTAGAATTATTTATTTAGTCCTACTACTCACGTGAATAAAACCGTTATTTAGCGTGCGCTTTTTTAGTGCCAGTGTTTTAAATAAGGACAACATAAGTCAGTGTTTTATTTATCGAAAAAATCTTTGTTATAATACAAAACAATTCATGTACAAGCAGTGCCTGCAGCATTAGGCTAATAGTTTTACGTAACAACCACAGCAGTCACTGTTTTATGTGACAATTGCGTTCAAGTTAAGACAGTGTAGGTTAAAATTACCTATTGGCATCTTCATGGCAGTTCAGCAAGAAATGTTAAGCTTAAAAGTAAAGTAAAGTAAACATGCATTACAGTGAAATGATCAACTATGTCGATATCTATCACTTTTTAATGCCACATGTTTAAACCGTTAGGCAGTTAAATCAATTTTCCGTATAACCAGTCCAGTGAATGTATTATATTAATAATTATATTAATATTAATTAATAATTAATATTTATATTAATAATTAATTGCAATATTGTGTTATTACAATTATCACTATAATGGAAGCTTACTAGATTCATTCGTAAACATTTTGTCCGTTTAATAAACGCAGCGTATTCACTAGTTAAATAATTAATTAAACAAAAAATAATGACAAATATTTTGATAATGACTAGCTAAATACCTAGGTATGAACCTGAAATAATTGAGCATAACGTTCAACAAAATGGTCAATCGAAAATCTAACTGTTTCCCCAACGATTGGAACATGCGATATTAACTTAAACAAATAGCATTATGGATACAAACACTTGAATAATATTTATTTCTTATCTACATGCATAACTTTATCAAATTTATATTTTTTATTGTTTCAACCACAGTACTCCACATATTGTAGGTTATAAAATCAGTGTTTCGTCTCATGTAACCGAAGGGTCGTTTAAAATCGCTGGCTTGGCATTTTTACTAAATATCTTAAACATAAATACTAACCAATACAGTTATAATTTTATAATGGCATTAATTTAGCTATCGATTTATCTTTAGTTGGGTTTAACAATTGTACCATTGCCGCGACGATGATCGTGTCTCACACAATAAGACGTTCAACTAGTGCTAGAGATGCAGAGTTCAAATCCATGAAGATTCCAAACGGCGGATGTGCCACAGAAAGACAAAACGGCATTATATTTCTATCTGGAAACTCATAATCTGCAGCAATTAGGCTTGGATATCAATGCAATAAATTATAAAAAGTACTGATAATTCTCTATATTCTTCGACAGTAATTAATTAGTACTGAAGGCTTACAACATCAACGTATATTAATATTATCACGATAACTTTGAAAGCATTGAAAACCGTCAAGTAATCGGATTCATAAAACTTTTGTAACTGAGCCTATTTTTATCGTCCTTATCGCCTTATGAATGAGCTGCTTTATCTTCTTTTTCGCTTTCAGCTTGTCGTCTCTTTATCTACGCTATTGCTCTATCAGTGGATCCGGGTTTCATTCAGTAGGCGCGTCTTCAGTTGGTGGTGTTGCTTCGTCTGCTGGTGGTGTTGATTCTTCTGCTAATGGTGTTGGTTCGTCTGCTGGAGGTGTTGGTTCCTCTTCAGCAGGTTTTTCGGCGGCATCCTCTGCAGGAGGGTCACTAGTAGCAACGTCGTTGCTGGGCTTTTCTTCTGCTTCAGCGCCTTCCTCAACTTTTTTCCGCAGGCTTTTCGCTTTTTTAGATTTTTCCTTTTTCGCTTTTTTGGTTTTTTCCTTTTTCGCTTTTTTGGATTTTTCCTTTTTCTGTTCTCTTTTATCCTTTTTATAGTTGCATGACTGGAGTTTTTGGTCTTTTAACTTTTTTACTAGTTTTTTAATTTCATCGATATTTTGAACTACTTTGTCCGATTTCCCTGTGGACTTGCGCTTGTTATCACAGTCTTGACCCGCATAAATTCGTAATTTTAAATTTTTAGAATGGTCATTAACCGGTTTCACCTTTTTTAGATGCTCCTTTCTCGCGCGTTTTCTGCGTTTGGTGTGTTTTCTTCGCCTGCGGGATTTTTTACTTTTACGTTTCCGTAACATTTCTGAATAAAATGGTAGCAATAGCTTAGATACGTGAACGGGATACTTACTATTCCTACCAGGATATATTCCTCGGTGATGCCCGTGTATATTTATTCTACGAGATCCGGGACGATCTCTTCTACGAGATCCGTGACGATCCCTTCTACGAGATCCGGGACGATCTCTTCTACGAGATCCGGGACGATTTCTTATACGAGATCCGGGACGATCTCTTCTACGAGATCCGGTATGTCCTCTTCCAAAAAATTTGTTATGATCTCGTTTATGAGGTCCTTGATGATCTCTTCGCTGAGATTTATGATGATCTGTTCTTTGAGGTCCATGATGATCTTTTCTATGAGGTCCATGATAATCTCTTCTAAGAGATCCGTGGTCTCTTCTCTGAGATTTAAGATGGTCTGTTCTATGAGGTCCGTTATGATCTCTTCTTAGAGTTCCGTAATGATCTTTTCTATGAGATCCGTGATGATCTCTTCTATGAGATCCGTGATGATCTCTTCCATGAGATCTGTGATGATCTCTTCCATGGTATCCGTGATGATCTCCTCTATAAGATCCGTAATGATCTTTTCTATGAGATCCGTGATGATCTCTGCTGTGAGATCCGTGATGATCTCTTCTGTGAGATCCGTGATGATCTCCTCTATGAGATCCGTGATGATCTCTTCTATGAGATCCGTGAGATCCGTGATGATCTATGCTGTGAGATCCGTGATGATGTAATCTATGATTTTTATGAAGATTTGTATTTCCGGAATGGTCTGAAGATAATTCACTCCTTCTATGACGATCACTGCCGAACATTTTCCTTAGCCAGTCTCTCGTTCGAGCCATTCGAATATCCTTTTCTTTTCTTCTATCTTCTTCTTTTCTTCTATCTTCTTCTGCTCTTCGCGTCAGGTTCCTTATCGCCAATTTTTGAATTCGTTTTTGAAATTCTCTGGTTTCCTTGCGTAATTTCTTGTGAGTGGGCTGTTCACAAACAAAAACTGCATGTTTTCTGCTGCGACATATTTTCCTACGTCTCTTTATGTACTGCTTCTTGCGGTTTTGAAAATGTTTCGTACACCTGTAACCAGTTATATTATGTACTGCTTTAGGCTTAGCTCGCCTGTGTAACTTTTCTATATATAAAATATGGCCATCATTTGGTTTCTTCATATGTGCAGCTTGCGGTGATCTGTGTGGTGAATGTGCATGCCTGTGCAATACAGCAAGTAGACTTCTATCTCTTTTCACCCTTCTACAATGCATATTTCTCTTTCGTACTTCATCAGTATTTCTTGGGGATTCATGTCTACACTTTGTTCTAAGTAATATTTCTGGAAGCAAAATATCCCCACGATGAACTTTCTTCCTCCTCATGTTTTCTGATGACAAGCGTGGAGAATGCATACACTTGCGCAGTAGGGACACAATGCTTCTGTCACATCCTGACTCTCTATTGTGCCGCCTTCGTCCATCATCTCTACCAATGCCTCTTGGTGATTTATGATTATAGTTTGTATTATCTAACACTTCTGGTTCTAGGATATGATGAGACTTCATCAACCGAGTAGTTAGTGGTAATCTGAGTGGTGAATTTATATCAAAGGGCAATAAAGTTCTTGATGAGTTCTGGCTATACATATTTAACATTTCTGGATGCAAAATATCGCCGTGATGAACTTTCTTCGTCCGTGCCTGTTGTGGTGATAGATCAGACGAATGCATGCCCCTGCACAGTACAACAACTGGGCTGTTTTCTTCCGCCGCTCTATTATCTTTATGTCTCTCTCGTACTCCATTTCTGCCAATACTTCTTGATGACTTATGCCTATAATTTGAATTGTACATTGAATAAATTGGTACTAGTTTTTGCCAGTCACTATTTTCCTACTATACATTTCGTCTTTCTTCAACTATATGTCTTATACAGAAGACACTTATAGATACTTTTCTGCAATAAAATAATAACATTCTCTGCTAATTTGTGAGAGAGTAGAAGTTTAAAAAATTGTTATACAGACACAGCCAGACATTGACTGAGGCGATATTACAAATTAGGCTATGCTAAATGCAGACGTTTTGCTAACCGAACATAAGCATATTCACTCAGGTTGTCTTGAAGAGAGTAAGTAAAAGTTGTAAATGATTATGAGCAATAGCTTAACAAACCATGCATGGGTTGTCTTAAAAAGATCTTCAAGTCACTGAGTTATTAAGAAACACAGTACAAATTAGCAAACTAAGATGAACAAAGTTTTCTGATGAACCGGTGCATGGTTTGGATTTGACGGTAGGTGTCGTGTGACGAATGAAAGATTAACCTCTTTTAATATGTTTTCTGGCTGAATATGAATATTAGTATGATATGATAGGATGATATTGATGATATGATATGATTAGTATGATATGATATGATGATATGATATGATGATATGATATGATATGATTAGTATGATATGATATGATGATATGATATGATATGATGATATGATATGATGATATGATATGATGATATGATATGATATGATTAGTATGATATGATAGGATGATATTGATGATATGATATGATTAGTATGATATGATATGCTGATATGATATGATATGATTAGTATGATATGATATGATATGATGTGATATGATATGATATGATATGATGATATGATATGATGATATGATATGATATGATATGATATGATCATATGATATGATGATATGATATGATATGATTAGTATGATATGATATTATGATATGATATGATGATATGATATGATATGATTAGTATGATATGATATGATGATATGATATGATGATATGATATGATGATATGATATGATGATATGATATGATATGATTAGTATGATATGATATGATGATATGATATGATATGATGATATGATATGATATGATGATATGATATGATGATATGATATGATGATATGATATGATATGATTAGTATGATATGATAGGATGATATTGATGATATGATATGGTTAGTATGATATGATGTGCTGATATGATATGATATGATTAGTATGATATGATATGATGTGATATGATATGATATGATGATATGATATGATGATATAATATGATATGATATGATATGATATGATGATATGATATGATGATATGATATGATGATATGATATGATGATATGATATGATGATATGATATGATTAGTATGATATGATATGATGATATTGATGATATGATGATATGATATGATATGATTAGTATGATATGATATGATATGATGATATGATATGATATGATGATATGATATGATTTGATGATATGATATGATATGATGATATGATATGATATGATGATATTGATGATATGATATGATGATATGATACTATGATATGAAATGAGATATGATATGATATGATGATATGATATGATATGATTAGTATGATATGATATGATGATATTGATGATATGATACTATGAGATAAAATTAGATATGATGACTAAGATGAATATGAAAGTTGATATGATGAACATGAATATGAATATGATGATGAATATTAAGATGAATATGAGGCTAGCTGCCTGATAGTCCGAAGATTTGCTAACCTCCCCTCCCTTCCCAGTAATGAATAACTTCAATAAGATTGCAAATTCTCAAAATGTTAATCGCATATGCAAATCAAATATCGTAATTTTATTTTGGTAAAGAATAAGTGACAAGTTGAGAAAAAACCTTCATGAGCGGCGGAATATGGCAGCGAATTTTGTTTTACGAAGGTGTGCCTTCTCAGATGAGACAGAGATATGTACTAGGCTCTCACAAACAAAAGAAGCCTTCCATAATAGGAAGGAACCTTTAAAAAAGTCTAAAGGAAACTATGCAGACAAAGATAATACAAACCTTTGCATAGGCTATGTTATTATATGGATGTGAAACATGGACCTTGAGGAAGGAAGATATCATGAAGCTAGTAGCTTTGGAAATGTGGAGATGGAGAATAATGGAAAATATTTGCTGGACCCAAAAAGTTACAATAAAAGAAGTTCTAAAAAGAGTTGTTACAGATAAGCAGTTGATAAATGCATTAAGCTAAGGTTAACGTCAGTTTCCTCACTAGAAAACGATGTCAGTGACGGAAGAGCCCAGGATTTGAACCCCACACGTACTGATCCGCGGTCGAGTATCTTACCGACTTCGCCACTAGCTCCAGCCTATTAAGAAATATAAATCTTGTTCCTATTAGCAATAGGAACAAGATTTGGATAGGACATATTTTAAGGAGAGGCTATTTACTAAAAGAAATCGTAGAAGAAAGATTGAAAGGAAAGAGAAGCAGAGGCAGACTTAGGGATGTTAGATGATTTAAAGATCCACTCCTACATGTATGTGAGCAAGAGTAAAACTGTAGACAGAGAAGAGTGGAGACTTTACACATCATGGACCTGCCATAGTGCATTGAGAGAGAGAGAGATGCTTTATTTTATTTCGATTCAACTGAACAAAACATATGTAAATGCTACATACAAGCAAACGAACCAGCAAACGAAAACATTCAAGAAAACTGTGAAAAGCATGTACAGCAAATACAAAATATAACAGTAAATATTACAAATACGGGTAGCATCAGTGATGATACACAGTATTTTATCTAGCTGAGCAACGTACCGAACAAAGTGCCTTTTACAGAAATTGTGGTACTCTTTGCCAATTTTGTGTATTTTTATAATTTACCCCCCCCCCCACATAAAACTTGCCTGAAAGTCGCTATACTAAGGATATAAATTTTTTATATAAATTGTTTGAATTGTTAACGGAATTACAATGATTATTATGAACAAATTAGAGTCTCTTTGCATGGAAAGACTATGACTAATTATATCATTTAAGCTAAAGTTTAGTAATATGAATAATAATTAAATGCTAAAACCTTCCAAAAGTTATTGCTACAAACGTTTACTACGTTACGTTTTAATATACTGTATTCTTCAAATGAAAATAAATTTTATATACTTATTGCAGTTCAATTCTAAGCTAATTATTAGATATCCTTTTTACATAATAGAACTATAACTTTTATCGTTACTTAATTTTAGTCTATCGTATAGATCCTACAGTTAGAGCTTCAGCTTTTAAGAGTTCATGTTAAAGTCAAGCTCTTTCCGATTAAGTCATTGATTTAAGATCCCAATTCAAAATTAGCTCCTGCAGTGTTATCATTAATTTTGTTAGCCGACATCTTTTCTAGTTTTGCATTTTATAAATAAGAAATCTGCTAGTTCTATAATTCACTGCTAACTTGTAAACTAGGTCAATATTTCTTATTGGTACACGCTCCCTGAAGCATGCTAAAATGTATACAAGCTAATTGTGAACTGATCAACTGTGTTGATAGCTATCACTTTCAATACCACATGTCTAAACCGTTAGACAATTTAGCTCATTTTTCATGTAACTAGTCTTGTGAATGTCCGAGGTTTTACTCTCAGCGCGGCTGGGAATCGACCCTTGAGAATTCAATTCACCCCATGATCTGTCATTTAATATTTAATAACCTGACGCCTGTAACCACTACCCTATGTTGATGATGATGACAATACTAATAATAACTAACTTATAGTAAATGCGTATATACTGTAATAAAAAGTATTGTACTTATGTAACTCATTCATATTACTTAGCCTACTAATTATTATTATACTTATTTCGGACAATTTATTTATTTGTTTTGTATTCATATTTTGAAATGACGTACTTAATCTAGTAGAAACTGAAGATAATAAATGTTTTTGTGAGTTTTATTTCTAAAAATTCACTGATATCTCTAGTGGTGTTATTGTGCCGTTGATATAGCGTCGCGAATTATGTCTATAGAGGTAAAACATGTAGATTAAATCCTAAAGCCTATAACTACATTCTTTGGTTATATAATATTCATTTATATTTGTTTAGTTATCTGATATTCATTGAATGTCTTAATAGCGTAGGGGTAACGTCATGAAGTTTTAAATGACAGATCCTAAGGTTCATTGAACCCTCGTGGGTTCGAACCCCAGCCGCGCTGATCTGAGAGTAAATTCAGGTTCATTCACAGGACTGGTTATACGGAAAATGGACTAAATTGCCTAACGGTTTAAAAGCAAGTGGCATTAAAAATTGATAGATATCAACATAGTTAATCATTTCACTATAAGGAGTGTTGACTTAGTAAAGCAATTTTAACGTCATTAATTTATTTAAGTAGTATGCTTTATGATGTGTTTGTTCTGTATGTATTTATTTTTAAATATCACTTCTTTATATTTATATCTTTGGTAGCCGTTTTGTTACACCGTGTTACATAGGCCTAAATCAACCTTTAATTTGCTAAAACGTGTTCCAATGGAGCTCGTATTTCTTTCCAGTCAAGGTAATGTCCTATGAACTTACATGTATATATCTGAAATAAACTAGTGATGATGATGCTATTTTAATTCAATCAGACAGTAAAGTAAATTTGATAAAATTTTTATTGTTTTTAAAT
The DNA here is from genome assembly GCA_905160935.1 of Enchytraeus crypticus. Lineage (NCBI taxonomy): Eukaryota > Metazoa > Annelida > Clitellata > Enchytraeida > Enchytraeidae > Enchytraeus > Enchytraeus crypticus. The sequence continues at coordinate 664,406 of CAJHZI010000904.1, read as the reverse complement.
ATTAAAGTGTATATTGTTTGTTTATATAAGTATCAGCATATTTGTCTAATAAATTGAACTTTATTTACAGTTTTAGAATAACGAATTTACTACCTAATCTCCAGAATCCGTAGTGTAGCCAAATTAGTGTTTATTAATTTGGCTAGCTAGCTAATTAGTCTAGCTAATTGTCTAGCTAATTAGTCTAGCTAATTGTCTAGCTAATTAGTCTAGCTAATTATTCTAGCTATTTGTGCTCTGTTGACTAAATTGCTGTGTCTGCGATTATAATTCATCACTATTCAAAAATTACTTAATCTTTTCTGTTTGTCATTAATTCTTACTCTGATAGTAACTAATTTAAATAAAGATATCTTAACTAGACGCATCCTTGTACACCCTTGTACGCATTTACTTGATGTATGCTATTTCAATATGTCTTAATTTCGTGTATGTCTTCATATACTGTATAGCTCAATACGTAGATTTGGGATAATAGAACATTGAGTCTACCTGTACATGGGTTCCCATTTTCTTGCTCCGTAGCTTATCTCTGTTATTCGCCTCAAAAAGCTTGCAGTTTACAAATAGTATGTTTAGAAATTTTCGTTGCTCAGTGCAAGTAAAACTCCATTGTCTAAATATTAGAATAACGCTATTAGAATGTCGAAATAGCGTAGGGGTAACGTCATGAAATTTTAAATGACCGATCCTGAGGTGAATTGAACCCTCGTGGGTTCGAATCCCGGCCGCGCTGATCTAAGACTAATATCTCGGACATTCACTGGACTGGTTACACAGAAAATGGAATAAATTGTCAAGCGGTTTAAACATGTGGTATTAATAAGTGATAGATATCAACATAGTTGATCATTTCACTACAATGCGTGTTTACATTTTTGTCATCTACATAATCAACCGATAAATGGCGCTTTTATTCGTGTAAGCGTCGATGTTGTTACTAACATTATTTATTTACAATTTTTTATGACGCATGTTTGTTTATTTAACTTATGCATTGAAGCATTAGTGTTTTTAACATTAAATGTAATAATGTTCTATTCGAGCTATTTACTGAAGGAGATGCTGTTGTTTTAGGAATTTTCATCAAAAATGGATTGAGTTTTATACGCCATGTCAGCAATCAGTATTTCGTGTGTTGATAGTAATAAGATAATCGGTAAGTCCAGATAGCGACAACTACTTCCTGAAGCAGTGGCAGCAGCTGTTCTTGTCTTGTGTATTAATACGGAAGGAATAACATACTATTCGATGCTAAATAATGTTAACCGGAATTGTTAGAGAAGTCGAATACTGCAATAGTTCTATTTTCTGAATGAGCCATTTTTTCAATCAGTCCATTTTGAACAGTTCAGGAATATAACTGGCTTTGTGCGAATAATTCTTTTTCACTTTTGACTCTTCTATGAAAGTCAAATCTACTCTTCGTTTTAGTGGTGTACAAAATCTAAAAATGCATATTATGTATACATTTATACATGTGTGTATATATATATATATATATATATATATATATATATATATATATATATATATATATATATATAATCTCATTTAATCCTTCAGTCTTTAGAACCTGACGCTTAAATTTTTATTAAGATGTAGATTAAACATTATTGCAAATCGCTAATATTGACATACTCTCAAAATGGCATTATTTTAACTAAATGTTCATCCTTTCTAAAATGATGTTTTCATACAATTTCTGCTGTTTATGATGATCATTATTGACCGTATCTTATACAGTAGGACCTCCTGTTAAAATGGTGCAGTGTTCAACTCCAAGCAAAGCCCGGGTCATTGATAGCCTAGTGAGATAAGTCTCACGATGCTATCTCACCATTAGGTTAATGGTAACCATTAACCTGATGCTTTTAAACTGTAACAACAATGCATTGCTACAACAATGCAAAAGACTAATGGATGTATAATAATTTAGAATACTTCCAATTCAGTATTTCATTTGTATACAGTATTCGATATTTTGTGGTCCGGGTTTCTAGAGAATAGACCAACCGTTGACTGCAATTGTCACAAAAAGCGACAAAGCACTAAGATCTAAATCAACGCCAGATAGGGCATTCGATTAGCAAGTGCCTAGGTTCCTGAAATTTCTACTAAATTTCTATTCCAGACTCCAGTTAAGCTGGGATTCAAAGGATGATTATGAAGATGATGATAACGATGACAATGATGATGATATTAACGATGACTATGGTGAAGATGAAGACAATGATGATGGTGATGATGGTTCAGTGATGACTGTAGACAATAGCGATATATAATATAATTACTCTCTCATCTATATAGATAAATCACAGGAGACGGTTATTGCTGCAGCTGCTTGAATGTATTGCTTAATCTCCCCCGCTGTGGAAATAAATTTACCGGAATAAATAAAAGAATATGCGATAAGCAACAGATACTCCATTATTCTGAAAAATGAGTTTACCAAATGGATATTACAAGAATTAATTGAGGAAATCACTTTTATGAATAGAATTTAATGTTTACTGCGACTTACTTAACAATGAAAAATGATAAGCTTATGTTTAATTAAAGCCGCTAGACAGCTGTGTCAAGTGTCGTATGATTGACAGATGAATATGAAGCTCCGCGAATCACGTAGAGGTAAGCGTTGTGTCTCAAGAGAGCGCTACGGTCAAAGAAACAGAGATCTAAGGCAACGTAAACACGTGAAACCGTACCCATCAAAGCATCGTTCAGCACAGGATCATACAGATGGGCCGGACTCGTTCACAGCTACGCCCTATCATTCTCGAAATCATTTGACGAGATCCAGATCATACGGTGCAGCTGGAGTAACCTGTAAATGCATTTATTCGATTGATGCTGCCGGAAAGGTTCATGTAGTTAAAACGAGCGATACTCCATTTACTATGAAGCATACTAGACACACAGGAAAAAGAAGCAGTCGATTAGCGTGTAAAGCATTTTGTACCTGCAGATCGCCTATCACTCGTTCTACAATAAGAATATGTGATGATAGCATCGCCGAGAAAGATCTCGCATCGTCGATCAGGCGTATAAAATTATTATTAGCATCTAACGCAAACTCATCTCATTTTCGAGAACACTCTAACAGATCAAACCGTGAGAAGACTGGTTGTAGTGTAAAATGTAGATCAAAACAAGATCGTAATGTCTGTCCTGGTTACTACGAGATTGGAAATGTGTCTGACGAAGAATCGTGTGGCGATACTAAATATTTAAAATTCCATTCCTCTCGTGACCACCCGCATTCTAGGAGGTATGGCTTAAGCACAGGAAGAAGATTAAAGCGCTCAGAAAATGTGCCAATGAGGTACGCGAAGAATCCATCTGTTGAAATTCAGCATTCTATTCCTGTTTCTTCTTCAGTAAAATTTCCCGTTAATATAGCAGCTAATATTCCTCTTCATGTTCCGGCTTATGTTGCGGCTGATATTTTGGCTTATAGTCCTGTGTATAAATCCTCGAGAATTAAACCTGTAACAAGAAGGAATATTGCATCAAACTACAATGACAGTAATCGATATAACACGCTAATAGACAGTAATCCAATGCGATCCTCTAGAAGGCCCATAGTCAATCCAACCAAGGCGTGCAAGGATAACGGAGGCACTGATAGAAGAAGGAATTTTGCGGATATTAAAGGTAATAAATACTCTACTATTAGAAATAATCATCAAACGCTATCTAAAATAATATCTAGAATGCGAGAAGCAAATGAAAATGATGAATCTAGAAAGCAAAGAAGAACATATATTAGCAAGGACAGTTCATGTCATCGCCGTAACAAATATTTAAATGATAAACGAGATCGCCACAGAAATGGCAGTTTCAGACCCACAATGAGAAATTTATTGAGAGATCCTGTAATTTATTGGAACAGAAAAGGTAATTCTTTCAATAAATCATTGCTACAGGGAAGTAATTCAAGAAAGCCTAAAAGAAAAGATGGTATTCAAATGAAAGAAAGCAAAGAAAGAAGTAAACGAAAGCGAAGAAAGTACCTAACTATATCGCATAGTCACAGAGACGCGTGCTACAATGAGGGAAAGTTAAAACCAGTGAGTCAAATTAGGCACGATTCCCCTGCGCAATTTTACAATATGTGTCGCGGATTTAAATCTGGTAATAATAATAAGCTCCACAGTGAGTGTCGCTCTAGACAAGGCAGCCGATACGATGAGAGGAAAAGGTCTATTCCTAAAAGTAAAATTATGGAAAAGCTACGTAGCCAGAAACACGATGCAAAAGCAAGACTTGACATGCATAAATCCGATGAAAATCACGACCGCCAGGTGCACAGAGAAGCACGACCACAAACTATGTGGACAGCCACTTCTAGCAATGTTAACACTAATGGACGTGTAACTGAAAGTTTATCTGAGAGATTCGTGAAATCCTCATATCAACCAATATTATCAAGTAGGCAGCATAAACGGCCAAAAATAAAACATTTTCAATGTAGCCAAAATATCAATATATCGAATGAGTCTTCGAAGTTCTTCAAAAGTAATAGTGATGAAAGAAGAAATGAAAGGCTAACTAAAACGAGAATGCGCAATCCGGATAAGTATTATGACAGACAGAGATGTCAGCAAAGGAAAACCCGACATTCTTTGAATTTCAATCATAACAGTACAGTTGGACTGAAGGACCATTTCAAAGATTCATATAGTGATGGAGGATCAGTTATTTATGTTTTCGAAAGTTCAAGAGAATCGGCAAGTAATGACAGCAATTCATCGCCATATAACGGTAATTCTAGGTGGTGTCACACGCGTAAAAGGAAGCGCGTTTATATGGAACCCCGTGAAAGTAACGCAGATACTTCCGCTCAATGTCATTCGGAAGACGGGCGTTGGAATAGATCTCGATATGATCAACGTGAAAGAAGTATGTTAAGCGGCTTCAGTGAAAACCTTTCAAAGAGCTCTAGTAGTATATGTTCCAAGATATATAAAGATTGCAAAAGAGAGGTTAATAAAGAATTGAACAAACCAACACGTAGCTCGTATGACGACTCGAATTTACGAAATTCAAGTTCAATTTCAATTGTCACACATAAATCCGATAAGAGAGATCCAGATATTCAAAATGATTCTCTAACTGGACGCGAGGAAAGAAAACGACTGCGACGCCGTCATTCGTCTTTACCAAGAAAGAAACGAAAGTCCAAAAAGAAAAACAGAAGGCGTAGATCAGGTTCTAAATTAAGCTATGCTGACAGTTTAAAATGTCACATAGACAACTTGACTCCACGACGGATTTCACTATCACAGTTCAAATTGCCTTTGGCTGTGTCAAAGGAACTACGTCACCCTTTAGCAAGCGAGCGTTTTGAAAAAAGGAATGGCAGTAAGTGTTGCCTCAATGGAGATATGCGTAATAACAGAACGCGCTGTAGAAATAAAAGTGAAATTTTAACAAATATTACCGATTCTGAAGGTAGCTACAAATGGGAATGCTGGTCGGAGGGAAATAATTCTATCAAAGGTAGACATAGCCACGTGTCTCATACAGAAAATGATTACAGATCAGTGCATCGTGACAAATTACCCTTTTGTTTGAGCTGTGAAACCGTTGGTAACACACATCGTGATATACCTTTTACATCAGACTATGATGATCTCGCGATATACAATTCTTGTTGCCAAAGAAATAAAAAGCTTAGCAAAAGGGCGTTCAATAGTTGTAGAAGCACTCGATCTGGAAAATCCGAACGAAACAGCTCAAAGCTTGATAAATTGGAAGCCTCTCCTCTGCAAACAGTTAAAGAATTCTCGGGCCCAAATGACCTTTCTGAATTAATAATAGAAAGCGGCAGTCAGAAATTGAATTCATCATCAGTGTCTCTAGAAACCTTCTGCTCCAAAAAACTTTCTCTTTCTATACATTCTCCATCATTGCTAAATCAGGTAGCAGGCCTTGAGAACAAATTCGAACATACCGATTTTGTTGTAACGCCCGGTTACAGATGCTTTGATTTGAAGAGAGATAACTTAAATAGTATTTCAGCGTTATATAACGCTCGCAGAATGCGTAAATTCCAGTTAAACAGTGACGATGAAAGTACCAGCACTACCGATATGTCGAAAGAAAGAAATAATAGTCATCGAGATTCAGATGATCAATCAATAATTTCTTCAGCTACATGTATTCTAACTAACGAGGAAGAAGCTGTTCCATCGGGAAAGATTTTCTTAAAAAATCTTGCTATATCAAATCCAAGACGTTTTAAACGCCTAAGGAAGGTAATTAGAATCTATGCTACAAAATATTTCCGTTCACTTCGTTCGCGACATAGAAAGAGGTTAAAGAAAGACAAGAAAGAAAAGAGAGCTACAGATAAGTCCAGTGCAACTGACATGTCAATACTAAGTGAAAGTTCATATAATACAGTTCCGATAGATGGTCAACAAAACAAGTCATACTACGGCACTAAATCAGCATCAGACATACGTCAAAATCGAGCTCTTGGGTCATTTATTTCCTCCATTCCAACTAATGAAAAAGACACTCTCCCGTTCAGCAAGAAATTTTTAGTAGATCTTGCTAAATCAGACCCGAGGCGTTTCAAATACTTAAGTAAAAAAATCAGACGATACGCGACACAATATTTAAATACTCATAGCGTAGGCAGTAAAACGCGGCGATCGAACTTAATCAAAAAAATAGTCAAGGCCAGCGTCATTGATATGTCAAAATTGGACGAAAATACAGAAAATTCATCTCAATCAGATTTCTGCTCACAAAATGGTGCGCAATGGAGCAGTGAATCAATGTCAGATATACCTCATAGTAGACTTGTTAAAGCTGTTAATTCATCCATTCAAATCAGTGGCCCAGAAGCTGTTTTTTCCGGCATGAAGGTTTTAGCAGACCTTTCCAAATCAAATCCGAAAAGTTTTAAACGCTTGCACAGAGTAATTAGAAGGTACGCTACAAAAACTTTTCATTCACTTCCTTCAAGACGTAGGAAGAGAAAATCGAAGAATAACAAAGTCAAGGATAGATGCCAAACTAATACTGATAATCCGACACTTAACGAAGATGCTAAAAAAGCTATTCAGCCAGATGAAACCACAAACGGAGAGTACTGTAACATAAAGTCAGCAACAGATATTCGTCAAAGTAGAGTTGCTAATTTAGATATGTCTTCCATTCAAACCAATGACCAAGACGTTGTTCCTTCTGTCCAGAACATTTTAGCAGAACTTGCTAAATCTAGCCCGAAATATTTTAATCGCTTGCATAGAGTGATTAGAAGATACGCAACGAAATATTTCCATTCTCTTGCTTCAAGGCGCAGAAAGAGGAAATCGAAGCCGAATAAAGTCATGGATAGATCCAGTACTGCTATCAAGTCAAAACCTAGCAAAAATATAAAGAATACGGTTCCGCTAGATGGGAAAAAATCTGAGAAAAACTGCAACTTTGAAGCACGAGTGTGTAATCATCAAAATGGAGACGACAAATCAGATATTTCCTCCATAAAAAATAATGAGGCAGACATAGCCAAATCTGACAAAAAATCTTCAGCAGATCTTACTAAAGCAAATGCGAGACATTTTAAACGCTTGCGCAAAGTCATTAGAAGATATGCGACAAAATATTTTCATTCCCTTGCTTCAAGACGTAAAAAGAGGAAATCGAAATCAAAGAAGGTTAAGGATACTTACAGTACTACCAGTTTGGAAAAACAAAGCACTGACGGAACAAAGACATTTCCGGTACCAAGTACACTGCACGGTGCTAAATGCAGCCAAAAGACAATATCAGACATTCGTCCTTCAATTCCAGCTCCATATGTTACTCAAGATATTTTTCTGCCCGTCAAGAAATTATTAGCAGATTTAGCAAAATCAAACCCGGATCGTTTTAAACGCTTGAAGATTTTAATTAGACAATGCATAAGCGGTATTGAAAATTACATTCATTCAAAGGGCAGAAAGTGCAATACCATGATTAACTGCGTTTCAACTATTATTCACGAGTCAAAACAAGGAGACGTATTTAAAAATATTACTTTAGTAGAACGTTGTTTAAAGCACTTTCAAAACTGTGAATCATGTTTAAATACTTTAGGCACTGTGCATACGCAATCCGAAACAAAATCGGATGCTCAAACAAAAGCACGCAAAAGTTTAAATGCTCATCTAGCGACATGTATAAAATCTCCTAGTAAGAAGACAAGGTCAAAAAGAAGTCTCAGAAGATTCAAACCAGCATTAGCTAGTGGCCGAAAGAAAAATCCTAAATACGTTTATTTAAGAAGTCGCAAGTGCAACAAAATATTCAAAGTAGATAAACGAACTGTAAATAAACTTCGGCCCAATCATATGTTCTTAACGCATGGATCAAATAAGATTCTGATTAATGTTAAACCTTCAGCAGCAGATCCTGCTACACTATATTCGCAAAAGATGCAGCACATGCCGAAATTAAATATCCCACATCTAAAACCTATATTGAAATCGAGAGAGAATAAACAAAGACCCGCTGATTATAAGCAGGAAGACTTGGATGCAATGAGTTGCAATTTAATTTTAGATGCAGCACAAGAGTCTAGAAGCATTTGTAATATTCCAAAATCAAATCCCATGAAGTTAGCGGACAATATGGTTAAGATATTTCTATCGAAAAGTCTTCAACCACACACCGATTCAATTCTAGGAGGAACAAACATGAGAAAATCTGTAAAACTATTATGTAACTGTAACAAAAATGCCAACAATTTATTCAAAGTTAGGAGACCGACTATGGAAACTACGATTGCTAAGATACCAGTTGCATGCACAGCCGCATATATTCAAACATCTAGAAGAATCAAGGCTGCTGGGTTGATTTTAACCAAGCTGATTGACAAAACAGCTCAAGATAACACACTGGCTGCAAAGAAAAAGGCAAATTATGAACCAACTGAAGGCAAAATTGCTGATAGACAGCTGATTGAAGAAATGAATGCAATTAGCAAATTAGTAGAAAGCCAAGCACCGCTTAGAAAACCGGCTGCAAAAGCAAAGTTAGCTAGAAAGTTGGACGACAAAAGCATCACAATTAACCAATCAGATAAAACAACGATGGCAGATAATAAACCCATTGAAAGTACAGCCGCTGATAGACAATCGGTTGACGAAACGAAGGCAGTGAGAATGTTGGGTGAACAACGAACCTCTCAGAAAAACCAAAACTACAAACAAGATAATCAACATGATAAAAAAGCAAATTCTCAGATCAACCGCAACAACACAAACGATAACCGACGAAATGCAAATTCAAAGGAATCTACTGAATCAAGTGAAAGTTCTGAAGAAGATAGCCAACCGAGCAAAGGAAAGAAGGCAGCTAAAAAGAAAAAAGAAAAGAAGGCAGTCAAAAAGAACAAAGGAAAGAAGGCAGCTAAAAAGAAAAAAGGAAAGGTGAAAAGAAAAACTTCCGCAAAGAAACCAGCTAAAAAATCAAAGGAATCTACTGAATCAAGTGAAAGTTCAGAAGAAGATAGCCAATCGAGCAAAGAAAAGAAGGCAGTTAAAAAGAAAACAGGAAAGAAGAATGCAGTTAAAAAGAAAAATGGAAAGAAAAATGCATTTAAAAAGTTTAAAGGAATGATAAAGAGAAAAACTTCCGCAAAGAAACCAGCTAAGAAATCAAAGGAATCTACTGAATCAAGTGAAAGTTCAGAAGAAGATAGCCAATCGAGCGAAGGAAAGAAGGCCGTTATAAAGAAAAAAGGAAAGGTAAAAAGAAAAACTTCCGCAAAGAAAACAGCTAAAAAATCAAAGGAATCTAATGAATCAAGTGAAAGTTCAGAAGATGATAGCCAATCGAGCGAAGGAAAGAAGGCAGTTAAAAAGAAAAATGGAAATGTAGAAAGAAAAACTGCAGTTGAAAAGACGAAAAAGACGAAATCGAACGAATATATTGCTCAAACTAATGACGAAAAATCTCAGTGGAATTTCCCTGGTTCATATGGTTATGAAAATTTCTATCAGCAGAATATGCCTCTATTTCCTCCAACTACACCTCAGCCTCCATTAATGTATCCGCCATTCGGCAGAATGGCTTTCGGCGATTCAAGGAGTCGTGGCTTCAGAGGTTACAATTCAGGTTCAGAGGTTATAATGGGTAAGAAGAAGCAGGTAATATGAACATACATTTAAGTTTTATTTGAATATGTGCGATTGTATGTAATTGTATCAATGTTGTTGAAAAGTACAATCTGACATAGGCTTGCCGACAGTGTGTAGTGTTACAGGTAATTTCAAGAACTGTTAAAGGCTGTTCTTGAGATCATGAGATCAATTTCTTGTAGAACTCACGAGAGGGTACAATTTAAAAATAGCTCTATAGCAGTAACTGAAGCAAAGCGTAACTAAAATGATCTTTTTATAATTCGATAATTTGTCAAGATTTTCAGTATTAAATTAGACATAAATAATTTTCTACTTCATATATGTGTGAATTTGCTCGACTGTGAATAAGAATGCCAATGTGCAATATACTGTAGAATCTGCTAACGTAATGAATTACCCGGATTGTCAATTAGACTTATGAAAATTAGATGTTCGATTTTTCTTTATATTTCTTTTTGCTTGAAACAGACTGGGAAGAAGACGAAATTTCTCGGATTGTCAATTTGACTTTATTAAAATTAGATGCCCGATTTTTCTTTATATTCCTTTTTGCTTGAAACAGAAGGGGAAGAAGAAGAAAAAGAAAGGTCGAAACCGCAGAAGAGGTCGACGGTCGCGGAAGAGATCTCGAGGTAGGTCTAGAAGACGAGGTAGATCATCTCGAAGGAGATCACGCAGGAGATCACGCAAGAGGTCACGCAAGAGATCAAGAGGGAGGCGTGGCCCTCGAAAAAGAAAGAGAGGAGCAAAAAGGCGGAGACCTGTACGCCGACCACCAAGAAAGAGGAGGAAGAGGTCCAGACGTCGTCGACGACGCAGAAGGAGAAAGTCAGGAATGAAAAAGCGAATAAAAAAGCGCGTGAAGAAACAGCTGAAGAAGAAGATGAAGCAGAAAATGAAGTCAAGAGCGAAGTCTCGAGCCAAGGCGGGAGCGAAGTCCAGAGGCTTTTAATCAGCTTACACATTTCAGAAGCTTGGACGTCAAGAATGGAGGTTAAGCTTGGAGGGTAAGCTTGGAGGTTAAGCTTGGAGGTTAGCTTTGAAGTTATCCTTGGAAGTTAATCTTGGAGGTTAAGCTTAGAGATTGAGCTTGGAAGTTAACTTGGATGTTAAGCTTGGATGAGTGTTAAGCTTGGAGATTAAACTCGAATTGGATTGGAGGTTAATCTTTGACTGTGGATGAGGCATTAAAAGCATGTGTATTTACATCAAATATATTTATAATTAAGTACATGCGTTATGTTATATTTATACTGAGGTTTTAGGTTTTAAGCTCATTAATCTCTACGCCGTGAAATTGGCAATAGAAGTTGCTTTAATCTTTAACATTGAGATGTTAATAGTTCCAAAACGACATGTACTGTAGCATTGTAGCGTAATTCTTTTCAAAAATTACATTAGATTATGTTTTGAATGAGACATGTCATATTAAGAAGGATTTGAGCTGCATTTTCCACTGAAGGAGGAGCTTCGTCTACTGAGAATTATCGTTCAAATCTGAAAAGTCGCAACACCTCGCTTTCAAAGCCACCCAAGTGACAACTTTGATCAGCCTTGTACCCTTTTATATGTAATTAACTGCAAGAAATTGCAAGAAATGTTAACTCATCTAATAGTTTATATACAAATGTAGGATACAAAACTACCTCCGAATTTGCAAACGATTAGCTATCTTGCTAGTTGTAAGACGATAAAGATGAACTTTGAAATTTAGCCTTGTCGTTTTACTGCGTTTAAATTTGGTGTTCACGTGATATACGACTGCATTTATTACCAAGCACATTGGTTTAGCTAAACCTGCTTTGTATAAATTAAACATGAGTAAGATTTTGTCAGTTGTCGTATAACACACATTATAGTGAAATGATCAACTGCGTTGATATCTATCACTTTTAATACCATATGTTTAATCCGATAGGCAATTTTGTCCATTTTCCGTGTAACCAGTCCAGTGAATGCCCGAGATTTTACTCTCAGATCAGCGCGGCTGGGATTCGAACCCACGAGGGTTCAGTTCACCTCAGGATCTGTCATTTAAAACTTCATGACGTTATCTACTCCTCTAACCATTGCGCTATTGAGACATTCATTGAATACTGTTAAAATACTGTTAGTCGTACTGTTAAAACACTGCAATTAATTCACTAGCGTTATGTAGAATTGCAATACAATTAATAATAAGTGCCAATATAATCTCTCCGATCTTGTAATTGCATTTGCACTTTCCTGGGCTAGCTACTATCCATCTCTTTCCCGAATAGATCAATATCTTTATCCTCTTGCCTAGGTGCTTGGGCTTGCACATGTTTGATCTCGCTATCTCTTGTGTTCTTTGTATACTCATTCGTGACCGTGTGGGTGTTTTGGCGTCTGTTAATGCAGAGTCTGCTTGATACGTCCTTAACATTGCCTTATGGCAAGGAACCGGACGTTAAATTTTTATTGATTAATTGATTGACTGATTGAATGATTTATTGATTGATATGCGATCAGATATATGATATAGGATCTGATGTGAGCTGGTTAGCGGATCTGGTTCGCAGGTTGAAGTCCGTGCAAAACTCCAACTGTAAATCTATAACCTTTTGAGAGAGGGAAGCGAGGCTATCCTTGCCTTTACAAATTTTAGTCTTTGAGTACCATTCATTACGGCTAGGAGCAAGAGCTGGTAAAGCTAAGGTTAACGTCAGTTTCCTCACTCGAAAGCGATGTCAGTGACGGGCGAGCCCAGGATTTGAACCCGCATCAACTGATCCGCGGTCGAGTATCTTACCCCCCCGACTTCGCCACTGGTTCCTGCTGGTATAACACCATTTTTTCGAGTGGGTCTACAAAAGTAATGCCGTAGTATAAGTTTAGTCGCTGAACTTTCTCGTTCTGTTATTTCTTTCGGAGATTACATGTAGATCTACTCAAGAATTCCACATGTTAAAGGGAGATCTGTAGTTGCCACTTATAACAATCTGTACAGTTGCTCCTGACTACTTATGCAACGAAATATCTAAAAACGTCAAAACTTCATTACGTCAGTCGTGCCCTAATGAAGCTAAGGCACGACTTTTAACTTTTCACTTTCTTAAAAGTTTACTTAGAGATTATTTATTTTAGTAAAGGTATGTTTAATTGAACAAACATTTTTATGAGTGCCTCTCTAAATATTTTGTTATTGCCGGGCACAATAAGAGGTTAGTATAGGGCTAAACGTCATGCACGGAACTTGTCATATTTAATTTTTTTTCTGTTATGATCTATCTTATGACAGATCCAAGGCACGTATATCTCCTCATTATTTACCATTAATCTTATTGTTATCAGTAGCATAAGTGTCTTCTGTTACACTTATCGAGTGCTTATTCATAACTTAATTCAGTAGTGCCCTATCATAACAATACGTCTACATAAAATATTAGTAGGCTTTTGATTCCAATCTGCGTCCTTTATAGATTGGGCAAATAACCCAAACAGGCCCAAACCTTTTATTTGTAAAGACTAGACCTAACTTAACCTAACCGAACTCAATTTTGAACTAATTCAATGGCTACCCCGACCAACTACTGATTGGATCCAGAATCTAAATTATTATCCTACATACACTCGTTATTTAGATGTTTCTGATTGGTCAGTTAATATAATTAGCTTTGCATATCTATTTTATATGCTATCTGGCCGACATTTATTATGTTAATGAATAGCGCTAGTATTTACATGAGGACAGCCAATTCTCACATCAGCATAATTTAAATAGCGGCTGTAGTGCAGGAGCACCACAACTCAAGGGCTAACAAACAACGCTATCTGCAGCGGCTTGGATTCTGCAGAGTATAAAATGTTTACACTCGGCGCTGGTTTCAGTAATAACTCTACAGTTACAGTGTACAAGTTTTAGAAGGTTTGGATTGAACAAAACAGAGATAGAAGAAAAGAAGGTTTGCACTGTGTTTTAATTCTAAACTTTTTTCTACTTCTCTGTGAAGGAGTTGTAATATTAAGAATTGATTTCAATATACGTAATAATTGAACAATGTAAGTGCTGGTAAGCATTAACAAATTAAAGTATTCGATAAGAATTACAACAAAGAAAAACATCTGCCCAGCAGTAACATGAGTTTTGATTGTGTGGCGTTGGATAATTATATACTATATATTAGCAGACTAGAAGTTGCCTTATATAAGACTTATTAGAAGGGCCTCTTAATAGAACGCTAGAGCTCTCTCTCTCTCTCTCTCTCATTCACTCTCTTTAATGTTTTGACTAATGGTAAATGTAGTGACAATATTATAATAGATGCAAAACTGTAAACTAGTGCAAGAAACCAGCATCTCGTAGAAGTAAATTTATATTGTATCTAGAAATGCGTATATCGACGAAATTGTATTTATTTCAAGAACTATGAAACACTAGTACCATCAAAAGTTGTACAAACGAGAAACCAAAGGTTCTACACAAGTACATGAAAGATGAAGCTGCCATTATGATCGAGGCCTTACAAACAATAGTTTTACCACAATCACTTTACGTTGAAGCGAACACGAAACAAATCAATTGCAGAATACAAGTATTATATTTTATGGATCAATACAGACGCACCAATTCAAAAATCCACGGAACAATATACGATTAATACTTTTTGTGGGTTTCGAAGGTACGAGGGTTTCAGTAAAATGTGATTAAGTGTATATCGAAACAGAAGCTAAATATAGCAAACAAAGACCCAAGTATATCGTTCACAGTACCGCAGAGAAATGAACTACTTTAAATAAAATATAGTATTTTTAGCCATTTCAAATTAATTTAAAATTTGAAAATATAATAGAGAAGAAATGTGTTAATGTCCTGTCGTAATTTGTTAAAGATTGTGAAGCCCATCAGTGAATACCAAATTTAACTTTTTATAAAATATAATAAAGACTTTTTGATCTTCATTGTTTTTGATGTTCACTATTGATTTATTCAAAGGTTTGACGATCTAAAAGAGAAAATATTAATGTGCTAGTTGTGATTATCATTAATCATTTAATAAACAAGACGATGTTAATTATAATTAGTTAATTATAATAAACATTTATTGTTAACCAATCATAAGTCTTTTCAGCATATTTAGTCACGCGCTCTGCAACCGCCGTCTGCCTCAGAGCACCACTCGAGTAATATGGCTTTAACTTCCTTACAAGGGCCCATGGAGGGTTACTCATGTATCTGAGCTTGGTCTGGAATGGCGCTACTAATAGTAAAATATCATTAACCATGAAAAGAATTGATAATAACCTGCCCAGAATCTGTAAAATAGTCTCGAAGACCGTTCGCCAGTCCTGAAACTGCTGTAAAATTGTCGGAGACAATTATTAGAATTATTGTAATAATTGCTATATTTATAATTATTATTACTCTTGTTATTGCTGTTGTTGTTGCTGCTATAGTCTGCTGCTGTTACTGTTTCTGTTATTATTATTATTGGTATTATTATTATTATTATTATTGCTATTATTTCTATTATTGTTTTTTTAAAAATTTTTACCCTGGTGTAAAGAACCTGGGGTTTGATAAAAACGATTCAAGCAATACGTGCTGAATCGACGCCCGGCTACTCGAGGTCATCAAACGGCTTAAAAGAATTATTGAAGCAGACTGCATTAAATCTTTACAAAGTCATGGAAAGCCTTTGCCAAAGAAAAGAAGTCTCTCGCTTATCGCCGGTTTGCTCTGCAATAAGTCTGCCTATGCCATTAATAAAGTCAGCTCATTCGGGATTCATCGGGTTCATGGTTTCAATGGCCACCTGGTTATTGTTATTATTATTATTATATTTTTATAGTAATAATAATAATAATGACAATAATAGTAATTATTATTATTTTTCATAGTGATGATGATGATCATTATTATTATTATTCTTATTACTATTATTATTATTATTAAATGCAGTCAATTTTTTTCTGAAAGACAGCATCACTGCACTATTTTGTGCATAATCATGAAGGAAGAAAGATATTGAGAAATACAAATTATACATAATTTTACTATAGTTACACATAATTTTACTTTGATTATGCATAATTCCACAATAATATTATAAGTATAGGGTCTACACAATTTGCAGCATACTGCACTTTAATTGCTTCAAAGTTGTATAACGTTGAGAACAAATGGCTTCAAAGATAAGAAAGGAGGGGTTAAAAATACATTTCTAAAATTTTGAAGCAATTAAAGTGCATTACGCTCCATATAATATTGTGTACCATTATATTTATTATTGTGCAATTATGTGTAATTATGCAAAATTATAGTATAATTCATTTTAAGTATAGCATTATATAAGTATAATATAGTATGTATAACTAGTATTACTCATGTCTCTCCTCCTTCGTGATCATGCAGTCGTTTTCGCTGTACTGATAAGTGATTGTCAACTGCAATATGCCTATCACAAGAGCGTCAACTATAGACAGTAGTTTATGTAGGCCAAAACTTACATGTATAGGCCTACTTGTCGACGAGCTTACGTATGGATGCGTTTTTATTCTAAATATAGTTTTGCGCAGTAGTGATAACCTTGTCCTCTAAGTAGAAATTTATAGGCCTATCAGACGAATAACAGTGTGAACCTGCTGGCTGTAGGTTATGAACCTGCTAAATTGTGTATTATGTAATTTATCACTTTAACCTACGTCTGCAGAAATAGAAATTCAAGATTCATAAAAAACCTTTTATCTTATTGTAGATAGTCAAGTAGCGTAGGCATATATGCTGTTTAAACTGATTAACCTATTCATACTTTTCAGTGTACTTTAATTGTGACTTTTATTTCGCACATAGTTTCACTGTGTCTCTCTCTCTCTCTCTCTCTAATGTACTATGGCAGGTCCAGAGCATGCATTCTGCTTTCACGCTTGCTATAGAGCATTCTATAGATTAACAGGTTAATCCCTTCACAAAAGGCTATATCTTACTCATTGGTAGCGTATAGCTTAGGAACAATATATGGCTTCAGATGTGGTTTCTCGTTTCCAACCTCAGTTTTTGCTTTGTTGCCTCTTACAACACATGCAGTTAACAGTTGGTCTATTAATCAGTGTCTCGGACATAACACGGGATGTTTCTCAATGTCAGCCGTTATTTACTATTTATACATCCCGCTTGCTAAGTCCATGACAGTTTTCCGGTGAAAAGTAAGACATCCATGTAATATATTCTGTAATTTGAATTAAAGCTTGAAATTTCTGTTTATTCTTTCAAGATTACGAAAATGTTGCTTATTTGTTTGGTATTTTGTTTATCACTTTGTAAAGAACTTTATAATTTCTTTTAGCAAAGGGGCCTCCAGGTGGGGCGCTTGCCCCTGGGGGCCCAATGGAGCCTCTTTATAGTGGCTGTGATATTGCTGATGGTGCCTACTGGGCGGATCGATGCCACGCAGCCACTGTGATTGTCTAATCCTGCTGCAGGACTCACCAATAGTCCTGTTCAATCCACTTCCGGTCATGTAACCGTTGTCAGTCTGCTGTCTGCAAGCTTTAGCTACAGCAGGCGCCATGCCGTGTCGTAAGTGTTTAAATTCATAATATATCCCCCTTTTAAAGTCTGTTTACTGTGTCAAAATTATGTCAGTGACGAGTCTTTCACCGGATTTGAACCCTGCACCTACAGATCCACAGTCGGACAATTACCACATGCTACTAGTTTAGCTCTTCTTCGAAACGTCCCTGATATATTGTCTAAATATAGAAAACCTCTTGTTGAATTTACTAGCTTGAAGCTACTTTGTCTTCATTTAATAAATAAAGCCACCAAATAGTTGGTATGAATATTCCTTTTACACTGCTTGTGCTGCTCGCCCAATCTATTTAATTCCAATTTATCTAAGTGGTAAAAGTTTTGCGCCGATTTACTTTATTATTTAATTGTATGATTCTCTTCGTCTAACAACTCTGGGTAAATAGGTGTTCAACTAGATAAAACGCTTCTCGTTACCTTTGATGGCCTATTGCTTCTGTCTCTGCTTAAATTGTTTGATTGATGCTATTATTTGTTATATTGCTTTCTATTCAATTTGACTAAATTCGTGTGCTTGTTTTCATTTTGTATGGTATATGCTGTGTTTCGATCTAATAAACATCTCTCTGTCTCTCTTCATTTTACGCTGCTTTTGATTTGCCCTGCACTGAGACGGGCCCTACTCTGAGATGGGCCTTGCTATGAGGCGAGCCCTGCAGTGAGACGGGCTCTGCTCTAAGACGGGCCCTACTCTGAGATTGACCTTGCTGTGAGACGGGCCCTGCTATGAGACGAGACCTGCTATGAGATGGGCCCTGCTCTGAGACGGGCCCTCCTCTGAGACGGACCCTACTCTGAGACGGGCCCTGATATGAGACGGCCGGATACCTCCTATTTCTTTAAATTCGAGGAGAACTTGTTATCAAGTAACTCATTCACTATTTTGGCTTCATCTGTTTCTGCAGACTGGAGAGATTGAGGCAAAGACTGGAGAGCGAGGGCCTGACCGTGATCATGTTGGGAGTGAACGCTCATCACAGAGCCTCTCAGCTCATGGTTGGGCAGTTCGATCAGCTGCTCAACTTCAGCGTCTATCAGTCAACTCATGAGAGCAACCTGTGGAGCAGACTAGGGGGAGCCAAAGACGATATCTTCATTTATGACGAGTAAAACGCTTTAGTTCTTTAATATTTAAACAGCTTCGTTAACCTTCAGAAATCTTCATTTGAATCATATCGTCCTTTGCTTTCCTATGAGCAGGTCCATAAGCAGTTGAAGACCTATCATTTCCATCTCTCTTTTCCATCCAGTGTCCATGAGCAGCGACCTGCGCCTATACCACCTTTTCTTTAATTCCCTTTACTTAAGACTGATTTTCTGGATTTTAGAATTTGCACCGTTTTTGGATCTTATTTTGCTCGCCGGCTTGATTTTGTCGCCATAGTGCTCGATGTTGTCATCGATGACTGTAGCACTCTAATTGTTGTTGTTGTTAATAATTATTTAAGAGTTAATGTAAAAGTTAACACGCATTACAGTGATATGATCAGCTGTGTCAACTTTTAATCCAACATGTTTAAACCGTTGTCAGAACAGGGTCTAAGCCTGATTCACAAATTGTCAGACACGGACGTTAAACCCTATTCCGGCCTGCATAAACTCAGTAGTGACTAAACTAATTAAAACATAACAAAATCAGTGTTCAGAAATTAAATAAGAAAAAAGAATTTAATACAATAAAATAAGAACACTAATACATTAATGAGGGCATACTAAACTCAGAATCAAACATAGCACAAAATCACAACCCCTACATTCCACTCAAATTCAACACTGTAACACCTTCCACTCAGTACAACATAGCTAAACTATAACTTTAAAGAAACACCCTTAAAACAACTACTATAACTAATTTATAGACCCGACGACTAGGTTAGAACTAATCTATACAGCCTGGTGCTATAGTAAAATTAGAACTAAAACTAGCGTGCTACTAATATATATAAAAACCTGCTATAGACTACTGGACTTCTAAAACTCACTGACATTCCACTATAACTACACCAATAGTATCCTAGTACTATAAACTAAAATATCTACGACTAGTATCCTGGTGCTATCGTCTATAACTCAACAATTGACTTGGAAAACCTCTTACGAACTAAATCTACCTAACATGCCATGACAACAAAGAAAATCCAAGTCTCCGAATATCGCTCACAACAAACCGCATTATCTTCTTCGCAGCTACGCGCGACAGCAAAAACAATACAACAATTCAATAAAAAATATTGGTTCCACAAGTACGCTTCCATAACTAGAAGTACGAACCCTGACAACCGTTATGTAATTTTGACCATTTTCCGTGTAACCAATCCAGTGAATGTCTGAGATTTTACTCTCAGATCAGCACGGCAGGGATTCGAACCCACGAGGGTTCAATTCACCTTAGGATCTGTCATTTAAACTTCATGGCTTTACCCTTACGCTATTAAGACAGTCCAAGCTTATTTTATTTTTAAAATTTATTAAGACATTAGAGCCGAGTTTAGGGTCAGTTGTAAATGAGCTTGTAATCTTATGTCCGGTTTCATGATTTCAGTTGTGGTCGACTCACCTACTTCCTTCCATTCCCTCACAGCTTCGTACCTTCCAGATTTGTGGAACTGGCCATTCGCTCAACTTACAATCACCAGATCTGCGGCCAACTGAACGAGACCTACGTATGAAATGCTATCATACTATGTGTAATAGAAAAATATAATGCCTAAAAGAGTAATATATAACATTAAAATACATAGTATGCATAATACGTACTCTCTTTATTCTTATATAAATAATTCAGTATTTAAGTATTCATATATACATAAATATTTACCTTATATGTATTATATATATATATATATCTATATATATATAATATATATATATATTATTATATATAATATATATATTAGATAATATATATAATATATATATATATATATATGCAGACTGGGGAAAAAAAATCCCCTAGCGAAATCTCAATAACTTAATAAGAAAACTTTACATATCTCTACGAAATTTACGGAGCTTCTAGGGGAGAAATTTCTGCGTATATCCTGCAAATTTGATGAAAATCTATTGATTACAGCGTTTCTACGAAGAAAGTGCAAAATCAGTTTTAACAAGGCTTTTTTTACCAAAAGTCTTAATAACTTGGACAAAACTCAAAATAATTTTACAAAATGTTCGGAGCTTCCAGAGGAGGAATTTCTACACATATCCTGCAAATTTGGTGAAAATATATTCAAAAGTGACAAAAATACAGCGTTTCTTCAAAAAAAAAATTTAAAATCAATTTTAACAAGGCTTTTTTAAACAAAAGTACCTGACATTTTCTTCATTTTTTAGGAATAATTTTAACAGAAGAACGAATTTTAAGCTTCTTTTATTGGAGTAGCTAACAAGGTAGTGCAGGCTTAAACTCCACCACTTAAGTAACGGGCCCTTTTCAGGGTCGTTATTATCTTTACAAGGAACGACATACATTTCGAAAAGCCTTATTAAAATTGAATTTAGCACTTTTCTCCTAGAAATGCTGTAATTTCGTAACTAATGAAAATATTTTCATCAAATTTGCAGGATATAAGCAGAAATTCCTCCCCTAGAAGCTCCGTAAATTTCGCAGAGATATTTTGAGTTTTCTTACAGTTATTGAGATTTCGCTAGGGGATTACTTTTTTTGCCCCAGTCTGTATATATATATATATATATATATATATATATATATATGTATATATATGTATATATACTATTATACTATATATATATATGTATATATGTATATTATATATATGCATACATGTATATACTATACTCTCCTACACACACACGCACACACAAAACATGTATATATATATATATATATATATATTTATATATATATATATATATATACATGTATATATATAATATTATAAAACCTAGTATACATATATATGTGTATATGTACATGTATATATATATATATATATATATATATATATATAAATATACATGTATATATATATATATATATATATATATATAATATTATATACGTACCGTACCTCCTTAGCTCTATAGTATTTGATTAACATACGGCTATTTACTTTTCTTAAGCTTTCATTCTAGTCTGACTTTATTTTGTAGAATTATTTCAGACTGCAGTCAAGTCCGGAGCTCTTGATTCACTACTCATTAGGCCTAAGTCATTTAACCTAAGTTAATTAACCGGGGCCAATTAACCTAAGCTTTAGTAAAATATGTCAGTAGGTAGTTAATCTCTAGCTACCAAGAGTTGTTGATGATGTTATCACTATACTCCCGGATTTTGGATAGCACCGTTTTTGGACCCCACACTCTGCTCATCAGATTTGATTTGGTACCACAGTGCTCAATGTTGTCATCGACGACAGTAGCACTCTAATTCTGTTGTTGTTGTTGTTATAATTTTATATTGCTATTGCATTATTAAGTATATACTGATGATATTTCAGCAAACAATAATTACATCCTACAGTAACGATGATCAAGGCTTCAAGTGTTGTTTTCTTTCACTGATGCTGTTAACTTGCTGCTACTTTAGCGTTGTGCTCTACTTTTCATCTTTCGTAAGCGTGAGTTGACAATACATTCTGCTAAAAGTGCAATGTTCAACTATTGATATAATTGCGAGTGGATCTTTAAATCATCTAACATTCCTTTGGATATACCATTATTCTTGGGGGGTTCTTCTTATATATGATGACGTGAGCCGCCCACCTATGCCTTCCTCAGAATCGACTAACATTTACTGGGCAGGGGCGTCATTCCCTGAGAAAACAATTCTGGTTACCCAACTGGTACTATTATGCCATTGCTATTCTTTTGTTATTGCAGACGGTAGTTAACATCAAGCCTCTGAGAGAGCGCTCCAATGCACCCAACACCCGAAGGAGAACAGTTGAACATCGCAAATGTAGTTGCCTGCCGGGCTCGGGCCAAACTCGAGGTGAGCAGCATTGCCTTTGTAGACTTCGTTCTGCTGGTACCTACGGGCAAGATCAGTCTAATCAAGAGTCTTGTTTCTGTAAATGGACTGTCGCTGAAGTTGAAAACAAGTGTCGCTGCCACAGGGGTCCTGAGGTCGCGGGGGAACTGCGTAACTGTGACTGCAGATTTGGTTCCGGACATCACGCGTTGAGCGATCAAACGTGCTACTGCCAATCGTCGCCTCAGCCTTACGGTAGATTTGCTCCGTCGAACGGTGATCGTTTAAACGTCTTCTGTACGAGGCACGCCCAGCCTCTGCTCTGACGAGATGCTGCCAGGATGTGACCTTGACCCAGCGGTGACCAGGTGAATATCGTCAAGATAGGATCCGGTGACGTCCAAGTCGGGGATTGATCCTGAGAGATGGGATTGGCAGGACCTGAGGGTGGATCAGTGTGACGCTGAGGTCAGAGCAGTCGCTGAGTGTGACAGGATGGCGCGACATCTGGAAGTTGATTGTGACAGGATGGCGTGACCTCTGGAAGATGATCGTGACAGGATGGCGTGACCTCTGGAAGATGAGTGTGACAGGACGGCGTGACATCTGGAAGATGATCGTGACAGGATGGCGTGACCTCAGGAAGATGATCGTGACAGAATGGCGTGACCTCTGGAAGATGATCGTGACGGGATGGCGTGACCTCTGGCAGATGATCGTGACAGGATGGCGTGACTTCTGGAAGATGATCGTGACAGGACGGCGTGACCTCTTCAAAATGATCGTGACAGGGCGGGATAAACCCTAGGAGCTGAATGTGAAGTGAAGGCGATGCCAACTGACGTCAAACACAAAATTGACACAACGGGAGTTGAGAATGATCGAACGAAAGCAGTGGCAGGTGAATGTGAATATCTGGCGAGTGATTGAGAGAGACTTGAGGCAGCGTTGGGTTCTCCTCCTGATCCAAAGAGATTTGAAATAGGTCGGAATGAAACGCTCAGTTCTGAAACGACAGTTCTTGACTTCGAGTATGAAGCAGCGCGGCAGACGACTGATCGAGCAACCTCTGAGATGACGCCATTGACCCATCTTGATCCGACGGACAATGAAATCAGGCCGAGTGAACTGGCGACAAGTGACGGGACGCCTCGTGATCAAAAATGTGAAACAGGTCGAGTGAATGATTTAGGAAGAGCTGATCGAGGGAAGGATTGAGAGAGAGAAGGGAGGCAGGCTCAAGGCCGCCTCGTAGGGGAACGGGCGGCTGACAGGCGCCTAGGCGTTAGGAAGTGCGGTGAAGGTCGTAGGGACTTAACAAACTTTATAGGATGAAAGCCGTCATCAGACTCAGATCTCTATTCCAATTCCTTCATTCAATTAGTAACATCATTAATAGCATTAATCCTATGGTATACATTATGGGCCGATGCCTAGTTGAGGTATCCTAGACAAGTGTAGAGTTAGGCACTGAAATGAACTCAAATCTCAATATTTCTGATGGTTACAATTGTCAAAAATATGCACCAGTAACTTCCTTGAAGAACTATCAATTTAGCCTTATGCTATTTCAATCATTGATTTGAACAAATAATTGTTAAATAATAATAATATTTGAATTCGTCGCGAAAGCGCGGTTATCGCAAGGTAGAACCTGTAATAAGAAGAGTTTTGGTGACGTGTTAACATCCTACCCGGATCTAAGCGACCCGATAACGCGCTGATATGCTCCGATAATTTTGATGAGTTTCGGCAAAAGCTTGAAGGCAGCCGAAATTCTGACGTAACATCGAAGATCATATCAGAGCAGTTTCTCGCTGCTTTTACCCGGAATTTTATACTATAAACATTCTCTGTTAACATGCTGAAAGGTGCTATTGTATATTTAAAATGCCGAACTATATTCTAAGTAACTGAAAGTTTTAATTTCATTAATAAATTGTTCTTTTATTAAAAACATGAGTTTCTTTATTCGTTAACACTTTAAATGGCAATGTTAGATTGCTTTCGAACGTAACCGTTGAATCACAAAAAGTTATTAGACAATGAAAAAGACAAAGAAAATGTAATTAAATATACTTACACTGCAGAAACGTTAACCATGAAAGAATCGCATAAATGAAGTGAGTGAAATTGAAGGAAGATTACGTTTTCTTTCATTAGCCTTGCACTGTGAGATACTGTTATCTTATTTACTAAAATTGAGTGATAGTCGGTGCTGAGAGAGATCAAGAAAGAGAGAGAGAGAGAGAGAGAGAGAGAGAGAGAGGGAGAGTGAGAGAGAGAGAGAGAGAGACTAGGAGAAATAATGTTTATTTCAAAACAAACAGCAATACATACCTTTATATACTCGGATGGATTGACGCTTTCATCTAGTGTCTATTTGGAAGTGCGAATAGCATAAGTAATAAT
The DNA here is from genome assembly GCA_905160935.1 of Enchytraeus crypticus. Taxonomy (NCBI): domain Eukaryota; kingdom Metazoa; phylum Annelida; class Clitellata; order Enchytraeida; family Enchytraeidae; genus Enchytraeus; species Enchytraeus crypticus. The sequence goes on along the minus strand of CAJHZI010000904.1, from coordinate 639,364 downwards.
AAAAATTGCTGCAAGATTGAAGGATATACAGCGTCACGATGCTCTGATCTTGCTGCGCTACTCTGTTAGCGCTCCTAAGGTTATGCACACTCTGCGTTTTTCACCCTGTTTTCAACACCCATTACTTCAGAATATTGACAAGATTTTAAGAGACTGTTTGTGCAGCCTGATAAATGCAGATTTATCAGACTCTCAATGGCAGCAAGCAAGTCTTCCAGTTCGGAACGGTGGTCTCGGAATTCGCAGTATTTCTCAACTGTCTCCGTCAGCCTACCTGTCGTCTTATAATTCAACCCGGATCCTTCAAGAAGAAATACTGAGAAGCAGTGTCTCTCTTCCATCGATCCTGTGTACATCAAAGCTGCTGAGTCAATGTGGTGCAGTGAAGTCGAGGCCAGCGCTCCAGTCGGTCCTGCTGCTGGAATTCAAAGAAATTGGGACTATTGTATTGTGAAGAAGAGCTTCAATCATATTCTAAACTCACTTTCTGACTTAAAAGAGAAAGCTCGACTGATTGCAGTTTCTTCTCCACACAGTAGTGACTGGCTGCACGCGCTTCCGGTTGCCTCTTGCGGATTACGCCTTGACGACGAATCTATCAGAATAGCAGTTGGCCTTCGTCTCGGCACCAAGCTTTGTGAAATTCACCAATGTGTGTGCGGTAGTCTGGTAGATCCTAAAGGTCATCATGGACTTTCCTGCCGCAAGAGCGCTGGCAGATCGAGCAGGCACCACAACATAAATCACATAATTTGTCATGCCCTGCTTAAGGCCAATATACCCTCCAAATTAGAACCAACTGGAATTTCTAGATCAGATGGCAAAAGACCAGATGGTTTTACTCTGATCCCGTGGAAAGGCGGCAAATCTCTGCTTTGGGATGTTACAGTAACAGATACCGTAGCTAAGTCTTATTTAAACGTGTCTTCGGTGTCAGCTGGTGGAGCTGCTGAACTAGCCGCCGACAGAAAAATAAGCAAATATCATGAATTGTCTCGTAGCTATTGTTTCATACCACTTGCTCTCGAGACTTAAGGTCCTATGAATGAGGAAGGAAGCGAATTTATTTCTTCATTGGGTCATCATTTATCCGCCACTACAGGAGATAAGCGCCAAACCAGCTTCTTGAGACAGAGCCTCTCAATCTGCCTACAGAGGTATAATTCCATCTGTGTAAGGGGGACCTTTAGTGCAAATTGGACAGATAGCTATGTTACAACTGAAAACACTCTTGCATCTGATTATCTAATTCGTTCTACTTCTCTCTCCAACAGCTTGGCTCACACTCAGAATTTAGTTTCACCCCGCCATTCTTCAACAGTCTACCCACATGCACAGCTCCGTTCGGAATATCATCATCATGGTCAGACTGATAATGAAGTTCTTCATGCACATCAACTAGTTTCTGAAGATCTTCATGAACTTCAACCCGAACTTACGGCACCTGCCATAGGTCTTGCCAAGGCTGATGCAACGGAAGAAAGGGATGTGATTAAGAGAGTTTTGTCTATTAGTCCATCTACAGACGCTTCTCCTCCATAATAAAAATAATAATAATAATAAGAAGAACGTTCCCACGGACTCGAGCAAGCCTCGCATGGGAACGTTCTACAGGGCCGGGCAGTTCCTCAAGTACAGGGGCAGCAGTCCGAAATAAGATATAATAAATCAAAATGTTCAATTTAGAAAAATAAGAAAATAAAAAAATAATAATAATAATAAAGTAATAAATACCAGAACAAATACAATTTTTTACTGTTAATCTTTTGAATCAAACATCTCAATTTATATTAGGATGCACTACAAAATTTTAAATTGATATATTGATGACATGCATGCGTATAAACTAGTTCAAGCAGTCCAATATCTTGTACATTCGTTTAAATAACAAGAATATTGAAACCTGGATCGGGACTATACATGTAGTGTATTTCAACACCTAAAAATATGAGTTATGAATGATTTTTGCGTGCTTCCCGTATCCAGCCCGCTTACCATTTCGAAGCCAACAAGCGTCCTCTTCAAGCAACTGGCAGTTCGGTCAGTAGTAAAATAAAGACTAACTTTTCTGATGATTTGAGATGAAAATATTAGATAAAGCTTTGATAGAGTTAACTAGAACCGTTCCTGTTGAAAACCTGCGGATTATATTTATTAATAATGCATGTAAAATGAAATTCTTGTCAGCAAGTACAAGTATTGTAGAAACATAAATAGCTCTTGAAAGCACTCAAAACTTCAGAAAATGTGTGTTGCCAACAATCACAACAGAAAATCACTGAAGTTCTAGCAAATAACAGCGGCTTCGTGGCAGTTACAACTGCTGTAATCTGCTGTCGCAGCAGTTAGACCGCAAGCAGCGATTCAACTGCCTAGGGAAAAGACTGTGCTGTTATTATAATAGCCACACTCATAGCTTGCTGTTTACTAGGCTTTCAAACGACGCCTATACAACAGCTGCCGCAAGCAACATCATGTATTAGGGTGTGTGAAGCACGTTCCAAAAGGAAAACCTGTTAGAGAACTCTAATGAGGACAAGATCTCTTTTAGTTGCCAAGCATTATTTTAGCAAAAGAAGGCGGTCATTGAAATGCTAACTTTTAAAAACATATTTTGATGCTCTGACATGTACTTTGAATGAGCAATGTTAAAAGGAAGATTTCCATTTCCCCCCATACCTCACGCTTTATGCAAACCAAACCTTAGAACTGCTGTAGCTGCCAGCTAAGCCACGCCCACAGCTGGAGTAGCAGCTCTATGACTACTAGAACCGTAGCTGTCGCATCATTGACTATTGGGGTTCTGTTAACTATACAACTGTCATGTTCAGCGTGAGAAATTTCTTCTTACTTTGAAAGAGAAAATTAAGCGTACACATGTACATAGCTAACTTTTCCACAATCATCGTATTCTAGAAAGCACCAATGTATAGACGAATTACTCTCAGCAATTGTTCATTCTTTTTTCTTTTTTTGCGTTAGTCCCACTTTTACACAGGGTTCGTTTCCTAACGTGTTTGCCTCCATTTGGCGCAGTCGCTGAAGTCTTCAGACTTGAGGTTTACTATACGCATGTCGACTGAGAAGAAACGAAGAGGAAGGCGGAAGACAGAGAAGAGTGGAGGCGTTATATACCATTAACCTGCCAGTAGGCAGTGCACTAAGAGAGATAGACGCATGTATTCAATTATTCCATCCAGAAAACGTTTCTTGGGCCTCCTTCTTTGGCCGTGGCAAACCCAAATAATATTTATTAATATTATTTCAATAATATTATAAAGACTATAATTTAATTTTAAGTTTAAAGTATGTTTACCCCTTTTTGTCTCAATAGTGCTCGATGTTGTCATTGATGACAGTAGCACTCTAATTGTTGTTGTTATTATTATTATTATTTGGGTTAGGGGCACTGAAGCAATTGTAAAGTTCACTAAACAAATTGTAAGCTGCATGTGTTATGAATGGCAACTGAGTAAGAATTGAGGAAGGAAACGGATAACCACCTCAAAAGAAGTATTATTCTCAAACTAACAATGAGCTTTATTAAGATGTGAATAAGGATAGTCTTTGTGAAGGGATTAACTCTTTATTTCATAGAACGAATAGTATGAATATGTACTGTGGATCTGACACTTTGCAGAACACTAGAGAAAGAGAGAGAGAGAGAGAGAGAGAGAGAGGGAGAGAAAGAGAAACAGCGAAAAAGACGATCTATTTGATAAAAATATGATTTAAAATAAAACGACTTCTTCTTAGACCTTCCAATGGTTTTTCTCACTTAATGCTTAAAAAGGATAAAGCTTAGCTTAATATTAGTTTCCTGCTCGAGTACCATTAAGTGACTGGGGAGCACTAGATTTGAACCCTACACCTGCTGATACGCTGTCGAACATCTTGCCTACAAGCCACCGGCTCAGATAACTGTAACAAAGCTCGACAAGCTACATACGCTGCAACTGATGCCGCCTAATTGACGGAGTACGTCTAGCTTTAAATTGTCTGAATTCATTTTATCCCAAACCTATTTTTAATTGCGCCACAGGATTACTCTAACTGCTCTAGAACCTAGAACTTAACAGAAGCCCAGGAATGGCAACCCCCTCAATGAGAACAGACGCTCGACAGCTGTAGAGTGCGCGAAGGTTGCCAATGCTTCATCAGCATTTGCTTTCCTTCAAGTTATATATATATATATATATATATATATATATATATATATATATATATATATATATATACATGTATATATATATATATTTGAAAATGTAAGTATAACTAATGAAATATAAGTGTTTGTGTTATACATAATATTAACTATCAGTAAGATTGATTTGATTTAGAATTATTTTCTAAAGTATTTTTAAATTATATAGGTGTCTTGTATTTACCGAAACGCGATATTAATGCTACGAAATAAAATTAGGCTGCGGGCGACACCTACCATCCTATTTCGAGCCCATAGTGTATAAAAATAGTTAAATATTTATTCCATATAAATTATTTCTTACTATTTTTATACATAAATTTGTTTAGAGATTTTGGTAGTAATCCCGTATTTTAAATCCCGTAATCCAATAATTATTCGTGTGTTGTGTTTGTATACCAGTGCTGTGTACGGGTTGCTGAAGAATAGACCAAACGTGGACTCCATTTGTTGTATATGACGACAAAGCCCCAAGACCCAAACCAACATTAGAAAGGGCATTCTGTTGGTGAGCGCCTAGGCCATAGAAAATACTATAAAATCATCTAATCCCGACCCTAGTTCAGCAGGTTTTCAAGGAAAGATGAAGATGATGATGATTCTAATAGTAATCCGCTAATTCGCTATTTTTCAGATTGTTACTAAGATGGAAACAGCCACAAATACAAAAATAATACTAAATTAATTAAAGTACTAAATTTAAATGATAGCAGAATATAATAATAGTAGCATTTCACTAATAAGTAAATACGAACTAACTCATTATTAAATAAATTAGTTATTCAATACTAATTAATTGAAAGAATGATTTTCAGAAGGGGATTGACTGATGATATGGTATGGAACAAAGAGAAGTGGGGAGCGTCTATTCGTATCACGATTCTGGTTAAACTCGGATAACAGGGAAAATGATGATGATGATGATGCAAGAATGAGTTTCAATTAAGTTAACCAAATAAATATATCATAATTTCAAAGCACCAAATCTATCAATTTGTCTTGTGACGCTGCAGTTGAAATTATTCTGTTACTCTTTCTAGGCATATTCTTAGTAACAACAGCTTTAACATTATCATTGGATCATAAAGTGCAGGTTAATAGTTACGACAATGTTAATTTACTGGCTAATGCTTAGCTTCTTCCCCCGAAGTCGGGTTCCAAAAATGCAATTTATGAAATTCTTTAAATATGTTTGGACTAATTGACTAGAACCTTCCGATTATGCTTCACAGACAAGTACTTAAAATCACTCACTTGATCTGTTGTCCATTATGTCTTTAGCATTAACAGAAAATCGCACTATATTACTGCAATTCGAGGAGTTTAACTTAGCTCTCGTCTTACATCAATTAGACGATATAAAGTTTACGCAATGCTCTCACACGGAATCTTGCTCCGGGATAAGTCTCTACTAGTCTTCTTTCTGACTCTGTCGGATTCGCTTCCACGCTTAGCATCTGGTTTCAATCCATCGTTCCCTATCGTTTCTTGGAGGAAAGTTGGACTGGTTTGAGTACTAATTTTCTGACTCTAAGGTAAGCTACAGGTTTCGACAAGAGGTAAAAGTCATCTAATCGGGCATTGACAAAATATATTGTTAAGGAACACTGGGCTGGTTTGTGTTTGGTAGATTGATAGTTTATTGACTCTTAAATTAATAGTTTGAAATTTGACAAATCAAAAATGAAAAAATGTCATATTTTCTTTCAAGTCTCTAAATTAAATAAAAATAGATTGCTGAAAGTTTCAATTAATGTATCTGATGCATTATATATTGAAATTAAATAAGCTTTATGGATGTCGCAATCTTAAAAACTACTAAATCCTGAAATTTTAGATTACACTGGCTTAAACAGCAGTACGACTGTGGAAATAATGGCAATATCATCTAACTATAGCAGTTCTACTCTTATTGATGACGCTCTTATTATTATTATTATGATTTTTGTATTATTTTTTTATTGGCCTGGGCTATATAGGGCCCTGGGCTAAAAGTGAGATAACAGAAGGACTTTATTGAATTATCAGAAAGATTAAAAAGAAATGCTTAAAATAATTGCTGTGAAAACCTGTCCAATTTGGACTTGATTTATTTAATGCATTTTTTGTAAAGTGCACACGTAGAGATGGCATGACATTCTCTGATAGGTAGTAATATTAAACATCAAGAATGATGTACTGATATGAAAATTTACTCTTTGGTCGCAAATCGTGGACACCAAATGGAAATGGCTATTGAAAATGGTAGACATTTTGCGGCCTATAGAACTCCTCGTGGGAGAGTATTAATTGATGTGATGGAAACTACGAATTGTGAAAAGTTATCAATAAAATAGAATTTCAGATCTGAAAAGTTACAAAGAATAATAGTGACATTTTGACACTACATTATGGCATTACGAGCCTTTTGACATTACGGATTTAATATTTAAACATTCCATTTCAGAATCTGTGATATGTGCCTCTTCAAACATACACAGTTGTAGCAAATACGCCCTGCAGTCTTGAGAAAGGAGAACCTTTATCCAGCCAATATGACATCCTAGATCACGTCATTCACCATGGAGTCCGTAATATTGATTCCTGAACACGGATCACTCCGTGCTCAATCCACTGATGTAGGAAAGCAATCCACTCCAGCGAGCTCGACTAATTCTAATGGCTGGTCTGTTTCGTACTTGACAGCAATGTTTTTACTCTCATTGTTTTTCTTCCTCGTGCATTCTCTCCTTCCGCAGTGCACATCACATAGCATCGTGATCCTATGTTTTCTGTTCACTAGGCTCGGCTACATTATAACGTAAATGAACCCAAAGCATGTCACTGTAGTTTAATAACGATAATATTACAAATTAATTTATAGTTATTTACATTTAAAGCAAATTTATTGTTCTCATGAAGCATTGTGATCCTATAATGTAAACGAAATTGAGTCATAACTAGTCATAACTATAATTTAATTACAATAATATATGTAAGTTAATTTTATCGTTACATATTAACGCATAGTTTGGAAAGAGTTACGGTGAGAGAATTTCTGATTGGGAATCTAAATACTGGTATCCTGGTTAGCAAGCAATCGTGCTACAGCTAGCAAATCCAACCAGTACAATATTCTACCTTATTTCATGAACTTCAATCTTAAAATGAATTTATATCAAATGTGATATGCTAGATATTTTGTACGATTTTTACGTCCATTACTTTTATGCTACAAGTAGTTTCACGATACCAAAAAGTGAATTAACTTTTCACTTTTTAGTAAGAAGATTTAACAAATATATGTATAGTTAAAAATAGTTATTTTTGTTACGCACAAATTTCATAATTATTTCAAAACCGTGCTTAATACTCTATGGTAATATCAAATACTCGCTACGCACCCAGTGTGTAATTTTAACTTGTATTGTAAAAATTATTTCATTCGCTCTAACACCGTCCATATTAAATGCTAATACCGTCATACTAGTGCATAAACAGATTTTAAAAACTATGGCTATTAACATTATATTATTATTATAACTATTATTAGTATACTATTATAACTATTACTTTATAATTTCGAAATATATTCTTCAGTCAGCTACGGTGAGTTAATTGTTATTTTCTAATATAAATATATTCCAATGTGCAGTTATTAGGCCAAGCAATGCATCGGTTTTCAATTTACCATGTGAAATTTAGCAATATTTTGTATTATAAATCATTGCACATTTACATGTAATTTAACTCTGTGCAGTGAAGTACCGAACCTAGAAAACTGCGATTCAAAGGAAGAAGAAGATGATGATAATGTATAGTTAAATTCAATGAAACCGGTGGAATTGTCCCAATCGACAACATGGTAACGAACAATCAATAGGATTACGTCATTTGCTTCTTTACATTAGACTCGATTCTGTCTCACAACTGCCTGATATCGTGTTACTTCTTTGTAATTTAAAAACAATATTAGAAAAATGGAAAATTCAGTTAAGAATCGAACCCACACTAACAGTCCGCCAGTATCACGGGATGACTCGTCGCCCACCGGGAAGGGGGGCAAGACCCGATCCAGGGAAAGCAGTGGGGGGCAGGACAGTGCCCACCAACAAAACACCGTGAAAGAGGCTGTGGCAATAGCTGCCGGCAAGAAAGGTATGCATGTAAATTCTCTCTCTCTCTCTCTTAGTGCACTGCCTACTGGCAGGTCCATGGTATATAACGTCTCTACTACCGAATCTTTATCTTCCGTCTTTCTCTTCATGTCCACATACGAGTGGATCTTTAAATTATTTATAACATTCCTTTTGATATATCATTTTTCTTGGGGGATTCTGCTTATAATGAGGTGGGCCCCCTATGCCTTCCTCAGCTTCGACTAACATTTACTGGGCAGGGGAGTCATTCCCTAAGAAAACAATCCTGTTTACCCAACTAAATAAGTATAAAATAAGTAAATGAATAAATAATAATAATATGCAAGTAAATTAGTATAAAATAATTAGTGTGAAGTAGTATAAAAATACATGAAGTATCAATTAGTGTATAGAGTGGTAATGATTACCTAGGCGAATAATACTATTGCCATATTTAATATTGACAATTTGTATGATTTAAGATTTGTATGAAATAGCACAATAGTTTGAAGTAGCGATGGTTGTATTTAGTGGTAGTAATTAAATGGTGAGATAGTAATAATTACTTGATTACTGTAAATAGACACATTATATAATTTTAATACGCTACGTTTACGATAAGTGATGAACATGTATGAAAATATGTTATTATTATTCAATATATTATATTAAATTTAATTATTTAAATAATATAATGACTTTAGTCATTATATTATTTATATAACATGCGTTATATACCATGGACCTGCCAGTAGGCAATACACTAAGAGAGAGAGAGACTAAGAGAGAATGACTTTAGTATTTAGTTTTAGAAATAACTATAAATAAAAATGCTTGAGTTTTTCACTTTAATCACATATGTTTCTCTGATATCATAGTATGAAGTTAATAGGAGGGCTTCATACATCTTTAGTAATACTAATGTAAAGCTGGTAGAGTTAATGTTAACGTCAGTTTCCTCACTCGAAAGCGATATCAGTGACTGGAGAGCCCAGGATTTGAACCCCCCACATATTGATCCGAGGTCGAATATCTTACCGACATCGCCACTTGCTCAAGCTATTACTAAAAAAGTAATTACCACGAGATGGTTTTGTATTTCAATGATGACTAGGTGTGGAGCAGTCAGAGGAAGACGAAGGCAAGAGTGCCGTCAAGTCGAACATGTTGTGCTACCTGTACTGGCTGCTCGTCATTCTCATCATGGGTCTCATTTCCTTCACTGTGTGGCTGTCAATCAAGCTAGCCTGGAGGCACAACAGCGCCCTTCTTGCACAGGGTAGGCCTACGTCAATCAAACAGTACAAATAGAACTATAAACTTCTGAAAATAACTTTCAATAAATAACTGTGAATACTTAGATTAAGCTAAGTAGCTATTATCTTTCGTTGTTATCATTAAACTTTATATAGCGAGATTGCATAGCAGATATGGTAAAATCAGTATTTTAAAATGTAGTTTGAAAAGTTTTAAAAAAATTCATACCTGAACTAGCCACTTTATTTATGTTTGTCGTACATCAATATGCTTATCGCCGGTCGCGAAGTTGTATTTTTTTATTGTAAACAATAGTAATTGGATTATTTCGATGAGTTCCAGTCCTTCTTCGGTCGCATTCCTTTAGTGTGAAAGCTGACGTAAACATTTAGTGTTAATGATTTTACGATTCTGTGGTTTGACTCTGTAATGTCTTCGTACACGTTCCACTGCTTTGTGGAACAAAACCACCGAGAAATTAATTGAATTACACTGCAAATACGTAACTCCGTCAGTATATCAAATTTGGTGATTTACTTTCTTTCACTTGTTAGATTAACGCTTCTTAACGGCCAAAATGTAAACCTGTTGACGGCACAAGAGTTTGCGTTTTGCACTTGAAGAGCTTCTATATTATAAACAAATAGCATTTACATTTTTATTAGAGATTGCAAACTCTTAAAATTGCAGTTGGAAATTAGCATTCAATAAGTACTGCTAATATGACATCTATTACGCTAACGATAAAACATTTACTGATAGGACATTTACTGATAGGACATCTATTGGTTAGAACATTTACTGATAGGACATTTACTCATTTACCGATAGGACATTTACTGATAGGACATTTACTGATAGGACATCTATTGTTTAGAACATTTACTAATAGGACATTTACTCATTTACTGATAGGACATTTACTGATAGGACATTTACTGATAGGACATTTACTGTTAGGACATCTATTGTTTAGAACATTTACTGATAGGACATTTACTCATTTATCGATAGGACATTTACTGATAGGACAGTTACTGATAGGACATTTAATGATACGACATTCACTGATCGGACATTAATTGATCGGACATTTACTCATTTACCGATAGGCCATTTATTAAATGAACATCTACTGAAGGGATATCTACTGATAGAATATATACTGATATAACATTTCTTAATATATGTAAACCATTTACTGATAAAATATTTACAGATAAAGCCTTTACCGATGAAGTGTTTATAGATAGCCTAACTACAATATTAACTAACAACGAATTAACAAATTATAATATATTGTCTACCTTAATATTTTTCATAATTTACCGATATCTTAATATCGGCCACGGCGTTATAATACATGTACATCGGCTACCTTACAATTTTTAAAGTTTAATTTAATATTTTTAAATTTTATATTATTCCTGAGCAATTGGTTGATCTATATAACGCGATTTCTAAGATCCTACAAAAATGGTCGATTTGAAGTCGTTCGCAGATGCAACTACGCCATTAAAGTATTCGAGAGAAAATGTAATTAATCTTGGCTGGAGCACATCCAAGCAATTCCTGAATACCCTGATTATTTCCGGTCACAAGCTTTCGCCAGCTTTCTTTAGAGGATGCATTTTTCTATAACTCGGGCTAACTCACACTAGTTCCTGAACACTGAACATATGCCGTCTAGTGAAACTATTTCTTTCTCTTTAGCTTTATTTTGGCTTTAATAGTGCGCGACGTTGTCATGAACATCAATGTAGCATTTAATTGTTTGTTGCCGTTATCACTTGCCCCTCCACCTTTCCATTGCTTATTAGAGATAGGCCCACTAATTAAACAATGATTCTTTTGTCTTTACTAGCTCTATGATTGCTGTCGTCTATTAATTGCTAACATAATTCCTAAGTGAACCTTTAAATTAATTAATTAATTAATCCATAATTAATCGTGAATCAATTAATTGAGCTCAGCTGGTGGCTTGTTGGCAAGTTGTTTGACAGCGGATCTGTAAGTTCAAGGTTCAAATTTAGTGCTCTCCCCGACACCGGCCTGTTTTCCAGCAGGAAGCTGCTATTTTATAATATTACCTTACGTTTTGAGAATTTTGTACATTGCTAAAATGTTTGCTGCGGATGTCTTAGCAATTAATTAAGCATATGCCACAATTTATTCGTGTGAATTGCAACATTTTAAACCTCTTTTATTTTTGTGAATGATTTAGCTGTAACTGTACCTGCACACTCTATCCTCATGATCTAAGTTTGAAGAACAACTCTACGACATTGTTTCTGTTTCTGTCGCTTTTGCAACACGCAACTAACGGAAGAGTATATTTTTAAATGTCAATAATTGTTCACCGTCAAGGACACAGCTTCAGTGCTTACGACGCAGACATTTCTCTTTTCTGTCGGAGTCTTTGTAAAGATTGACATTTATCGTTTAGGTCACTTCCACAGGCGCTTTCACAGTCGATACAATTTTACGAGTATAAGAACACATCCTCTAAGCTCTAGTGAATTCTGACAGTCGATGAATTGTTATGAATTCTTATGAATTCCTATGAATGCTGTGCTTCGTTGAATTCTGACAGTCGATGAATTGTTATGAATTCCTATGAATTGTTATGAATTCTTATGAATTCCTATGAATGCTGTGGTTCGTTGAATTCTGACAGTCGATGAATTGTTATGAATTCTTATGAATTCCTATGAATGCTGTGGTTCGTTGAATTCTGACAGTGGATGAATTGTTATGAATTCCTATGAATTCTTATGAATTCTTATGAATTCCTTTGAATGCTGTGCTTCGTTGAATTCTGACAGTCGATGAATTCCAACGAAATTTAGTCTCTGATGAATGCAGAACAGCTAGGACTGTAAATCTTTGAGATTCGGTAAAGAAAAAAGACAAGGTTAGTAGTGGGGGGATATCATCTCTAATATTTTGTCAAGAAAAAATCATATAAGAGCAGGACGTGACATTAGTATCATAAGAAAGCAGGGACGTAGCATTAGAATCATAAGATAGCAAGGACGTGACATGAGAATCATAAAAGAGCAAGGACGTGACATGAGAATCATAAAAGAGCCAGGACGTGACATGAGAATCATAAAAGAGCAAGGACGTGACATGAGAATCATAAAAGAGCAAGGACGTGACATGAGAATCATAAAAGAGAAGGACGTGACATGAGAATCATAAAAGAGCAAGGACGTGACATGAGAATCATAAAAGAGCAAGGACGTGACATTAGAATCATAAAGTAAGAGAGGAACAGTAGTAAAAAGAGTCATAGCATCAAAAACATATAATGAAAAAAGGCTTTAGGTTTATAAGGAAAGAGGCACATTTTCTTAATAGGCACATAGGCAGAGATTGGCACAATTTCAGTTATAGGCACATGAGTTAGGCACATTGTCAGGTATACTGATGATGAATAAGCCAAGTCGTGTAAACCTGACTCGAAGTTTCGCCGCAATTACATTTTAAATATAGTAAAAAGAAATGTAAGATTTGTTAATAAAAACTCTTTAAATTATTTAAGTTTATCGACGCATTCTACCAATTTATTCGATTGAAATATGTGCCCCAATAAACCATCTCTGAATAATAAATAACTGATTCTAATGTGAGGCTCAATCTAAGAATAATTTTAATTAAAATTCATTACCCACATAATAAAAGTTTTTAAACAAAATACATGTATATACATGTAGCACATTATCCGATCACGCAGGAATCATTTCGACATAATGTAGCAATCAACTAGTACGTCATTGAAACGAATGAGATCGTTATTTATCTGTTGATACCTGCTGCTGGAATATATTTATTGAGAATTATACTGTTTGGAAAAATCATTTTAACTTAAAAACGATTTTAAGTCAAATTCTAAAACATCAAACAGAAAATAATTTTAAATCAAAATCATTTCTCTTTAGTTTTGAAAAATAATTTAAATATCAGAATTATTGAGAAAATGATAAATTACAAAAGCACAAGACAAAAACTACTAGATTAAATTCATGATATTTTTGCAATAAGCAGTCATTCAATAGAGATACCCATCGCACAACGTTCACTTCATTTTCAAAGGATATTGGCATACTATCATTTAGCAATAATAGGCTACAAATATTAAAAATAGGACTTAACAAAATCCTGACTTAAAAAATCATGGGAATGGACTGAGATTAATTATCAACTATTAAATCTAGCAACATAGAAGTTAGAAATGGAATTGATTGTCGAAAATTCGAGGCATAATTGACGTTTTGAGTTATCTGCGGAACATTGAGTATGAAAGACCACCTAGACAAGTATGATTTTCACATAACAAGCCACTGTCTATATCAAAGTGACGAGACTTCTACAAATTAGCAAGAAATTAACTAACATATTTAAATTAGTTAGAAATTAACTAACATATTTAAATTAGTTAGAAATTAACTAACATATTTAAATTAGTTAGAAATTAACTAACATATTTAAATTAGTTAGAAATTAACTAACATATTTAAATTAGTTAGAAATTAACTAACATATTTATATTAGTTAGAAAGATATACCATGAATTACCATATTAAAAAAATTCAGGGTTTCTAGAGAGCTATAACAATGGGTCCTAATGGACTTGATTATCCAGCATGCAAGTAGTAAAAACTGCACAGTCTGAAGAGCTTGTCTGTATTAATTTGACATGCTAATGTCAATTACTAACATATTAGGGCCTATGTATTAAGCACCTTTACAGTATATGTGTCCTGCATTGTGTACGCGTTAGATATATTCTAATATATAAATATATATTTATTATTATTATTTATTTATTATTATATATATTTTTTGAATGTCTCAATAGCTCAATGGTTAGAGGTGTAGATAACGTCATGAAGTTTTAAATGACAGACCCCGGGGTTAATTCAACCCTCGTGGGTTCGAATCCCAGCCGCGCTGATCTGAGAGTAAAGTCTCGGACATTCACTGGACTGGCTACACGGAAAATGGACAAAATTGCCTAACGGATATAACATGTGATATTAAAAGTGATAGATATCAACATAGTTGATCATTTCACTATAATGTGTGTTATTAGTATTATTCAATTTACTATACTTGATAGACACTTTCACTAATTGTGATATTTTGTAATTTAAATTTAATTCTATGCATATAGTCTAACTATGATTAATTATATTTTCGAAAAACTCTGCTGAGTTACAAACCCTCTTTAGATGTTCTGTGTGAAAAATAAATGAAACCGTACGCTAGTGCTAATCAAATAGATTTTATGTTAGTTTAGATATCAATCCCTATTATACTAGTTTACTTTTATATTGTGCAATATTATTTATATAAATTAATTCTTTGTCGCGAAGACCTCTCTAGATCAAGACACTACCATGTTTTGAGTTTTCGTTTGTTAAAAATAATAACATGTAATGAAAATTGCTAACACAAATGTACCGCTGAATGGTATCGCCATCAAAAGTAAAATCTTCACATGATCTGCAGAATATACACTAGATAGCAGCTCTTATAAAAGTCATCAGCAGCTAGCGTAGCTACGGGCACTGTATATCGATCGAACTTGAGGCCATTGATTTTGCAGCAGACTGTATAATTTCCCAGACAATGACGTCTATTTTAAGCCGAAGACTGGGAGGCGTAAGTTCAATTCCTGCAAACCCCTGTGCAATGTTAAACATCTACAGTACTTTTACTATACTCATTATGTGATATTTTTATTTTACTAGATTCGCTCTTTCGAGAAATAAATTTTAAAATTAAATGTAGCACATATTTATAGTAAAACCACAAAATCTAAACATTAATGAAATTTCTGATTTAAGTAGAACAGATAGAACTGACTGGTCACGTACGACACTGGACTAGCTGTAAATGCTAAACAAATTTCAAGAGATAATTTACGTATTTTCTAACTCTATTACCCTATATCTATTTAACTTTACAGAAATTCTATAAGTATTTTGCTGCTTATCAGAATATCAATAAAAATGCCACTGATTATAGGGAAATCCAAATCAAATTAGTACCTTTTGTTCGTATAGTTACACATATGGGGACAACACACGTTTACTTAATTATGTTGCTATTTTTGAAGTTTTTACAATTTTCTTCTCTCCTTGATTCTTTTTTGACACTTAAGAGAGCAAATTGCAGCTAGCGCGGATTTACGAATAAGCTTCCATCACACAAGGTTTATTTGTTGCTGACTGGTCTGAGATTTCAAATCTCAAACATCACGGTTCTGAGGTTCACGCTTTACCATTGCTCCAAACTCCGTCCCTTTTTCTAGTCTATTAATTTATTTAAAAAATCTTTTATGATATAATTCAACTATAGTTTGTAGCATAAACGCAGTAAACGTCTTACCAGGCTATTATCGCAAAGTGTTTATCAGCTAACCTCTTTGCTTCACTATAGATAATGCTTACGTCCTATACTGTGCAGTGGATTTACAAGCTCGCAATTACATTCCTGGTCTACCTTTTCCTGTTTTCCTTCCCTGGCAGTAATGACTAAATATCCGAATGTGAAAATCGTCAATAAAATGCGACCTTTTAAAAGGCTATGCTTGAAGCCGTGGGATCAATCCCCAGTCAAGCTGATCAGAGAAGCCATACTGTAACAGTGTCGTGCATTCACCAGACTGGTGACAAACAATTGATTGGGTATAAGTTGCCAATATTTAAAATTATGGTATTAAAAGCGATAGATATCATCATAGAGATCATTCTATTACAATATGCCATTACTAGATATAAAAAATCAGCCACACACAAATAGAGACAAAACACAGTGATAGGATAATGCTTTTAAAATTAAAAAAGTAAAAGGTGTTCACGTATTCTCCACAGTCCGTAAACAGGGTTGTATATATAATCAATATCTTAGTTTAATGTAGTAATTTGGTTACAACTTACCATGCTTATTGTTCACTTCTAAATAATCTTTAGACAACAAATAAATTTCATGTTGGTCTTCAATTGGATTAAAATTCTCTCTTTGCTATAGACTATATGGTAGGCCTCATTATGAATCAATTTTGACAAAGAATTAATGGCTTCAAATATTTATATATACTTGGTACAATGATCTTAATTTAAGATCATTGTACCAAGTTGGTGATAACTCTTTGAAGCCTTATGAACTTTTTTAAAGAAGTTCCGGGAGGCCCTTTGGCCGGGGGCCCTCAGCACGTGCTGAAAGTGCCCCATGGTAAATCCGGCCCTTGGAAATCGATTAATTGAAGATGGCAATATAGGCAAAACTTGAGGAACGGAGAGCGGCGAATTAAAAATGTAGGTGAGAGTTTACCCTTAAAAATCTAGCAAGTTACTGAAAGTAATTATTGAATTATCAGCTGAGGATTTAATTATAAAATGCTATTTAATTTTTTCAATGTATAAATACAGAGAGAGAGAGAGAGAGAAGAGAGAGAGAGAGACCACCACTGGAACTGAGAACTGTGTTTCGGGCTATCGTTAGACTTTAGTTTCACCCATTCGTTCATTTCCTAAAGTGCTTTGACATTGTTGAAGTTTCGAAACATCTTGCGAAAAGCTCTAAGCCAATAAAAACCTGGATGCGCTCTGGATCTACCGTCTATTATTCTTAATATTAATATTAATATTAAGAATTAATATTAATATAATAATTAATATTAATATTAATAATATTAATATAAATAATATTAATATTATTTGAATGTCTTAATAGCGAAGGGGTAACGTCATAAAGTTTTAAATGACAGATCCTTTCAATAAAATAAGTACTAATTCACATCCAATCAAGAATACAACATCAGCCTCTGGAAACCTTCATATACATGTATACTTTGGACTGATTATCTGGATTTTGGAATTCGCACCGTTTTTTGGACCTTCTTTTTGCTCGCTGGCTTGATATTGTCCCAATAGTGCTCGATGTTATCATTGATGACTGTAGCACTCTAATTGTTGTTGTTATTATTATTATTATTATTATTATTATTATTATTATTACGAGAGCATGGCAGAGAAATTCCTCCACTTTTTCTATGTATCCTCTCTCTCCTAGTCTGAAGCACCTCTCAATGCGACCAACAAAAGTATTCTCAAGCGTCACTATTTCCAGTGAAATAGGTACTTAATGAGCCTAATGGCCCAGCCTCATTGTCATAAGTAATTCATCTACTTCGTAGATTTTTGTGAATTCCAGATTAAAGCACTAATATTGCCTACACATAACTCGCCAAACAACTTCACATCGAGAACGATAGTAATGAAGAAATATTCGTCTAACAGTGGCGAAGATGACTTGTCAGTTTTGTTTTTCCAATGGCGTACCAACGATGTTATATTTGCTGAGCTAATCTTTCCTGGTTCTTTACCTCTTACTGACATTTGAATGGGATCATCGTCTCTTCGTTTTGTCTCGCCCTTACCACTTCTCCCACCTACTGTAAAACTCTCTTTCTCTCTCTCTCTCTCTCTCTTTCTCTCTCTCTCTCTTCTCTCTCTCTCTCTATATATATACGTATATATATATATATATATATATACGTATATATATATATATATATATATATATATAGGTACAATAAACATTCAAGTAATGAAAATACTTGACAATGTTGATCTGTCACTGATATACATGTAAACTGCAGCTTCATATTTCGTTTTGTAGCACGACGCTACTCCTACATGAGTGATAATCTAATTATTTAATGTTTATATAAAAATTTGTAAGCCGGTATAAGCAAACTGTAAATTAAACTTATATTTATTATTGCACAATTTATATAAAAGCCTAATTATAACTACGGTTCTAGCCTCAAATATGGCGACTATGTTTACAAGTGTTAAATATAAACCTCTTTGAATTTGCTGTTAGTACTGCTGCGTAATGTCGTAACGCTAACACCAATTTACAGTGATGTCACTAACAATTTGTTCTTTAATCTAAAGTTCTACTCGAAGCTTTTAATACAAAGAGAATTCAGTCTTCTTCAAAAAACTAAAGGTCAACAATTGTCTACGTAGGTAGGCCTATTGTTGCGTAGCGAACACAAGTTTGAATAAATGGAACCATATGTGTTGCTATTTAACAAGGTAATTACGTTATTCAAGCATAAAGAGAGGGCAATGCAAAAAGCCTTGCATTAAGGTCTATTAATATATACATAAATGGTATTGTTGTGTAGCCAGCATGAATTTGTATAAATGTAACCATTATTATTTAATTCGAGATAATAACAACGTTCAATAAAATTAAAGTAAGGGCGATGTAGAGCCAATGAAAAAGTTTCATTCTCCAGAAGTGAAAGATTTAGATAATTCGAATGTAGTTTTAGTTCTATCACTGCATACATTGAATTGACAATTGCAGTACTTCTGAAAAGAGCGCTAGCAAAACGCTTATGGTACTAGTTCATAATACTAGAGCTAATATCAAGTACTTACTAGTACATAGTACTAGAGCTAATATCAGCTACTTACTAGCACAAAGTACTAGAACTAATATCAAGTACTTACATCTACATGGTACGCGGGCTTTATCAAGTAATTACTAGTACATAGTATTAGAGTTAATATCAATTTACATATTTCTATATAGTACATGGTACTTAATCCAATACCAAGGTACTTACTAGTGCATACATGTAGTACTTGAGCTAATAGCAAGGTACTTACTATTACATAGTTCTTGAGCTAATATTAATGTACTTACTAGTGCACAGTACTAGAGCTAATATCAAGGTACTTACTAGTACATAGTCCTAGAGCTAATATCAAGGTATACTTACTATTACATAGTCCTAGAGCTGATATCAAGGTATACGTACTATTACATAGTACTTGAGCTAATATCTAGGTACTTACTAGTACTTGAGCTAATATTAAGGTACTTACTAGTACCTATTACTTGAGCTAATATCAAAGTACTCTAGAACAGCTTGTACGTCTAGTCATTGAAGACGATTGGAGAAGGAACTGAGAACCGACATTATCTCTACAACTCT
Organism: Enchytraeus crypticus; assembly: GCA_905160935.1. Classification (NCBI taxonomy): domain Eukaryota; kingdom Metazoa; phylum Annelida; class Clitellata; order Enchytraeida; family Enchytraeidae; genus Enchytraeus; species Enchytraeus crypticus. The sequence goes on along the minus strand of CAJHZI010000904.1, from coordinate 619,755 downwards.
TTATCTCGAGTTGGACTATTAATAGTCCTACGTGAATACAAACATAATTCTGCATTGCTATAAGTACTGTGCGATGAAAGGCTTTTCGGTGCTTTCGATTTTCATACGAGAGTGCACGAGATAAGTGAGTGAAACGGCGATTACTGCTTGTGGTTGTTTATTCTATGAAAATTTCTTCGCATTTATGTTACAATTGTTTTTTATGTTAATTTATTTTCATTCCGCAAGGATTCCAAGTAGCGAAGTTGAAATATTCTGCAAAAAATGAACATAATATTTAAACAACATTGAAGATGCTGAGATTTTAAAGTATGATATAAAAATATTACAGAACTAGTCTAGGGATTGGCTAAAGGAGTTCAATGCTGAGAAATGTAGAGTTATGCATATAGGGAATAAAAATTTAGAAATTGAGTATACATTGAACAATATAAAACTAAAATCCTCAAACAGTGAGATGAATTTAGGAGTCTTTGTGGATAGCTCTTTTAAATTTAGTGAAAATTGTAATGAAGTTGAAAATAGTGCTAATTGTGTATTAAGAATGATTAAAAGAACAATTGCATGTAGAAATAAAGATATTGTGGTAAGGCTATATAAGGCTCTTGTACGGCCCAAACTTGAATACTGCGTTCAGGCTTGGTGTCCTTATCTTAAGAAAGATATCGATAAATTAGAAAGGGTACAAACCAGAGCAACAAGGCTGGTATTTGATTGTCAAAAACTCAGTTATAAGAATAGATTAAAATTCGTAGGATTAACCTCCTTCAGTGAGAGAAGAACTAGAGGAGATTTCATAGAAGTTTATAAGATACTCAAAGGCTTCAGCAAAGTTAACCATAATATTTGGTTTAATTTATCAAGCAACAGAAACACTAGGGGACATATTTATAAACTTAGTAAATCTAGAAGTAGACTAGATTTAAGGAAATTTTTCTTTGGTCAGAGAGTTATAAATGCTTGGAATAGTTTGCCAAGCGAAGTTGTGGAAGCGGAATCAGTGAATGCTTTTAAAAATAAATATGATAAACATAAGAACATGTAAATTAGATGCCAATTACATGTTCAGTGTTTTACAGAGGCTATGTATAAATTTGACATGTTGACATTAAGTTTGTATGTTTTGATTTTTTTTCAAGGCTTAGTTGGGCACTGGCTCCTTTTGGTAAATGTACTTGTATAATTTAATTTTCAGTTTTATATTGAACTATGTGTTATTAATTATAATTGGTTTTTAGTTAAGAGCCTGATGAGTCTGAAACAAGCATATAATTGCTTCCTGACTCTGTAATGTTATGTTATGTTAAAGATTTTCAAGCATAGTCATAAATAAAATTAGATACAAATGAGTATATAACTTTAAAAGATTACACTTCATTACTCCACCCCATTACTACTTTTACATGTCGAGAAATAATTGTCAAATAATCACTTTGAAAGCAACTGATCAATATTACTGTGACGTCAATCTGCAAATGCAAAACTCCTAATTCTTATTTCGCTGAATAGTTTATTGATTGAATTTTTCTCTTAAATACAGAGATATTCGTCAGGTCCAGACAGAGTCTGTAAGTGGAAGCGACTTTTATTTAATACCAAAGAATTCAAACAAGCCCTGTGTAGTTTTAGGATGTCATGCCCTAAAATTCAACGTAATAAATATCTAAAATCAATCTTGCACTGTTTACTGGCTGGAGCCAGTGGCAATGTCGGTAAGATACTCAATCGCGGATCAGTGTATGCGGGGTTCAAATCCTGGTCTCGACCGTCACTGACATCGCTTTCGAGTGAGGAAAATGACTTTAACATTAGCTTTACAAGCTTTTAGTTGTAAAAACTTATTAATTTTTTGCATGTCTTTCTTATTAAAAATCAGCTTTATTAATCAACTGAATTCTCTTTTCGAGGCATTCAATTCATATTCGTTAACGGATCTTCGATCATACGTGAGAAGTTTCAGATGGCGGATTCAAGAAATATTTCATTAGCACTAATGTATCCCATGTTCAATTTATCTAAATCCTTCGTCATTATATATTCCAGGAGGCCTCGACGGAAGTACTAATCCGTTCAAGTTCGATGATTTATTCGATGAAAAACTCAAGCCAAGGACATTCAACGTCGAATGGTTTCATGGTCGGTAATTCTCTACTTGACTATATATTTTATCTGCTTAATTTGATATAGTAATAAATTATGATTTACTGTGTCTTATTTATCTTTAAAGCGAAATAATATTATTTGCTTGTTTAAAGTGGCTGTATAACCTTCGCTGTGGTCCCTATAGTAGTGTCTTCTACAAGAACAATGAAAGCATTCTTATTTACAGCCTCTTTGAATTCTCTGTAAAAGCTTTGTCGACAAAAAAGTCTACTCCGCATCCAATAAGAGGAACTCACAATGTGGTAACCAAAAGCTGCTCACCTACTCTAGTGTTTTAATTGATGTGTTAAGCTATGGCAGTTAAGTTTTTTTTAATAGTATGCTTTAAATTAAATGTCACCATTTTACTAGTATAATATCATTGCTTCCACCAAGTAAATATTATTCTAATTATGTCTTTATGCATCAGCTTCTGAATTAATTATATGCTATTAATAAAACTGGATGCATATTTCTTGTGATTAAAATTGCATAATTCGCAACAAATTTATCAATAATTAGATATAAGCTATTCGCGCTAAATTAGAAATAATTTTAGCTCTGAACTATAGGAAATTTATTTATTTATTTAGCGTATGCGTTAATCCAGATAGTTGCTTCACTTGTAAGGCAACTTAGCGTAGACAATCCACCCGGTAGGCAGGTTAGAGGGCACTCCTCAACTATATGTTTCATGTTTTGCGATTGGCCGCAGTCGCAAAGCGGTGAATCACAAATACCCCAGCGAAACTCACTTTCTCTGCATCTACCATGACCCGTACGGAACGATTCAAATGGCACCAACTTCCTCTGCAGAGATTCATTCCTGGTAGCGCTTGAGACGGATCCTGAACCAGATGGTGATTTCTAACATCAGCGACCGACCACTCTAATCTCCACTGGGACAGAGACGCCAAGGGATCACATTGCTGCAGCATCTCCCAAACAGAATATCGAGATATGAGTCTCTTCGGAGGAGGATTAGACAAGTCCAGTGACAAAGGGAGGGCATGATTTTCACGGACCCTCTGCAGTTGCTTGTGTGTTATCTCCTTTCGACGGATATGAGGGGGCAGTATGTTACAAAGAACTGAGAGCCACGGCGTTGGAGTTGTTTTGATTGTCCCAGAAACTATGCGCATGGAGTCATTTAGACGCGCATCGACGAGTTTTGTATGAGACGAACGTTCCCATGATGGACAGCAGTATTCAGCCACCGAATGAAATATAGGAAATAATACACCACAAATACTTCTAGTGAATGCACAACCACATAAATTTTAACGTATTTTCAGCAGACCAGCAGGAAGGCGATGCTTTCACTTACAGAGCCGAAAACGGGTCGCTGATGGTGCGTTTTGTCGTTACCAACAGGACAGAAGAACTTATGGACAAATCTATATTCGTAAGTTGTCCAGTATTAGTCGTATTTTTATTTCTGTAGTTAACTAAACATATATCTGGCCGGTAGCAAATCTTTTGGTTGCCCGACAACCGATCAGTATAGCGACAAAGTTCGAATCCAGTGTACGCCTCAAAACGATATGTGTTTGAAACAGAAAACAAATGTTAGCCTTAAATAAATAAAATTTTAAAATAAATTTTAATACGAAATAAATAAATAAATCTCAAAGCGTGAACAGTTACTCCATAATAGACTAGAACCATGAGGTGGTTCACTAAAGCTTTAATACACGCCATTCAATCAGCCATTCGTGGCAAATATTACAATACACTCAATTACATTAATTACTCAATTATTCTGAATATTACATTATATTTTATGTTCATTTTTGTTAGTCACTGAATTACCTCGGATCGTGAGGAATGCAAAAAAACTTCATTCACAATCGATCAGTTTCTGCATCATATGACCTCATTCATTGTGCTCAAACGACTCTGGAATGATATCTCTTAGTGCACTGCCTACTGGCAGGTCCATGGTATATAACGCCTCCAGATCCTCCACTCTTCTCTGTCTTCCGCTTTCCTCTCCATGCTCACATACGAGTGGATCTTAAATCATCAAATATATGCCATTAATATTGGAGAGATTCTGCTTATGACGAGGTGGGTCCCCTTTGCCTTCCTCAGCTTCGACTAACATTTACTGGGCATGGGCGTCATTACCTGAGAAAACAATTCTGTTTACTCTACATATAGAATGATATCTATTCAAATTTCTGCGATAATTCGCTATTCATTGTTGCTTTAAAGTATAAGCCCATTGCCTATCAACTTAGGAAAATGCCAGTAAACCATTCAAATTAAAGCTCTTTTATTATTCAATTTGTTTATTTTATTGGTGTTTCCTAAATATTATTGCAGAACATCGATTTAGTATTAACTAGAAATAATGTTAATATTTTTAGAATTACAATTACGTTTTATTAATTTTAGATTGATTGACTTTTAACGAACACAAACAATTCATATTTACCTGAGCAGCGAATCTGCTACGTTGTTGAATGGAAGATATTGAAATATACATGCATGTCAGCTTATTAATAAATTACGTCATTGTATAGGCGTGCTTTGCACAGACAAGCTTGTGCTTATTTTAATCTCTTTTAATTCTTTGCAAATCTCGATTTGCAAAGCATATGTATAATTAGACCTAGCCGTTTTGAAATAAAACTAAATAACTAAATGAAACAGGTTTTACCTGCTGTGTTACAACGACTTCGGAATGATGACGTTGTAACGACTGATTTCAAAGGTGTGCGATGTACACGTAGGCTAGAAAGTACATAATATACCGTATATGTGTACAACTGTACATATACTTGCGTACACTTTTTATCTCCTTGTCAATATCTCAATTCGAGTTGGATCGCAGACTTCATAATGAATTAGTTGCTAGAAGTCTAGCATATCTTTCGCATAAATGCTTATACGTATTCATTTGAAATATAAAATCCCTGGTCTAAGACTCAAATTTATAAATTTAATAGTCACATTATTTTTATTAATGCTGTTGGCGAGCTACATCGGAGTTGAAATTTCAGTGTAATATTATTGAATTAATTTTATTCATTGATTGTACTCAAACCAATAAGCTACTTGACTGTAGTCAAATAATAAGCTTAATTAATGCGCTCAATTAATAAGCTTACTTGATTGTGGTCAAACCAATAAGCTTTGGTTTTTTAAGAAATGGCTGCAATTTACACTAATAATGATTTCTCACTAGGGCTATACTTCCCGAAGCTTACGCATTATTGTAGATTAAATTTCAATAGATATTTAATAGACTAACTGGGTGAGCACCCGACTGATTAATCTGCTAAATTCAGAAGTAAATAATAAAGAGCAATTTTATATGTAGTAATTTAGCAACATGGCTTAACAGAAAAATAAAAAATAAAATAAAGTTTGTAACGAATTTTGATCTCAATATTTTTAATTGCTTGAGTAGTTAAGTAGACAATTTACTGTCAAATTTAATTATTTTGTTATTTCGGTGCAGGATGAATTAAAGACTGACAAATATTACGTGTCACATGACCTAAACTACGTTCTCATAGAATATGACATCAGACAGGTGAATATGAACTCCTTTCTGGTTAGCAAAGTGCCGGTGTGCCGGTAGAGGTATTTTCTAGCAGTAATTAAATATATAATACGAAATTAAAATATTTGACAATTAGTAAATGTACTGTCTACTTGTAAGCAATTGGAACTGAAATGTCGATATGATGCTCGCTAATGAAACTGTTTTCAATTACTTGCATAAAGAAATGTTGGACCTATCATTTAAGGTGTGTGTTCATTTATTATTCATTCTATCAGGATCTAACGCTGAGTTTTCAGTCCTTAGTTTTTATGCGTATTGCAATTTAGTCACTCTCTTATTGCCACCATTTTGTTACTTTTTACTTAATTATTGTAGAGCAAAATTTAAGTTTAAGCTTCCGAGAAATTTATAATCTACTGGTCGGATCTTCCTGTGCTGTATATAATCCTACATCTCTGCACAAAATGCAATTTCTCTAATTACGTGATTTTTGTTGTTTCACGGCTTCTATGTAAATGGTAATATACGGGCTTCGGTTCTGAGTTAAATCAATAAATGTATGCAAATCACTACAGCGCTGATGTAGCACACATCAGTCCATCAGTCAACATCAGTCAACATTGTCAATATCATAGTCAACATCAGTTAACATCAGTCAACATCAGTCAATACCATCAGTCAGCATCAGTCAACATGGGGTACTAGACATCACATCCACAGTTGCCTGCCTAATGTCGGACCTGGGACTTATAATCTTGAATGCTCGTTTCACTAGAATTAATAAACACACATTATAGTGAAATGATCAACTATGTTGATATCTATTACTTTTTAATACTACATGTTTAAACCGTTATGCATTTTAGTCTATTTTCCGTGTAACCAGTCCTGTGAATGTTCGAGATTTTACTCTCTGATAAGCGCGGCAGGGATTCGCACCCACGAGGGTTCAATTCACCTCAGGATCTGTCATTTAAAACTTCATGACGTTAACCCTATGCTAATAGAACATTCTAAAATTCATTGATAGACTGTGTGATGAACATCTTACTTAACCATAAACCTCTAATATCAACAACTGGAACAACAATTAGAGTGCGACTGTAGTCCACGACAACATCGAGCACTATTATTTTCTAAGATTAATGTGTTAAGGCTTTTTTGTTTTAGAAATGGCGGCATTTGAGGGAAGCTCGTTACAAGATCTACGAGAGGAAAGGTCGACCTGGAAAAACGTAGGATTAGTTACCTTCTTCATACGTACATCTCTTCGCCTTGTAGTCTTTCTTCAATTTCTTGTCTAATGTTCCTAAGCTCAAGAACCATTTCTTATGCATCCAAATTGTGCAGTTTTATTACTTTGTATCGAACTACTTCTCTTACGAGTTTTGCAAGCTGTATTAATAGTAACATTTATTTGTGGCGTTACTACATCTACAGTAGACCAATACGACAGTAAAAGATTTGACTTTGCCATGTGGTGTTGTGAATCGAAAACGTAAGTCTATTTGCAAGTTAGTTAAATACTAACAGCAACTCATTTGTACATGTTGGAAAATTTCGTTAACGTTCGTTTAATCCATCGTTTCCATTTTGGGCCACGTTTTTATGAGGATTTTGTGGATCTCTCGGATCATGCATTGTTAGCATAATTTGTGTGAGACTAGAAGTACCAAACTGTTTGTCATTGCAAAGTAGTTTCTTCAATTAGAACCTCATGCGACCTACTTAACGTTTTATTTATAGGAATATTAAATATTTAATGCATTTAAAAAGAAGGACATGTTTTATTTGTGCTCATTTTGCTTGCGAATATTGTTAATGTGTATATATACATGTATAAATGTATAAAAAATAATGTATGTATGTATTTATTTGTATGTATGTGTTTATATACAGTACATATATATATATATATATATATACATATATATATATATACATGTATGATGTATATATATATATATACTGTATATATATATATATATATATATATATATATATACATATATGATGTATATATATATATATATATTATATGTGTATATATATTTAAGTGTATGTGTGTGTGTATATACAGGAGACTTTCTGATTTTCCGGCTAACATGGAGTTAAGAAAGGATCGACTGCAGTACGCGCGATGGGCTCCGACAACTACAGCATTGGTAGATAAATATGCAATTAATGTTTTAAAATTTATACGCTTTGCTAATAGCAAACACCACTGTTTAAACTATATACATAGTTTATGTCACTAATAATTGATCAAAGTTTGAACTTAGGAACTAATGTTATGGAACTAATGTTAATGTTATATATTTCCTGTCTATTTCAAAGATAATGAGGTAATACAAACATGTGAAATAGTTCTTGGCCTTCTGGATAATGCACATTATAATTAGAGATGGGAATCGAACCGAACCCGAACCAAACCGAACCCTAAAATCTGAAATTTTGACCGAACCGAACTCGAACCCAGACTCTGGCCGAACCCTAAGCGAACCCGAACCCTGACTTCGTCCAAACCGAACCGAACCGATCTCTTGAAGTTTGCATGTTTATCATAGCCATGACTATTATAATTAAGTAATGTTAAATAATTGCAACATTATCCAAACCAAACCATTTCGAACTCGAATCAAACTCTTGTGAGGTGGAGAGCAAGCCGAACCCAAACCGAACCCGAACTCTAAAATTGTCAACTGCTAACCGAACCCGAACCGAACCGAACTTTCATTTTCAACAAACCAAACCGAACCGAACTCTCAAATTGTCAACTGCTAACCGAATCCGAACCGAACCGAACTTTCATTTTCAACGAACCGAACCGAACTCTGGAAATTCATAAAATTCCCATCTCTAATTACAATATAGCATACTATTCAATACGGATGCTTTTAGTAATGGTGTCCTTGAATATTTCAACAGTTCAAATGAAATCCTGTGTTGCAAAATAGCTTTATATAATCGTAAAGCTGATAAAGCTAATGTTAACGTCAGTTTCCTCACTCCAAGTCGATGTCAGTGACGGGCGAGCCGAGGGTTTGAACCCGGCACATACTGATCCGAGGTCGAATACCTAACCGACATCGCCACTGACTCCAGCCAAATGAAATGCTGTATTTATGATAGCATGCTAATTAATTAGTATAATACTAAATAATTAATATTTTCATATTTATTAAGTGATCAGTCGTGTGCTCAAAGTAATTATTTTGTTTTTATTTACTGGCAGATATTCGTTTATAAGAACGACATTTACTATCAGAAGAACCCCAGAGAGTTTGCGAAGCGCCTGACAACGACTGGCAACATGGTAACAGTGTTCAACGGCCTGGCGGACTGGATATATGACGGTTTGTCTAATTGATAATTCCTTACATTTAATATTTATCTCTTGCCAATAATTTCTTTATTTGTTAGTTTCTAGACATAATATCATGATCTCAAACCAATTGTGAGTGGATAGTACAGTAACTAATCAAAGAAATAAGCTAGTATCAAAAAGTTTAAAATAAAATATATGATAACGTCGTAATAGTGTGGCCTTAATGCTGTCGTAAAGACTTCTTAATTCTAAACCTGATGTTACTAAAACTATCGAATACTATTTATTTCACTAATTTATTGTGTTAGGATTTCAGGTGAAGGCAGCCGTTTAACTAAACTCCACTATGTCATTTTAAAGTTAAAAGTCAACACGCATTATCGGCCGGGATTCGAACCCACGAGGGTTCAATTCACCTCAGGATCTGTCCTTTAAAACTTCATGACGTATTAAATGACAAATATAAATGACGGCGTTAATGCACTTTTCTGTGCTATGCTTGTACATGCGCTACTTATGTTATTTTGAGTAGAAGAAATACTGAAGGACAGCGTCGCCACCTGGTGGTCACCGGACTCTCGCTATTTCTGCTACGCCTCGTTCAACGACAGCAGAGTCTCTCACTTCAGGTTCTCGTCCTACGGGCACAGCGACGACATCGTCGAGTTTACACTACCCAGGGTAAGTCATTGATGACCAGGGTAAGCGAATCTTAGCCAGGGTAAGTCATTGATGAACAGGGTAAGACACTGTTGAACAGGGTAAGCCACTGTTGACCAGGTTAAGCGAATCTTAGCCAGGGTAAGCCACTATTGACCAGGGTAAGCCACTGTTAACCAGGGTAAGCCATTGTTGACCAGAGTAAGCCACTGTTAACCAGGGTAAGCCACTCTTGACCAGGTTAAGTGTCTCTTGACCAGGGTACCACTCCTGATTAATCGACTTTGTTTGAAAATCTCTCCATTGATCTGTGAGACGATTTGTACGATTTCTCTAATCAATTAACTCAATTTTTATAATTAATAATAACTTAAATAAGCTTTACTCTCTAGCATTATTTTATTAAACTCTTTAGGGTAAATTCCCATCGTCGGATGATATGTTTACTATAACCTAGTTGTAAAATAATCATCACCGAGTTAAAATTGCTAGTGTCCTAGATGTACAATTTCCATATTCTCGATTAAGTACTAGATCTTGAATTTACTTGTTCTTGGTTTTCCTTTAGTGTCCGTTAATTATATATGGTCACTTCTAAGCATACTTCTACATATCCACTTTAGGTCAACATCTCAAAATACCATCAATATTAATATAAAATAACTAGGCTAACTGCAGGTACTAAACCAGTATAAATAGCCTAAATGCAAGAGCTTCAATTTTAAAATAGATGAGCATGTGTATATTGTTGCAGGCAATAGGTGCCTCTGAGCCACCAACTGATTGGAACACTCTGCCTCACGTCTCTATTTACATCGTTGACACCGACAATATAGATGGTCGTCACGTTTCCATAGCGGCACCTGAAGAATTATCGGGGTAAGGATTCATTAGTTAGAAATTTAGTAATTTACGTATTATGTCTAAAAACAGCTGATGTTACCATTCCGTTGTATACCTATTTAATCGTGCACTTCATAAGTTTAATATACATCAATCGATCAATAAGAATTTAACGTCCGGTTCCTCGCCAAAAGGCAATGTCAGGGATTTCTCTTGCGGAATCTACACATCAGGCGCCAAAGCACCACATGGTGACGACTGAGTATAAAGAGACCACAAGAGAAAACGAGATCGAAACAGCGCAACTATGTCAATTGTTTAGAATCCAGTTAATAATTGTTAAAGCTCCTCAGCTTATTTTATGCTTAATGGAAAGTCGTCGTGGTTCCTTAACATTAGCTAATTTGAGTGCATATATTGAATGGTATTTGAAGTATACGATTAAGCCTATACGTTACTATATGTTATTTGCTTGTATGTACAAGGAAATATATATGTGTGCATGAATGTCCCTTAACTGGCTCTTTGAACCAATTGAAATTGACCTGTTTAATTGATTAATTGGCTTTCTAATTGTAACTCATGATCATCGGCGGAGCTTTGACTTCACTATGATCAATATTAACATGGATGGCGTAGCGCTCTAAATGTGTGTGTGTGTGTGTGTGTGTGTGTGTGTGTGTGTGTGTGTGTGTGTGTGTGTGTGTGTGTAGACAGCACTACCTGACACAAGTGGTATGGAAGGATAAATCTCACGTCGCCATCTCGTGGTCAAATCGCGCTCAGAACAAAACAATAACAAGAATTTCTGACGTGGACGGGAGATTCACTTTTAACGTTAGTTTTTAATTCTTACGCAGCATAGTAATTATTAATAATTTTTCACTTATTATTATTATTATAAATAATTCTAACAGTTGTTGTCACTTTTGACTTCTAAATGCTTAATTTCAGTTTCAAAATTACAAAAGCACTCTCATTTAATAAAGTCACTGAAACTTGTATGACAATCAAATATAAAATATTTGTAAAATTGAAAAGTTCCGTTCATATTCGAAGCATTAGAAGATAATAAATGCGGTACAGGAGTGTTTTTATATTTTAAATAAGGTTTTATCTTAATTTTGAAAGTTACCAAGTTAAGGTTGGTTTTCAATTCTGACGCAGCTTTAAACAGCAGTTTCATTTTTCAACATCAATTTGTTTCGTTTCTCGATATGCTTACTTTCCATATCAGTTGGCACCACTTGTTAAAAAATACAAATGTACAGAAATTTGTATTTTAAAATTGCTCTTTATCTGCGGTGTATTGTAGAACCTGTATCAGACGTCGAATGGTGGCTGGATTGAAGTTAGTGGAGTCTTTCTCTTAAAGTTGTTATATATTTGATTATTTGTATCTAATTCCCCTTAAGAACTATGCTTCTAATACGCACATAAAAAATGTTAAGATGAAAATGTATGATGATGATGAGTTGTCCATTCAGTCGAAGCCGACTCTTGGACGCTTTATGAACTATCTGTCTCCATGTATCACGATTTCCTTATTGTACATGAAATGTACAATAAGGTGCAATATAAATATTAGCTAAATACAAAATATTAAGCATGACATTTAATACATACAGCACCATCTTGAAACCAGCACAGATATAGAGTGGAAGTACTTCTTATGTTCTCTTGTTCTAGGTTGGTGACATTTGCTAAAGTTTTGAGTACTTCAAGCTTCATTGAAGAGAAAAAATTTTCAGTCCTTCGTGTACTGGATATTCTCATTGAAAATTTATGGGAAAATTTTCAAAATGTCTGATCTAGCCGAGGTGACAAAGAATCAGCTGATGGTTATAGAGATTACAGCTGATTGATTGATTAAGAGTAAGTGAATGAATAAGCGATTTGTTTTAATTGTTTTGATTTCAGACATTATTCTACATTAGACTTTAGGTAGGTAGGCCTATAATTAAAATTCATAGAAATTACTAGATACTATTGATAACTAGATAAAATTGATGCACTTGATTCTATTGATACACTTAATTCTATTAATGCACTAGAGACTATAAATACACTTAGCATTGCCCTCGACTTCGATACATGCAGATTGAAATGTTGTTGTTGTTGTTGCTCTTCTCCAGACACGACAGCCGATGGTCTTCATGGACGATAATGGAGAGAGACTGGCGACCATCTTGCCTCGTCTTGATAAAGAGCGGGAGTATTGGAATCAGCTGGCTGTCATAGATTTAAAGGTACTTAGTGCATATGAACTATAGAAAAATTATTTCTTAGAAATTATTAATTTTCTGTCTATTATTATTTCTGTTTCGTACCTTCCATTGTTTAATGTCTCGTTGACATTTTAAACTTTTGTTAACTGGATTTTATTTCATAATTGATGTCTGTGCAATTAACTTTACAGTTGTTGCCTATATTTACTTCAAAACAATAATATATTTAATTATTTGTGATTTCAGGAAGGTGAAGAGTTAATTACAACATTTGTTACGGGTGGACATCAGGAAGTGAAATCAATTGTAGGCTACGACAAAGTCAATAAATTCCTGTAAGTTAATGATTCAAGTATGTCAAATATGTATGTTAAATGACAACGCCAATGTCATGATGAATATCGTCCGTTGGATCCCAGTTTAGCTAAGGTCGGGATACGAAGAGACCTTCTCCACACTTTGCTGTATGGTGGAGAAGTTTTCCATTCGTTTACAAAATTTTTTAGCTATGTTTAGCGCCTGTACGCTCACCAACCGAAGGTCCTCTCTGACGTTTGTTTGGATCTTAGTGTTTTGACGCCTTTTACGGTTGGTCTACGATTGGTCTATTCTTTAGCAATCCGGACACAATATTGGTACACATGTATTCTATTTAATTTCATAAATATATAATATATTATATATTTATGAAATTAAATGGAATACATATAGATAGATTCGATAAAAATATCAACGCTACTTTAAAATACATAAATGCTAGAACTAATAATTATATATTGTAGAGAACTTATCAAATACCATCAAATAATAACGAGTATCTAATTTAACAGCAGAGGTGGCAGCATATTGGTAATATAAAAATATTCCGAACTTAAGAAAGAACATAGCTTTGTAACATAGACTGTACGAAACATTCATAACATCTTCATCGTTTCTCTTGCTACAATCGTTATAAGATTATCCTACTGCAAGACGCGGTTTTTAAAGGCGCTGCTGCATATGTTTTAACATTATTACATAGCTAAGGCTAGGATATTTTATATCAAGGCTATCTATATATAATTATTATAGCCGAGGATATTTTGAGGACAACGGCATCAAACAAAATAACAATAATTATCATTTTTAGCGATCTGAAAGAAACCTAAGGCTGCAGCATTCCCACAGTAACTTGAAAATTCCCTAGCTTCAGTATCTGCGATAATCCTTTACCAGAGATATTCCGGTTATGTTCAACTGAAATAGAATATAAAGTATGAGTGTCATTTTGTAGACGTCACTACGTAAAATTTTCTTTTCTTTTTAGTTTTGAGTTAATATTTAAGATCCATCTCCGACCATTCATTTTGTTACATAGCTTTAATTTTTCCTACAACTTTTGCTGCTTTATTTCTCGTCGTTTCTTTGATATACCTTATGTTCTTCTTGCTTAGAATATATTACTGAAAAGTGTTTTCCTGTAGTTTTCATGAGTTACAAATTCATTTTTTTCAGATACTATCTCTCGACGAACGGTGACTCAAGGCAGCAGCATCTGAATCGGTTAGCGCTCTGAAGCTACGTTATTAATTATTAATTAAATAATTAATGACGTAATAATTATTAATAATACGTAATAATTAATTAACTATTAATTAATTAATTATATTATTAATAATTAATTAATTAACCAACTAATTAATTATCCAAATTATAAATGCAGTAATATCTAGAAAGAAGTCTCAGAAGTTAAAGATTACAATAGAAATGTTGCTAAGAATAATTCTTCATTAAGAAATATTTCTTGGAAATTCCAGTGTGCAAATACTTAAGAAGCTCGTTCAACAAAATTTAATCACCCTCAGTCTGTCTGAAATTCAAAAACTAAGCGTAAAATTCATCGAGCCGATAGGCTAATTTTAAACTCCATATGATCATAGTTCCCTGTAAAATATTTCTGACGCTGTTAATAAGCTAGAATTATATCATAAGTTCACCATAAAATACCTGAATTTTGCTTCGATGTAAAGCAGTAATTTACTGTAGTAACGAAATACTCAATTCACTGAAAAATTCTTGTTTACGTACAACAGCAAAATCCACTATTCACTAATGAAAATATCTATTATCTACTCATAATTATATCTATAGAATATAATGTTAACAATGTTATGTTGCTGACATCGCTTTCGAGTGAGGAAACTGACGTTAACTTTAGCTTTGCTTTTTGCTTTTTTTAACAATGTTAACAACAGCATCTCCACGGATTTGATGACACACGGAGTTTACGGAACACCGCATTGTTTGACGTGCAACATGTCCACCTCTACCTACTCCTGTCTCTATGTCTCAGCCTCGTTCAGCAGATCAGGACTCTACTATATTATAGGCTGTCTAGGACCTGATGTGCCTAAATATAGACTCCTGTCAGTAGACGGGCTCGTAGGTCAGTTTATCTCTTTCGTCTCTCTCTCTCTCTCCCTCTCTGTCTCTCTCTCCCCCTCTCTCTCACTCTCTGTCTAGTTTTCTGTCGAGTGCCTGATATATAGTTAGAATTCCTACCCATAGTTTCTTTTCACGCTCATCAAGGATCGCGATGTTGAAATAATAATAACATCGTCATAGAGCCCCTCTCAGTCCCGGCTTAGTGGAATCTTATGTCACGTGCAGTTTTAAATTAGTCCGTCCACTATACAGAGCGAGAATAATTTATATTATAAACAATAATAATAAAAAAGCTAAAGCTAATGTTAACGTCAGTTTCCTTACTCGAAAGCGATGTCAGTGACGGGAGAGTCCAGGATTTGAACCCCGTACATACTGATCCGCAGTCAAATATCTTAAAAGTCGCTACTGGCTCCAGCCAGTGCAATGTAATGATGTACAGTGTATAAACCATGTATGTACACTGTATGTTCAGTGAATAGAACACACTATTCACATAGTTAATGATACATAATAATACATAGTGACAACATCTATATGTGACTGTATTAACCTCCTATAATCATTGACTATTATATTGCTTTAAATTATATAACAGCATATTAAAATGGTTTCATTGCGTACTTGCAGATGTTATGCTCGAAGAAAATAACGAACTTTCCAGAGCTTTGCAGAAGAGAGTTTTGCCAAAGATTGAGTTCATGGAAATACCTATAGGTGGCAGATACAGTACGTAATCGACCAATTTCTAATCCGTAAAAATCTTTAGTTTTCAATTATTGATTCGTGATTAATGATTAATAGAAATTAAAAATTAGAAATTAGTAATTAAAATTACAGTGACTTGTGAGAGTCTAAGACACTCTTGTTATTAGAGACGTTTGATTACTAATGGCTCTGAGTTCATATCATATAGGAGTTGTTATATGATATGTACCTGCCAATAGGCTATACACTCAGAGATAAATGGACAAAAATAAAAATATTGAGTTGCCATCGTCATCCTACTGCAACGTTAGAGAAGAACACAATCAATCTTATATTACGATTCATAACGGGTTTCTATCAGAGAGTCATTTTCAGTATTTATAATTTGCAGAAGCATGGGCTCAAATCGTCAGACCAAACTTCGACGAAGATGATGATAATCCAAGGAAATATCCTCTGCTGGTTGAAGCGTGAGTAGGCAAAACAATGGCTCTGTATTATATTTATCGTATGCATATTAGGTAGGAGGAAAACGACGTTGAATAAAATCCGTCCTGGTGTCGGGATATATAATTCCGCTAATACTGTAATAGGCAAATTAACACGGAATGTTTTCTATTAGCAGTAGACAATAAGTGGCTTAATGTTTTCAGTTAGTAATAGAGAATAAGCGACTTAGTCAAGAAACAGTGTACAACTCTATGCACCAAAATATTTAAATCATAAGTTCTCTCTGCTTTGTGAAAAATATTTATTAAATACGAATAAATATTTCCATATTTACTATTTTTTCGTTAAATTTAATCGATAATCTTTCAATATTAAGCAGTTAATCGTTAATTTTACTGCCTTTGTTAGAAACGACGAACCGGGTACGAGTAAGGTGACGGAGAAGTTTGAGTTAGGCTGGAAGACCTACTTGGCTTCCAGTGAGGAGGTTGTTTACGTCACGGTTGACGTCAGAGGAACCTCGTCACGTGGACAGAAGTTCAGGAACGCCGTGCACAGGAGCATCGGCGTCACAGATGTGGATGATCAGCTGCTGGCCGGAGTGTAAGCTTAATATACTCTTCTTCTTCTTCTTCTTCTTCTTCTTCTTGAAGAAGAAGAAGAAGAAGAAGAATACAGAACACTATATAGAATCACATGTGTTTACACAAACCGTATGTATAATATGTGTCATCACATATGTATCATGTGTTGTCTACACATATATATATCACATATGTAATCTTATGTGTCTACACATAAATAGCATATTTCTTCTTCTTCAGTGCACTGCCAAGTGGCAGGTTCAAGGTAATATTCATTCTCAAAGTCTGCTTTCTCGCTCCATAAGAGCACTCCTTAGATCAACAAGTTTATCCCTTCACAAAGTCTATGCCTTATCAATACCTTATATAGCCTATAGCTTGGGAAAAGTATGGCTTCTGAGGGGGTTTCCCCTTGCCTTCCTCAGTTAAATGGATTAATTACCATTTAATCCTGGGGGAAAATATTTCATGGTGAGGTGGGCCCATCTAGCCACACTCAGCTCCTGCTTTATATACTCTATTTGATAAAAAATAAGTTTCGTTGATGTGCCCAGAATTGCGGACTAATTACCCTGGAAAATTAGCGAATAATGGTCTTGAACTCGTGTATTAAAAACATCGTCTGAAGTGTGTTGAAGAGTCCTTGTAATAATTTTCTGATTTGACCGAATGCATGCTTAGTAATTTCATTCCACCTAAAACGTTTTTTTTCAATATTTGTCTTTCACCTGTTATTTGTCAGACAACTGAATAGATACATTCCAATTTCTGTGACTTTTGTATCATTTAAGTTTTTGTGAATTATTTACTTTTAAATTTAATTGCCTAAATATACATTTTGCGTTCTGCCTGCACACGCATATAAGTTCAGGAGTATTTCATGAAATCTACATGTGCAATTGTGCATGCATGTAAATTATTGTGTATCTAGGTTATGCATGTACATAAAGTCTAGACATGCAGTAGATGACGAGATATATTTATATAATTAAGCATGTTTCCTTCATTTTGAAAATCTTTTTTGCAACTACATGCAAAATAGTTACTGCTTATAGAGTGTAATAGAAAACTTTAAAGTCAAACTCTTACTAGTAAAATTAAAATTGAGTAACTATGTATTTATCGAACATTAATTTGAAAATTAGTTAATTTATTTCTTCAGGTACCTGAAAGGGATCAAATACATTGATCCGGCCAAAGCAGCAATATGGGGCTGGGTATGAAATAGTGATTTCTTAAATAACGATACTTTAAAATTAATCATTTTTACAAATTGTCCTTAGTAATTTCTTTATTGCACATATTAATTTTTCAGAGAATTTTCTGACCTTTCACAATTTTTTGACTTTCATTGATTCCTTTAGAAATCATTCATCTTCTTGTCTTTGCTTTTAATTTTTTATATTAATATTGCTTTTATTATTATATTTTTCTTCTTTTTAGAAATCTTTCCTCTTTCTCTTGCTTAAAAAGGAGCGACTTGTTGTTCTCTCTCTCTCTCTCTCTATCTCTCTCTCTCTCTCTCTCTCTCTCTCTCTCTTTGTAGCTTCAACAATAGCGAAAACAGAACTAAGTTTGCATTAAGAAACACCGCATATCTCACATAAAATAGCAATGTATATATATATACATATATACATATAGGTATATATATATGTATATATATATATATGTTGTATATATATATATATATATATATATATATATATATATATATATATATATATATATATATATATAGTCTATATATATATAAAACACGACAAATTATTGTTAATTCGATTGATCTTTGTTTGTGCGACAGTCTTACGGTGGTTTTGTGACATCTCACGCAGTTGCCAATGAGACAGATGTGTTTCCTTGTGGGATAGCCGGTTCCCCTGTCACTGATATACACTACTACAGTAAGTAATGCAATAATAATAATCATCGTCATCTTCTTCCCTTGAATCTCAGAAAATTTTGTTGCAAATTTCTGGAGCCTAGGTTCTGACCAACCGAATACCCTTTTTGACGTTGGTTTGATTCTTAGTGATTTGTCGCCTTCTACAACACGTGCAGCCCACGATTTATCTATTCTTCAGCAACTTGAACACAAAACTAGTAAAGTAATGTAGCAGTAATAAAAAATTATAAATGTATTTATCTGAATATATTGCGATCTCTTTACAGAAGTGAATCAGATATTTCTCTCTAAGTATTCTGCAATGCAATAGTCATTTATCAATCTTCTACTTTCATAATCAGCATTTCGTTTAGCTTTGTATATTAATCACTTAATGATTTATTAAACGACTAATAAATATCTATCTCGTTCAATTGAAATGATGGTAAAAAATAAACTCCAACATTTCCCGTTTGACTGATCAATATATATTTAATAATATATTTAATTGATGACTTGCGTTAACTTGACATCCCAAATTGATTCAGAAAAACTAAATTGGTGAATGTATGTGTGTAAGTGAGTGTTTAACGGAATGTCCATTGGATTCGATTTATTGATTTAATTGATTGATTGATTGATGGATAGATTAATTCATTAATCAATTGATTGATTGCTATATTTTAGACTCCGCCAAGTTCGAACGATTGCTAGGTTTATCGGATGTTGATGACAATAGAAGCGGCTATGAAGTAATCTAAACAATTCACTTTTACCAATATTTAACAATTCTCAGTATTTAACCTTTACCATCAAGCTACAGTAATGAATATACATGGGTTTAGAAAGTTTCAAATAGGTTTATTGTTCTCAATGTAATTCTTTGAGAGTGGGCTTTGGTTCAGTGCCTTTGCCAGTAACTAACTCTGTCTTAAAACGTCGAAGCAAACTAGATTGTAGTCCTCGAAAATCTTGAAAATCAAACCGAACTGATTGAAAGTTTGTTTTATTCATATTTTATTCTCAATTGAAGGCGATTTGTGACTGGGAAGTCTGCATAAAAACTTCTAATGGATATCACTAGACTCTGCATTGAACTATCTTTCAAGTGGTAATCTAATATGATAAATTATTGCGACATTTATTGTTCTTGCTGTGACACCCTAAGAAAAGGTTACACATCACCCTTTATATATAAGCAATGACTATTAAGCTTGCGTACGGTTTTAACAAGTCTATTGAATTTATTAATTCAGTAATAGAATGAATAATAATTAATTTTTGATGCATGGAAAATAATTTATTATCCACGAACAGCTAAAACTAAATGCCCAAAATATTTTTTTCTTGTATTTTCCTATTATATGACATTTACTTTACTTTTATAACTACCCCAATTAGCTCAAAGCCAAGTTTAATGGGTATTACCAATGTGGTCTTGCGTTTCAGAAAACCGATTTGTTGAAGAAAATACATCACTTCAATAATAAGAAGTACCTTCTCATTCATGGAACAGGCGACGGTTTGTTTTGATAATATCAATTCGCATAGTTCCTAAATTTTTGCCTAATTCGCATATGGCTGACTCTAAAAATGTCGAGTGAGTTGCCATTCTTAATGCACAAATTTTGTACTTTAGTTTTTTTAACTAATTTTAAATAGAATCTAATCGTAATCACAGCCAAGAGAGGAGAGAGAGAGAAAGAGAGAGGGGAGAGAAAGAGAGAAAGGAGAGAAAGAGAGAGATACAGGTATGTGTTTATTTCAGCATCAACACCAAATCACAGACAAAAACAAATAATACAGAGAGAGAGAGAGAGAGAGAGAGAGAAAGCAAGAGCGGCGTATTGCTAAAGAGAGAGCAGATTGAAGATTATTGTATCAAGACTCTTGATTCATTCTATGATGACATGTCAGCGCCTTACGCTCGAAAAATATTAGTTTATGCCATATGACAATTTAAGATGAAAAACGAAGAAAATCCTTTTCAGAGATAGACCATTGAATAGCAACATCATTGTATATAGTTACCTTATATAGAATGCTTTACTCTATATTTGCATAATTCTATGCATTTAGTATACCGGTAGAACCATATCTTAAGCCTATCCGTAGAACATTCTTTTATTAAATGATATAAATTATAAATCAGTTATACAAAAATTAGACATGTACACAAAGGGTCCTGACGCTACATAATACAAATTCTCTAAATTCTAGTTAATTATTCGATATTATTTCAAATCTATTACGATTATTGTTTGCCGTAGTTATAAATAAATGCAGCTGAAACAATAATTATTTAATTTAGTACTTGGGGATTATTATTTTTGCTTTACAAACGCATGCATTATATTGTTTTAGATAATGTTCCTTTTGCCAGCTCTTCACGCCTTGTAAAAGCTCTAACTGATGCAGATGTTCAGTTCAGGTTTCAAGTAAGTCTCTTCTCAACCGTAGTTCACATGTATATACTAGAGATGGGAATTTTGTGAATTTTCTAACTTCGGTTCGGTTTGCAGAAAATAAAAGTTCTTTTCGGTTCGCGTTCGGTTGGCAGTTGACAGTTTGAGAGTTCGGTTCGGGTTTCAGGCTTTGAGTGTCAGGGTTTGGTTCGGGTTCGGCCATTGTCAGGGTTCGGGTTCGGTTCTATTCCCATCTCTAGTATATACTTCAGTGTCCAAGCGCATAACAGCTTTTGTTATTCCACGAGATGCATCTTAAATAATCCTGCAATGCATCGCATTGTAGAATTGTTGAAATAACTGCACGATTATTTCAAATGGAAGGTCTATGACATATATTCCTGCACACTGGATAGTTTTCGTCCTCATCGTAAAGATCAACATCAACAAAAAGATTGATTCCATCAGAGAAACTATGCATATTATCAAACCAAAATTGTACATTTTATTTCATATGTACGTAGATAAAAAGAATGGCTAATTACAGTGTTGTTTATTTTATCGGCTATGCGTTTTAGCCTCTCACTAACCCAAGCTTAGTTCCAGCTTAGGTCAAAATTAGCATTTTAGCCCATTGCAGTGACACTCTCATAGCTTTGAAAATTGACCTAAATTATTGCTTTCAATTGTCACTTTAATTAAGATATAATCAATCAATTTGTCGTTATCGACGACACTGGACGAATGCAGGAGCCGGTCAGTGGCGAAGTCGGTAAGACACTCGACCGCGGATCAGTATGTGCGGGGTTCAAATCCTGGGCTCTCCCGTCACTGGCATCGCTTTTGTCAGGAAACTGACCTTAGTTTTTTATCATTTTAGCTTTACTCATAGTCAACATAAATTTTTATCAGTATAGAAATAAAGGCAACTTTCGCAGTTGCTAGGATATTTTCTGACACGGATTTCCGATGAGAAGCTGTCGCATCTATATCCTCTTATGTATATGTCTTCATTGGTCATTTCATTTGATATATCATAATGCCTTCTTAACAACATCTAGTTAATATTATAAACATGTTTAATTATTTAAATCAATTTTGCAAATAGTCTAGTACCATAAATTTAATAATAAAGCATTAAAGCAAAAAAATTTGCGAAATTTTTATTTTTAATTATCTTATTTTATTTTTATTTTTCAGCTATACACCGATATAGGGAGATATTCTGTGCCGGATGATCGACACGTATATCGGTTAATGACCGAGTTCTTAAAGAATGAATGTTACAGCTTCTTCTGGAAGCATGACACTAAATCCTGGCTCGTCGACAAGGCCGTTAAGAAAGAAAGATTCCGTATAAAACAGTTTTGTGTTTGATGTACCTATCCTCTAAAGTAACGGCCAAATACGAACCTCATTCATGCGCAGACGACGAGTTTTCTCTGGGGTTTAAATAAACAAATAAAGAAATAAATAAAAGATTAGCGTCCTTTGTTTATAATGATACTGAAATTAATCCATTTGTATGCAACAGTGGAACAAAGTTTGGGGTGTATTGCTTTTATACATAGTAAGTATATTTATACAGTATATTTTTATTTTCAGGGAAAATAAATGCATTCTTTGTTTCATTTATATGCACTCCCTTTAATAAGATTGCATGCAAAGAATAGCATGAAAGTTATACTGAGAAATATTCAACCTCTTTTGTTACATAGACCTATTTCAATGAATTATTTTAAAATTACAATTTATATTCTTTGTATTTTTTAATCAAAATTCATTTTGTTCAGTGATCCCGTATTAATATATTAAATAAGAGAAAATAATGAAATTAGTTTATCATTACTTGAGGCTCTCGTCACGTGTGATTGAGGTTCGTTAGTTATATCAAGATTTCTATACAAATGAATTTGAGAAAGGTTAGTCTCATAAAAATTGCATTAAAAATTTTATAATGATTTTTAGTTTAGTTTTACTCGGAAATTTAAAAATAATTGCTTACTCCTAAAGGTTTGAAACGGAAACTAACATTTATGTTGCTAATAGCTACCAGAATCATAGCATTTATACTGAAACAGAAAAAGCCGTTATAAAAATGTTTCTATAAATCAACTTTTAAACATATGTGACTGTTTAAGTCAATTGTTGGTCCCTTATTATCGGAATTATAATGAGAAGTCTTACTGCTATCCATTTAATTCCGAAAAAAACGTATTTGAAGAGTACACAATGATTTGTTTGTATAGAAATCTTGAAGTTTAAAACTCACATACCGTTTACTGGATGCTCATCCAAGAGAAATAATACACATTAAATACTCGGGATAGAGCTTGCAAGATTCCATCAACTTTCAGGCTCGATGTTTGAATCTGAGATTATGTTCGAGTACCAAAATAACTCTTCAGGCTTCACTGAATCCACGAAATACGCGGAAAGCGTACAAATAGCAAAATGATAAATATCCTACCATCTCTGTCTCACTTTGTCTATTCGGTTCGTCTCTGCATAAAGTGTGACTCACTTTCTAACAGATTATTTCTGCAGGGATTTGTTAGATTGTCTTACACATAGCAGGTATATTAACCTTGTCCGAAATCTAATCTCAAATTCAAGAATTGAGCCAGAGTATTTCTAATTTGTGATAGACCACAAGAACCAAGAGCAATAACCAGTACTACGTTCGTGATTTTTGCATTGTTTCTGTAGATCGACTGTTTTCACTGTGCTAAATTTCAGTAACTGACAGTCCCAGCAAATGTAAAACTTCACGTTTAAAATCCCTTTATAGAATTTAATGGAAAATAGTCGATCTAAAACATTCACAGACGGAGAGATATTGTACTATATGATGTTTTAAAAAGCATCTTGACCTTTAGAGTTCCCTTATATGATTATTTGAAAAGGCGTATGTTATAGAGTCTATTGAAAAACACAAAACAAATCAGTTTTGCAAAGTGATTATACAGTTTAGCATTTCATTAGGCAAATAAGTCATTCAAGGTACGCAATTTCCAAACATTTGTATGAAATAGTTTAGAAGATAAGTTATTAATTAATCTTTGAGTTTAATTAGCAATAGACTGAGCACTTACTTGTATTCCGATGCTAATTTCTCCGTCTGTGAAATGTTTACGAATGTTGTATCATTTTTCTGGCTGTACTTTGGAGGATAAGAACTGCTTTAATGTGTTATGATATGCACCGAAGCTGCTGTGAAGATATCGATATGTACTTTTATTCTGTATAATACTTGTAGCTCTGCAATAACTTAGTACGTGTACACAAGTAGAATGTTGTAGTAGGCCTAATCTAGTCTAATTTTAAATGGGTAACTTTTCATACTACAATGGTGTTATGTACCGCCGTTATATTATGTAGATCGAACTTTAAGTTTTCACTATAATCGTTTGCCACTGACTGCGTTGATAGAAGCTAATGCTATTGAAATGCTATTCCAAATGCTATGACTCTTTTTATTAATATTTTCGGAATGTCAGAAGTGTTTTTGTCAACTCGGATAGCTAGCTATTTGTAGCGTGCGGGGCGGTTTAAATAGAAATTCTATAGATGATATCATGTCCTGGGTGAAGATGTTTATTTAAATATTATTTTCTTACTAGACAGCTTTAATATCGTTCCGTTTAAAATTGATCATGTTGTGTTAGACAGATTAAGCATTCCATATCAATGATCTACGAAAACTGTTTAACTATGGTACAACCATACTGGGTGAAGTGCTGTGAATAAGCTGTGTCTTTTTCTAACTAGTCGTTTTGGTTATGTGTTCTAATTTGCAGCTTATTGTACAGCATCGTATTTGTTAATTCTGTGCTGAAGATTAAAAGAAAATTAATCAAATCAAGCAGTAAATTCGTTTAGAAAAGGTATTCCATGCTATATGATTGTTCTTGTAACTACATATATGTGTGATTTTTAAATGTGCAAACATAATCTTAATGTAGTATTGATTTAACCTTTCTGTCATTAGTGGATAATGTGATGATTTTTGACAAAGCAAGACACACTGTGCAGAAGAGCTAATAAAAACTGTGTTTGACCTGCGTTACTAGGAAATATGTATGACTTAATTTTATATTGCACAGTGATAAACCTGCACTAATTAAATGCTGAAGACAAAATTGTAAGAGACCCAACGTTGCAAGGGCATGCTTAGGTGAGGTCAGAGTAACACCGTGGCCCAAGGACACCGGGGCAAGGGTCACCGGGGCACATGGACACCGGGGCACAGGGACATCGGGGAATAGGGACACTGGGGCATAGGGACACCGGGGCACAGGGACACCGGGGCACAGGGACACCGGGGCACAGGGACACCGGGACATTGGGGCACAGGGACACCGGGGCACAGGGACACCGGGACATTGGGGCTCAGGGACACCGGGGCACAGGGACACCGAGGCATTGGGGCACAGGGACACCGGGGAATTGGGACACCGGGGCATTGGGGCATAGGGACACCGGTGCACAGGGACACCGGGGCATTTGGACACAGGAACACCTGGGAACAGTTACAGTATCACCGAGGCACAGTAACATCGGGGCATAGGGATACCGGGGCACAGGGACACCGGGGCATTGGGGCACAGAGCTCTGCTGGCCCCAGCTCCTCATCCTACAAGGCGCCAATAGATTCAGAGTATATATTAAACAAATATTGTCGAAAGATTAAAACCTATGAAAGCAAACTAAAACAAGCTAAATGCATACCGAATCTATTACGCTGCAGCCTAATATACATATACTGTACATGCAGTCT
Source organism: Enchytraeus crypticus (assembly GCA_905160935.1). Taxonomy (NCBI): domain Eukaryota; kingdom Metazoa; phylum Annelida; class Clitellata; order Enchytraeida; family Enchytraeidae; genus Enchytraeus; species Enchytraeus crypticus. The sequence continues at coordinate 593,801 of CAJHZI010000904.1, read as the reverse complement.
AATGCATAGTATCTCCTGAAGCGTAAAATATCGTAGACTGGTTAAAACAGTTGAAGCTACTCACTTAGTTTTTTTTCGTGATCTTTCTATTGTTTTGATACGATTGAGTATAATATACATAAGTAAGTTTAATCTGCTTTAATATTTCTGTAATTATATTATTAGTAATGGTCTCTTACAAGAAATACTACTTCCCCCACGTGTGGTATAGCGCAAGCATCTTTCTCCACTTGCCGGTTAAACCACTTTGCATTTTTTATTGTGATTACAGGTAAATGTGTTTATAGTACTTCCATACGTAGTAAATATACAGTATAAAGATCTTTATTCACTGAGAAACTGCAGTAGCAGAATACACACAAGAACATATATAAGAGTGAACACATAAAAAGACCTTGCAATCTTATTTACAAATTTTAAATTGCGAAGAGTGAAATATTTCCTACAGAAAGATACTGTCTTGGCCATGCAAAATGGTCTGTTTAGAACATAATTAAAATGAAAATACTACTTAACTAGTACAGCAAGTACAATTCAGTTAAACACTCTGATCAGTTGAGTCACTTAACATTTTACATTGTGCGTGCACACACAAGTGTTCGTAATGCTTATTACACAGTGCAAGTGCAATTACATAGCCTACTGTAGATATGAGAGTTATTTACCTGACATCATCCTTGTATGAGGAAACGGACGTTAAAACCTCTACTATTTTATACTATTTATACCTGAGTGGTCTAATTCTTCAAAGGAAAGATAGGCTAAATCTGAACTAATATAGTTTAGCCTTTTCTAAATTGTCACACTATTGAAGACTTATTGAGGACGTGATATGAAAGTAGAATATAAACGTAAATGATATAGATAACCAATATTTTCGGAATTACGAAAAAATTAATTGAATCCGCTCCTAAGATAACGGAAAGAATATTGAAATAACTTAATTATTAAATGCAACCATCCTACTCTAGATGATTTAAAAAGGATTTCTTTAGAAATATTAAAACCAAACAAAAGGATAAAAAAGTACGAAGGAGATACGCCATGAACCTCTTACTAAGCACTGAACTGAAAGTCTGAGACAAATGCTGAGATACAGAATTTAATATTACTATTAAGTAAACTTTTATTTCCATAGCATCTGGCATGACATTTGAATTTTGTATTGCCATGGTCAAACTGCAGCAGAAACATACAATACAGCGCAATATGAAACAGTAAGAAATTCAATATATTGGAATAAAATACACTATTCAAAATACAATATTTGATATACAATGAATTCTTTCTAATTACAGTAACTAAAGGGCGGCAAGACTCTACCGTGTATATTTTTAAGCTAGATATCATTAATTCTATTTACGCAATCTCGAAATAAATTTCGGTTTATATTCTATAAGAAAACAAAAGAATTTCCTGTTTACTAACACACTGGTTTACAGACATATTTAAATTTTTCTATTGTAATAGAGCTATCAAGTCGTTTTCTTATACTCTAATATATAAGATACTAATCACTTGTATTTTAAGAAACAAAATCAGGAAACTAAAATGGCTTATACTATCGTCTTCTAATTTTCATGTTCTATATTCAGGAGACTTGAGAGTCGACCAAGCGAAAACTACACGAGTTTCTTAAAAGATAACTAACACCAATAGCAGGAACGAAACGGAAAACCACAACCGACACCATTATATTGCCTGAAATAATAAAATGAAATACTGATATGGTTGTAACCTTTACACTAAGATCATTAGCACGCTTCATGAAATGTTCATTAAAGAGAGTGTTAGTGTGAGAGAGTTCAGAATATTATTTAAAATATAAGCCTAGGCCTAAGAACAGCAATTTTTAAAAACTCTGAAATATACTGGCTCTGCGTAAAGCACTATTATTAATTATATCAAAGACTTATTAAAACACTGAAAGTCATATGACCTATGATTGAAGAACTTATGACGTAGCACTGAAGGTCATATGATGTAGCACTGAAGGTCGTATTATGTAGCACTGAAGGTCACATTATGTAGCACTGAAGGTCGTATTATGTAGCACTGAAGGTCATATGACGTAGCACTGACGGTCATATTATGTAGCACTGAAGGTCATATTATGTAGCACTGAAAGTCATATTATGTAGCACTGAAGGTCATATGATATAGCACTGAAGGTCATATGATGTGACACTAAAGGTCATACGACATCGCACTGAAGGTCATATGACAGGTCACTTATTTTGTTGAACATTGACCATATAGGATCTTTATACAGGACTACTTCGTGGCCTGATCAGTAAGGTTCGACTGCGGATCAGTTTTTGAGGAATTAAAATTCCGTGCTCTCCCATCGCTTATGTCCATACGAGCGACGAAACTGCTTATAACTCTTACAGTTGCCTTTGTGAACTTCTATGCATGTACAATTAAAGATTTCTGCACACTTTTACTTTAGCATTTAGTTGTCATGATTATTGGACAGACCTACGATTTTAGGCAAGAAAAGAACTCTTTGAAAATAAAAATCTGACCACTTAATTAAAAATGCTTCTACAGAAATCCTTAAGACGAATGAACTCTAGCACAGCGTTGTGATTCCGGCAAAAATTCCAAAGAAACTTTAAGGACTTCACACAATTTTATTTATTCTCCGGTAACACCGTCGAAACGTGCTTCAATTAAGCCACCTTGTACGTGTATGTCCCTATATACGTAAACTAACTAGATGGCTCTCTCTTTGCCTGACAACAAAAATAATCTATTTTTATAATATTAGATCTTTCCATTACGCATTCCATTAGATTCATGGTATCAGTTCAAATAAAAATATACTTTTAAAAAATGAATTATTGTCATAAAAGTTAGCGTTATTCACTCCAGAAGATAAGGGTCGTCTAGAATCGGGTTAATAATTATTTCGAAACTGGCGATTGCTTCTATTTTAATCGTTGACTTCTAGTAAATTTATTTTTCTCGATGTTGTTCATTACACGTTAAACACGTTTCAAATAAGTTGGCGAATTATTATTTATTATTATATTATTGTTATTATTATAATTATTATTTATTATTTGTCATAGATCTGGTGATGCAGAAGAACTGACATAAGAATGTAAGATAACTCAGTCATTCGCACAAAGTTACTTCCACCAATTTGCGTTGATTACTAAATCTTCATTAAATTCAGCTGAATTTGAAAGCTCGACCTTGAACTACAGGACTGTTTTTTTAATATAAATTTATGCCCTTGAAACGCTTGTCATGTTTTGGACATGGTTGCTATGCCTAGAGTAAACGATTGAAAATGAAAGCTTAACATTCTGTTTCTCGAACCATAATGAAAAATTCAGAAGTAGCCAGGCCTCGATTCGTTGTCACAAATTGAACAAGTATGATAGCAACTCATTTTATCTATTCAGTCCATTCCATCTATAATTTAATATCGTAAAAATAAAATTAATTTAATTTATAATTTAGTAGGCCTATTTTTCCAACACTGAGTTCAACATGCTGCTCTTATTCAGAAATGAACTGAGAAAATAAATCATTCCCTAGATGACATCAGCTGCTGATCGAACACATAATTCAGAAACAGACGTTTGCAGCAAGACTGTAGGACACGATAAGTTGGCGGACTAATAACTTACATTATCAGAATTAAATAGCTAACCAACCATCAGTTCATAACTATTTTCGTAACCTATATTACTTCATCAGAAAATGCACACTGTACAGTACGCAAATATATTAACGATATAACATATTAGAAGAAACTTAATTAGCACTAACACTTTTAACATTAAAATCGAGGTCGTTCGTACAATGCCCAAGATTTATCGGTGGCTCGCTAGATACCGCTACTGCTATGTCTGCTGTTGCTGTTGTTCTTACTGTTAGGCGCAGCGTTGATCGCGAGACCTAGAGCTGCTGGGACGAGCTCTATACCAGTTCGGCTACCTGTTTGATTGTGTCCCACAGATGCGGAGACTACCCTGTGAAATGTATCTCGAACGCTTCGCCTAAAGTTCGTTGACATGAAGCTGTACACAAACGGGTTGAAGCAACTGTGAATGAATGGTAGCAGGTTAGAGATGAGCTGCAATAGCACACAAACTAGTAAGTGTAAGTCTTAATGTTTGCAATTATTTTGAAGGTGAAGATAACTAATACCTGAATTTATATTACATATTTAATGTCAAAACTCTGTCTTACGTTGTATCCTGGTCTCTATTAGCTACTCATCGCACAATTTAGACAAACATACTAAAATTACATAGGATTTAAATGTAACTTTTATTTTGAATTATTTAAATATAGTTGTACGCGCAAATATAGAATTCCTCTTGGATAATGGATAATGCCCGCATAAGACTGCCCGCATAAGACTGCCCGCATAAGACTGCCCGCATAAGACTGCCCGCATAAGACTGCCCGCATAAGACTGCCCGAATAAGACTGCCTTCATGAGACTGCTCAGATGCCACCCGCGTGCCTGCCTGCCCGTCTGCCTGCCCGTCTGCCTGCCTGCCTGTCTGTCCGCCTACCTATCTGCCCGTCTGTCTGCCCGTCTGCCTGCCTACCTAGCTGCCTGCCTGCCTGCCTGCCTGCCTGCCTGCCTGTCTGTCTGTCTGTTGCTCCCGCTCTGCGTCGATCAAGCGTTTAGCACAGATTGTAAAAAATGTCGCCAGTTCTGATGTTATAGGGTAAAGACTGAACACTATTTAGCTGTTGTTAGCAGCATGAAAGAGCTATTTATTCTAATTTGGCTCGCTGTGATAAATAATTAAACGACAATGGTAGCATTTAACGAAACCGTTTAAACTGCATCATCTCGAATGATTTATGCTTTCTTTTCAAAATTAATAAAATGTGTTCTATTGTTGTAAAACACTGGGTTGATAGACATAATTGTATTAACTAGAGATTTTCTGGCGCAATTATGTACTTTTTATGCTACCCAAACTTAGATAAGCCTTTATTCATTTCCTTGCTTTAGGGCTTCTGTCATAGCTTATGTTTAATTTATTATGTAAAAGTATTCCCGTGTTGTGTCCGGGACCCTGAAGAAGATATCACCCGTTAACTGCAGGTGTCATAAGAGGCGACTAAACAAAAACTGACGAAGGCAACGGGTAACCACACCAGAAGCCCTATATTTTCTAAAGCTATAAGTTACATACGGTATGGATAAGGCATTGACTTTCCTGAAAGGATTAGCATGTTGGTCTATGGAGTACTTTGTTTATTGGGCCAGAAAGCAGACTCTGAGTATGAATATGTACCATGGACCTACCACTTGGCATAGCGTTAGAGATAGAGATGTTATATGACATGCTCTGCTCTTCTAGCTCTCTCTCTCTCTCTCTCTCTCTCTCTCTCTCTATATATATATATATATATATATATATATATATATATATATATATATATATATATCTGTATCTCTCTCGCACTCTCACGGTACTATTTCAATTCATATGTCGTGATCGTATCTTCCAATAATATTAAGACAACACGATTCCTCGAAGAAAATTTATCCTAGCATTAACATTTGTTGTAATAACGAGTTATAGGTAATAACACTAGCAGAAATTGTTAAGATATAGTTGGCTTCTATAGTGGCTTAACGTAGCGACTCCTCGATGGGAGCTAATGAAGATTAAAAAGTTTATAGGGTATTTATTATTTGTTTTCAAATGTTAAATATTTTGTGTTTATATCTTCAATAAATCTTACAATTTTTATGAAAATTAACTCAAAGCCAGAATCTACAGGTAATATCGCTTTATGATTGAGAAGCATATTTCATGGTTTACTCTTGCTGCATGGCTAAACTGTAAATAATACTAGTTGAATGGCTTTAATAATCATAGCAAACCAGAGATCAGCAGTAATCAGGCTGACAAACATTTGTTTAAAGAAATATGAACCAAGCTCCGATCTATCAGTAATAAATAATAATAAATAATATTGTGTAAATTTTTAAAATATGGTTTCTATGTAGTTGCTTGATTACAAGAAACGTAATGCAAGAAATAGAGGTTACAATTAATAGAGTTACGTTAACTATTTTACTATTTAGATCGTGTTTTATTTAGTAAGTTTGTGTTGATGTTCGCTGTCCACCTCTTGGATTTATCGTTTCATCTTTTTCATTTGTTGCACTGTTGTGTTGCGTTTTGTTTAAACTACTTGTTGTTTTATTTAAACTAGTAAGTGTAAGTCTTAATGTTTGCAATTATTTTGAAGGTGAAGATAACTAATACCTGAATTTATATTACATATTTAATGTCAAAACTCTATCTTACGTTGTATCCTGGTCTCTATTAGCTACTCATCGCACAATTTAGACAAACATTTACACATGCACTTTACGTTGTATATATCTGCCATACAGCTAACTATAGCTTACGAACGCATGATATTAAGAAACGTTAATACCTTCGCAATTAATTACATCGGTGGTCTTGTAATTATTAAGACCTTTCCTGCTGCTGGTTTCAAATTGCCGAAAGGTCACGTTTTTGTCAGTTTGAACTATGATTGACGTAAGCGGATATGATGCGAAGTTAACACTACGCTATCCGTCTAGTCATCCTAGTCATCTGCAGTCTCTTGCACGGCAAAACAAAAAGTATTAGAAGCAACTATTCTATATCTTTATTACGCCACTTGTGCAAACAAAGCACATACAGAACATAACAAAAAACGCAAACAAATACGCAAACGCAACAAATTAGCTAAGCAAAGTAGAACTACAAAGAAAACAATACACTGCATTTCGACACGTAGGCTAATGCAATAAACACTTAACTATCGTAAGCACATAAACCACACAGGTTACATTTGACCAACGCACGCAACAATATTTAGGAGCATGATATTTTCCTTTAACTATTGTCGATGACGTTTAGTTAAGATACAAGTCTTCAACCCAAGTGGTCTCTATGCAGACATGAATCTATCAATGGATTAACGTTTTGAAATGAACATTGTATAAATAATTACATTTATAAAGCATGAACTTTACAAATTTAAGGCTTCCAGAAGACCGTCAACCAACACATCGGTCTAATGTATAATCTTGTAGCTTAACTTGTTAATAACTTATTTAAGCTTTCTAGATTTGTTATTTGCCTGTTACATAAGATGCGATTAAAACTTTCTATTTTACTTAATTACAACGGTATAAAATTATTTATTAGTCAATATTTAAGAGTTCAAGACCTTTTGCTACCGTCATCTGGTTACGTTTGGTTAAATTATTTTGGCGTACTTGATTAAATGGTTCACTATTACTTGTCTAAATGGTTTATTACTACTTGTTTAAATGGTTTATTATTACTTGTTCAAACGGATTATTATTACTTGTTTAAATGGTATATTATTGCTGGTTTAAATGGTTTACTATTGCTTATTGAAATGATTTTGTATTAATTTCTGTTGCTTTTTCGGGTTGACGGGTTGCCTGCAAGCAAGGCCTTAGGGTGTACCAAGCCTTCAAGTTGAAATCACGAGACCTGATGATACAAATCAGTTGATAAGATGAGCACCATCTTAAAATATTGAACTTCAAAGTTGAAACGTTTAAACGAACAAAATTAAATTTTAAACGGATTCGAACATATCTGCGTAGTCAATTGATAGATCAGTTTATTTAGAGTGAAGGCAGAAAAATTTTCTATATAAGCGAATAAGTATGCGAAATAAAGCTCAAATAATTTAATCTCAACTTCTATAAAGTAACGAACGATATTTTAATTTTTAATTTTTATTTTTAAATTTTATAAATCAGCCAGGTAACTCGTCTTTCTGCACAAATGAAGCGGGTATATAAAATAAAATCTTTGTTAAGTCTTCTTTCATAAAATTCAAGCAAAGATAATTTTATTAATTTCGATGAATTTGTTTTTCAACGACATGGATAAATATAACTTGCATGAAATAGGCATCAGTGACTGTAACTAATTAAAACAAAATTATATTAAAGTAAGATACTGAAATGCAATAAACGATATTTACCACAATGAGTAAGCCGATTTCAGTTTTTAGCAAGGTCCAACTGTGGCGCTTGATAAGTCCTAGCGTCCACTTTGGACCCCAGCAGATGAAGAAGAGACCAATGATGGTTAGCAGCATCTTTATCACCTAGAAAAGTTTAGATTAAATACGGATTGAAATATACTAATTATCCTAGATTATATCTAGCTTACAAACTCTGTGATTTGCTAAAGTTTATGCCGATTTAGACTGTTTTTGTATAATATGGATAGTAATTGTGCAAGGGGCAGAGCCTCCTAGTATCGAATCTGTAACTCTAATTCCCATAGGTTCTGTTATATACGCTTTCAATGATGATTACTCCACTGAGCTTTTACATTATATATAACATTTATAAATTCTTACAACTGAAAACAGGTAAACCACCCCTAGGTACGTTGTATCACTCTGTAATAATGTGTATGCTGCATTGTGTATGCATGAACACACATAAACAGTTTAAAAGATAAAATTTTAAAAAACAAAAGATAATAAGTAACGGCGACAGTAGAGGCTTTGAAGTTAAACCCTTAGTATTGACCGCGGCTAAATGCAGCCTTTAGCTAGCTGCTTTTACTGAATCAGTTAAAAAAACGGAATGATTTGCTTCATAACGATTTTTATCTCATCATTAGTATCAGAGATTATCCAGAAACTGGTTTTTCTACTCCAATCTCTAATTGAACCATTGAACATCGTTGTGCACTTGACAAAGTAAGTGCATCACATCGCGACAGGGATTAGCGAGATAGCAGACTTTATAGAGAACTTTCTGCAGGCACGCAATTCGGCTGCTCTGCTTAGTATTTGTATTTGTAGGTCTATTGTTTCTAATCACGCTTCATCTGGTCTGATTTACTTGCTAATTAAGCCCCGCCCTCGATCATTTGGGATAATATTATGCATTGTGATGCTGAAAAATGTTAATTTTTCCTAAACCGGCCGGAATATTTCTGTTAAATTTAGTAGGAGCCTATCTAAAGGTTATTCCACATCGGCTATGGCTTCCAAATTACTTAGACACTTCCTATTTTATCGTTTCAAAGATCTTCTATGGCATAATTTCCCAAGTCAATTCATTATAATGACATCATGATATTTGAACTTATTCCCTTTTGAGATTACCTGCTTAAATAGTTCGATATTTTATATCATTATTCATTTACCGGTCCAGCGAATATAAGAGATTCCCGATCAGCCATCCAGATCAACGCCTCGTCAGACAGGCTGGAGGTGGAAACCATGCGTTAAATGTGCTGAAGATCGATCATTAATAACATCATAGATCTAGCTTAAACTCTACACACTACGCTATTTGGAGTTTCACTGACTAGGAATTAATTGTGATCTATGATAAAATCTGACTTGCATTAAACGCATTAGAAAAAGCTTATTGATATTTGTGTATGTCGAATAATTCACTCTACTAGCTTATTCGGTAACATCTTGAAATATTAGATGATTGAGACATTGTTATGTAGAGCTATAGGGATATGTTTAACGCCTCTTTCGGTATATTAATTATACGGGCGCAGACGATGTGGCTGAAGTTCTAACCGATAGTCTCGGGCTTCTCAGGCAAGCATGCTATCCATTTGATCATCGATCTGGTGCATACGTGATCAATTATTTTGCATTATAATTGCGAACGAGCCTATCAGGAAGTCAAATATGATGCTAAATGAGAATATGACTGATTATATGTTTAGTACAGGCATACAAAACATCTAGAAATTAATAGAATTCACCATCTTTGGAGGATCCTAAACTATATCATTTTATACATTTGTATATAAAAGTTAACGATGTTTATCTACTTAAAAATACTTCTGTATCAAACTTTACTTAGAGAATTTCTAAAGTAGCACCAAATGTTTTCTACGGCCCTTTAAATAAAATCTTTCTATCGTTACGCAGTTTTCTCTAAGTGAACGTGTATTGTCGAGATTTACTCATGATTTTGATTGAAATTAATGTAAGGATATGAATTTATTAATTATCAGAGAATAACGATATCAAAAATTGGTTGGCCGGAGGTCTTGTGTTTTTAATGAATGTTTGCGAAGAACAAGTATTCTTACAAATAGAATTGGCATTTAATTTCAGAACGGCATATATACCCAATTAGCTAGCACGGATATGAAAAATGTTGCCGAAATACCAAGAATTCACGTTTTAATTAAGTATATAATGTAAAGTATTACAGGCACACACACACACACACAGAAATATATATATATATATATATATATATATATATATATATATATATATATATATATATATGTGTGTATATACTGTAATATACATATATATATAAATATTATATATATATATATATATGTACCTTAAATGCTTCACATATACATGTACACGTACATGTGATATTTTCATGTAGTAACCTCTATCTTGAAATCAGCTAAATATGTAGCTAGAAATTCTCAGTTAAATCTTAACAGTAATTATCTTGAAGAATTGAACTAATATTTAGCTGTGTCATTGTATCGTAATGAATGTCAATGGACAGTAATTCTAATTAATTAACTAAGTTGTTTTAGGCAAACAATTTTATATTTATAGGTTGCACTATATTAATTAAACAACCCATACTGTATAGTTTTTTAACAGACTGCTTAGAAGAATACCAATTTAAACTAATTAAGAAAGTACTAATTTATAAAAGACGAAGATGAATAGTTTAATAAAATGAGCAAAATGCAATGAAACAACAGGTTTATTGTAATGCATAGTATCTTACTACTGAAAAATAAATACTTGTTGAAACTAAACTGAAGCAATAACATTGCTTCTTGTCACTTAATTTCAGATCTTTGTTTGTCAGATAGGAAAACATATATATATATATATATATATATATATATATATATATATATATATACATGTATGTACCGTAAATATATATCAATATATATGTATAATGTATATATATATATATATACATATATATATACAATATATATACATATATATATACAATATATATATATATATATATATATATATATATATATATATATTGACCGTTTACGATATATAAGGTATAGACAGAATGCTGGCTAAATCTCACATGCTTTGAAAATGCTTACTGCGCCAATTAGGGTTAGTCTGATATCAGTCTATTTACGTTTGTTCAGATGTTTATGGCAAGTAAAGTTTCGCATTTAAGTTGGGTTTACTCCGTTAATGACATGTTGCCAAAGTTTGGCGTCACATTTAAATGTAAAGTATGATCAACGATTGTAAATAGAGACTTGCTGTTTCAACTCTGGTTACTTAACTACAACAAATAAAATAAAATTTAACAGCAGCAGTTGACTAAATATTAACCTGTTAGTGATGTACTGCTACTTTTGCTGGTGAGTATGCATAGTTTTTTACAAATGTAAATTTGACAACTTTAGGAAAGTATTATATATACATAGTCTGGAGCCAGTGGCGATGTCGGTAACATATGATCAGTATGTTCGGGTTCAAATCCCATGCCCGCCGGTCATTGACATCGTTTTCGAGTGAAGAAACTGAAGTTAACATTAGCTTTGGCTTTTTTACACATGACAGCAGGTTCTGACAAGAATTGTTATTCAGAATGAATGTTATTCTAACTTGTTCAATCATGCTTAAATATTTGTGAAATATTCTGTATTTCTGTGCTAGGGATTGTGTTTCACAGCGTGCGTAATACCTTCACAAACCTCAATTTTCTTTGCTAAAACTATCCGTGACACAATTGATTAAATATCATCAGTTCGTTGTGCTCCATAATTTCTCAAATCTGAAATCATCGTGTCGTTGACCGCATTTTCATAGCAGCGCTTTTAGAATTTTACAGTTTCATAACAGCGAAAAACTTGATTCACATATAATAAACTACGATGATATTGTTAAATATTCAATTCAAACTATCTATTTTAGTATTTTACATTTTCGTAACAGCGAAAAACTTGATTCACTTATAATAAACTACGATGATATTGTTAAATATTCTTTTCAAACTATATATTTTAGTTACTAGAAACGGAAATTCCGACCTGTTTTCGGACAGGTCTCAAATCCGTACAGCGTCTGGACATGGGGTATACTCCTCTCGTTGAGTTTACCATTGATCCGTTGTCCTCCCCTTTACTTCTGCGACAGCTTCGGGAACTGAAATGTTCGATAGATTAGCAACGTTAAAGCACAGTCAAAATCGCATTTCAACTAATATCTAGCCATTAAACTGCATCAATATTTGAGTCTAAATTTTAGAGCAAATTAGTAACTACTGGACTAAAATACCTCACCAGATATTTAGATATCATAAGAATAATTTTACCGACGTCTGGGATTTTTATTATTTCTAAACGAAGATCTTTATTAGTAAGTATATGAAATTATTAATTAAGAGCCAAGTATAGTAAAATGTCTTAGGTCATATTCAACATTCAAATGGTGTTGACACCAATATGTTTCTTTAGAAATAAAAAGCAATTACTATTATTTTAATGGAAAGCATAGCACTGAAATGAAGAATTTATTAAATTCGGGCTGAACAACGTCATTTGTCTTCTGTTTAGACAATAGGCTAGGCGTTGGATGTGCTCCATAGCGTAAAGCTACAGTATTCTTAAGTGGAAACTGTCAATAAATGGACGCCAAACAGCAGTTTTTCCTCATATTCGAAAAACCATGCATCAGATACTTATCTTCCTCAATTTTGCTTTGTCGCCTCTTACGGCACGAGCATTTAACGGTTGGTCTATTCTTCAGTATCTCGGACACAAGACGAGGCACATAGAGACTACACAGATAAATTCTAACCTTTCATTCTGTGTTAGAATGTCAAGCTGTTTAGTGCTGAACCACAGTTCAAAGATGACCAGCGAGTAGCAGAACCCCATGGCGAGGACCGGAAGTAGGAATATGACAAGAAAGAGATACCAGGCGAACACAATCCCTCCCACCGTGTCCACCGTGCTATCCGCACACGTCCGGATCACGACATGTGATGTGGAGTCGTAGTAGAGTCCGACCTCCAGGTCCTGCAGATAATATAGGGGTTGAAAGAGAGAGAGAGAGAGAGAGAGAGAGAGAGAGAGATATGTGTTTATCTCAGCATCAACACGAAATCACTGACAAAGACGAAAGGAAATAAGCATTTAAAAGAAATAAAATAAAAAATTTCCAGAAACACAGGGTATCAAACAGTCTGTAAACACTTGAACAACGGCCGTCAGGGAAGATGATACACATCTTATCTAGCTGACCACCGTTTATCACCATATTAATATCATGTATAAAGCAAAATCAATTGAAATACACACTTATATCAGAATTAATAAACAAACATTGAATGGTTAGCACACTTGTCTCAGAAGCAGACGGCCTTAGGTTCAATTTCAGTCGAAGCTTCTCTTTGTGAGTTTGTGATTCGGGAAACAAACGTCAAACCTTTGCAGCTTCGTAGCTTCGTATAATACATTAAATTTGGCGTATGTTTTGAAGCTCAAAAATAATTGCGAGCATAATGCAGACCATTGATTTTGTGACACTCCGGATATAGCGCATTATAATTTATATCGGTGGAAGGTGAGCAATTGAGTACAATAGTTGAATGAGAAATCAGAGCAGCTAGCACAGAGAGTGCTTGGGGTATTTAGAGTACAATTTGAATCATTGCTCTGAAATGCCCGGAAAGCTACGTTATATTCCGCCATTAAAATGTACACAAGATTTTAATCCAAATTATACTTGTAGATAGTAACTGTAGTCTGGAGTCGTTGTGTTTATGTCGTAAAAATAAAAGTTTAAAAATGTAATTAATCCTCTTCGGAATGTTTGATACCCTTAGAAATACATAACCAATCCAGGAAATTTTGGAAATAATTATTAAAAAGGCTAGTCTACCCTAAAGCCAACTTCAAACCTCACCGAGAATATCTAATGCCCTCTCTCTTATGAACCCTCCAACGCAAAAATCCTTCTGTGTGAGACACTGCCGCCATACAGTACGTACTTTGACTAATAAGCAATGCAATTAAGATTTAGAATAAAAATAAAAATCAAATACAATCTGGCACAGAGTGATGTCCGTGACCTCGATCAGGATAGTGATCAGTGGATGGTACGTAGGATGCTAATAGTGACGTCCAAAAACTGACGTTACGCAGAGAAATGATGATAATGAAACAGGACGTAAATGCATATGCAATAATGACGTCATATATATTAATGACGTCATAGGCAATAATGACGTCACAAGTAATAATGACGTCATAGGCAATAATGACGTCATAGGCAATAATGACGTCATAGGCAATAATGACGTTACGGGTAATAATGACGTCATATGTTATAATGATGTCATAGGTTACAACATGACAATCGCAGTAAGATGCGTAATTCAATACCATTACGTATAGAACAGGGGCTGTTGCCAGCACTGCTGACGTCCATATGATGGCGGCAAACTTCTGCGTCCTACCCACAGTGCACCAGCTGCGTGACTTAACCGGGTGAACGATCACAGCGTACCTGAACAATCGATATATTAATTATTTAACGTTTGAGCTAAAATTAAAAACTTAATATGAGCTTAATGTCATTTTGACATTTAGAACCTTGACCACGTAGACCAAGAGGCAGTTGTACAAGTAAACTGACGTAAGGAACGAAAAATGCAAATATGGCCGTTGAGATCTGTTGATAGATTATAAGATAATATTTGAAGTGTGTCGCTTGGATAAATTTTCGGCTCAAATTCCTGACTTGCACTAGTCTAGATTGCTAAATCACCTCCTCGTTCTACTTAGTCTTCTGCTGGTTGCTTTAAGTTAAGTCATAATGCTGTTCTAATGAACCGTAATAAATAAATTCAATTATTTTACTTGGATATATTTAAGACCCCTACCTTTATGTTATTATGTAATAAACGTAGGTTTTATCCGTAGCACATAAATAACGGGGTCTGCGAGTTTTTTAATTGAAAAGGAAGACTGTTTTCGCTTCGACGTTAACTAGAGCCAGCCAACTAAATCATCTGTTAAATGTTTGTCATTATTTTCACAACTTATTATTAATATTATCATGATATGTTCCAGAGTTATTTAATTTCACTTAAGAACTCCCTTTTATTGTTTATTAAGCAGTGAATAAATGTAATTCTAAAAGAAACTATGTGTCAACATCGGAGAAATAGGTCAATCGATTTTCTTTATACAAAGTCGACATTAATTTGTGTACGGCCACTACAGACCAAAGTTAGCACTCGCTTATCATAAGAGACGTTTTAGACGAAATTTAGGAAGGAAGAAAGCGTGCGATATGGGTAAGGCTTAATTTAGCTAATATCGCCTAATTCTTTAATGAGAGAGTCATAATTACGACACTGTCAAGCTCCAATATGCTTCCATATACATGCAGGCCTAAACAGCTATTATTAGTTAATGCATTGACGCCTACATATACTCAAAACTGGACGGTAACCCTCTAATTTTTGTACATTAGCTTTTAACTTAAAATATAAACACTGACGCATTTGAATGCGGTTGCATGCCGAATATGAAGAAACAGAGAACTATAGAATCTATAATTATAGCTTGTTATGAGCGGTAAGAGATATGTTTGGTCAATTAATATCTTTCAAGGCTAGAGAGTAAATGAATTTTTTAGTATAAAGTGTTTTGTATTAAATGCTGAAACGAAAGATTATACATCAGTTTCTGTAGCAAATATTATCAAAAATTGGCACGATTTTAAGCTCTTGATATTGTTCACTTCAGCGCGCAAGAAATTATGATAAAAATAATGGCTTGCACATGGACGCTTTTCTATAAGCATTTTATAATAAACTCCTACCCTTGTCTCTTGTTTCGTTTTGAGGAAGTACTTTCAAGTTTCAATAATTTACTAACGCTGTAATTTTCATGTAAAGGTGCGAACAAAAGCCGACCATATATTTAGCAGAAGGAGTTAATTGCTATGAAGTATGAACCCACAGCTAAGCAATGTAGGCTGAAAGAACAAGAATTGCATGTATATAATTATATATATGCATGTATATATATATATATAATTATATATATATATATATATATAATTATATATATATATATATATACACTGTGAGTCAAAAAAAACATGTGCGCAGTCTTTCGCCCATAACTTTGGTATTAGTGAATCGATTTTTTAAATTTTTGCATAGGTATAATCAAGAACACATTTGCTATAAAATAACGTTAAGTGACTCTGTTAATTATTATTTTTCC